>JAJEJO010000632.1:69369-161350 GCA_020662805.1 Glaucomys volans
AAAAAAAAAAAAAAAAAAAAAAAAGATGGTTGTGGAGATAGAGGCAGAGATTGCAGTTGTGCAGCCTATTATGGGTTGAACTGTGTCCCTCAAAAAGAGATGTTGATGCTCTAACTCCTGCTATGTGTGAATTATTTGGAAGTTAGGTCTTTTCGGATATAACTGGTTTTAAAGGAAGTCTTTAAGGTGGGCTCTAATCTAATATGAATGTCTTCCTTGTAAGAGGAAAAGAGAAACAGAAAGGATGGTCATGTGACAATGGAGGAAGAGATCGGAGAGATAAGCTGAGGATGGCCCAAGGTTGCTGGTGACCTCCTGAAGCTCGAAGAGGCAGGGAAGGATCCTTCCCTCAGGTTTCAGAGGGAAGGTAGGCCCAGTTGGCACCTGATTTCAAAATTCTATCCTCTGTAATTGTGAGGATAACACATTTCTGTTGTTTTAAATCAGCCAGTTCATAGTATGTTATATGGCAGCCCTTGGAAATTAATATACTTCCAGGAGCCAAGGAATGCCTGGGACTGCCAGAAGCTGAAACAAGAAGGCATTCTTCCCAGAACCTTCAAAGGGGCCATGACCCTGCTGACACATTGACTGGGGACTTCCAGCCTCCAGAATTATGAGAGAATAAATATCTGTTGTTTTAAGCCACCCAGCTTGTGGTACTTTGCTACAGCTGCCTTAGGAAATGAACACAGCATTCTTTCAATTAATAGAAATCTTCAATTTTGGAAAAGTCACACTAATCAATTTTTGTCTATGGTCTTTGCTATTTGGGTTTTGTTTATGAAGTTCATCCCTGCTCAGGGCCACAAAGAGCCGCGTTCATTTTCATTCTCTTAGGTCTAACATTTTACCTTTAATTTCAAGTCTTTGATCTATCTGGAATTAATCTTTGGGTGAAGTAGGTGTTTAGTGATTTTTTTTTTGTGTGTGTGAACCATCAACTAAATAAACAATGTTTTCCCCACTAATTTGTGGCATTGTCTTTATCATGCATTAAGTTCTTATATATACCCACAGCTCTGTATGTGCATTCTCAGTTCTGTTCCATTGGATTGATATGTCTGTCCTTAAGTTAGTAAAAAACTTCATAAAATTATATAGCTCTGAAGTGTGTTCTAACATCTGATGTAGTAACCCATTCCTATGTGTGTTTTCTTTTTTAAAAACTGATTTAGCTCTTTGTGGTCTTTAGAACTTCATTTTCCTATATTTATTTTTAAATCAGTGTTTTAGTCAGCTATTTCACTGTTGTGACTAAAGGATCCGACCAGAACAATTTTAAAGGAGGAAAAGTTTACTTGAGGGCTCACGGTTTTGAGGTTTTAGTCCATAGAAGGCCGGCTCCATTCCTTGGGGCTTGAGGTGAGGCTGAACATCTTGGTGGAGTGTGTGGCAGAGGGAAGTAGCTCACATGATTTCAGGAAGCTGAGAGAGAGTTCACTGGCCAGATACAAATATATAAGCAAAGCCACGCCCCAATTCCCACCTCCTCCAGCCACACCCTATCCTTCAGTTACCACCCAGTTAATCCCTATCAGGGGATTAAATCACTGATTGGGTTAAGACTTTTAGAAGCCAAACATTTCTCCTCTGAACCTTCCTGCATTGTTTCACATGTGAGCTTTTGGGGGGCACCTCTCACCCAGACCATAACAATCAGTTTATAAACTTCCTAAGGTATCTGCTAGGATTTTTGATGAACTAAACTTTGACTAATTTAGAGACTGAAATTTCATTAAGTGTCCTGTAAATTTGTGATTGTATCTAGAGGCTTGCTCAAATTCAGAGTCTATACTTCTACATAACTATTTAGATTGAGAGAAATAGTGCTACACACTTTTGCCATCACCAGAAGATCATAAAAAAGTGCTTAATTGGTTCCAATGATTTTAATCACTATTGAAGATCAATGCCAGGTCATTGATTAATTGGGAACTGCAAAAAAGTGATATTTTAATTTAATGCATTTTATTCTTGATTTAATTTGATTTTACCTTCTTTGATTATTTTATTATTTGGTTTTATTCTATGATTTCCCCCCAAATTCCTGAATCAATCCTTATTTTTTCCATTTTTGGTGTTTTTGATAAATATAGTTAAAGCCATTAATTTTCCTTAAGTTTTGCTTTAGCTGTATCCCACAGATTCGACATGTAGTATTTTTATTGTCATTCAGTTCTAGTATTTTGTAATTTCCCTGATGATTACCTCTTCAACGCAAGTGTTATTAAGTAGTTTGGTTTTCCAGCTTCTATACCTCTGGGTTTAATAAAAGCCTGTCTTTTTGTTATGGATTCCTATTTTTATTACAGTCTTTGGAAATGGTTGAAAACTCATCCTTTGTAACCTAGCTTGTGGTGGATTTGTTTGAATGTTTCAGGTGAGCTAAAAAATAATATATATATATATATGTCTTGGGTGTGGTTCTTTATTATATTTCAGCCTAAGGTTATCAGTTGTATTCCTCAAATCTATCTCTGCTCATTTTTGTCACTTGATCTGAGGGATGTATGTTAAATTCCTTAACTACGGTTTTTTATCTAACTCTTTTCTCCCAGAGTACTGTCAGCTGGTGCTTTATAGTCCTCAAAGCTGTATTATTAAATGCATATATATTCATGCTCCTATATCTTCCTGATCTATTGTTCTTTTATAGTTTATGACATCCTTCTTTGTTCCTTTTAGTTTTCTTTTTGGTCTGAAATTCTACCTGGCCTAGAAATAAAACCATAGTTCATTTTTGTATGGATTATCTTTCCTATTTATACTAATTAAGTTTGGATTCAATTTCAGTCAAAGAAAACCTACACGCCAGTGTCCCAAATAAGGGAGAAATTATTTCATAAAAGTCCAGAAGCAGCCTAGAATTTGTGTAGATTAAACATGATAGAAGGTTATTTCTTCTTAATAAGGCAGAGGCAGATGAGCTGTTACGGCAGCTCCATCAGGTCCTGAAGGACCAGGGTCCTTCCACTGCATCTTCCACAGTCCTTGATTATGTATGTTCCCTGTCTTGTGATTTGGTTAGAAGAAAGGAAGAAGGGGAATTGAAGTCATGTGCCCTTTCTTTGAGAATGCTTCCTGGATGCTGAATACATCTTTACCATCACATCCCACTGGATAGGAACTTAGTCGTAGACTACTCCTGGCTGCAAGGTAGGTTGGGAAATGCACACTTTATTCCAGGAGGCCATGTACCCACATAAAAAAATCTATGGGAGAAGGGAAGAATGAATATAATTGATAATTTTCTATCTTTGCTATACCATCCCTATATTTTAAATTTTTTCTGTAGATTTTTTTATTTTGTTTTTAATTGAGAATTTTTATTGACATAATGTAGACTCATATGCATTTTGAGAAACAATAAGGAGAGATCCCATGTACATTTTAATGAGATTCCCCTAAAGGTAATCTTTGATAAAAGTATAGTATAATATCACAGTTGAGATATTGATGTTGATACAATACACTGATCTTAATTCTTATCCAGATTTTCTCACTCTTACTTATATGTATTATGCATGAATTCATGCATCTTTAGTCCTTACGATTTTGTCAAATGTGTAGGTTTGAGTATCCATCACCAAGGTCCAGGACCCTGTTGTCTCTTGTAACCATACCTACTTCCATCCCCTCTTCCCCACTATCCCAAAGACTTGGCAACCACTAATCGATGATTTTAAAAAATGTTGTATCTAATGGAATCATACAGTATGCAGCATTAGGAGATTGACTTTTTTCATGTGTCATAATTCCCTGAAGATTAACCCAAGTCATTGTGTGTTTTGATACCCATTCTTTTTTATTCCTGAGTAGTATTCCATGGCATATATGTGTGCCATTTAAAAGAAAAAATTCTAATTCCTCCATACTCCTTCCTCTCCCTTCACTCCCCTGTACCTAATATGAAGTAACTCTATTCTTCCCTATCCCCAGCTTATTGTGAATTAGCTTCCGCATATCAGAGAAAACATTCGGCCTTTGGTTTTTTAAATTTGACTTACTTCACTTAGCATGATGTTCTCTAACTTCATCCATTTACCAGCAAATGCCAGAATTTCATTCTTCTTTAAAGCTGAGTAATATTCTATTGTATATATATACACCACATTTTCTTTATCCATTCATCTGTTGAAGGGCACCTAGGTTGGTTCCATAGTTTAGCTATTGTGAATTGAGCTGCTCTAAACATTGATGTGGCTGTGTCACTGTAGTATGCTGATTTCAAGTCCTTTGGGTATAAACCAAGGAGTGGGATAGCTGGGTCAAATGGTGGTTCCATTCAAGTTTTCTGAGGAATCTCCATACTGCTTTCCAGAATGCTGCCATTTGTTAAACCTGTTTAGGATATCAGGGTTGATTCCAGATTTTGGTGTCTATGAACATTTGTGTACAGGTTTTTTGTGTGTGAACAAGTCTTCATTTCTTTAGGATTAAATCTCAAGAGTGTAATCTTGGGGATGTATGATAATTACACATTTAGTTTTATAAGAAACTGCTGCAGAGTGGTTGTGCCATTTTGCGTTCCCACAAGCAATGTCTGAGAGGTCCAGTTTGTCCACATCCTCACTAGCATTTGGTGTTGTTTCTGGTTTTTACTTTTCTCACTTAGAAAGGTGCATAGTGATATCCCATTGTGGTTTTAATTTGCATTTCCTTGATGACTTATGATGTTGAACATCTTTTCGTATGCTTATTTGCCATTTATTTGTCCTCTTTGACAAGTACTTGTTCATGCTGTTTGCCCATTTTCTATATTTTTTTACTGTTTTGAGAATTCTTTATATGTTCTAAATACTAGTTCTTTGTTAAATATCTGGTTTGCAAACATTCCTCCCAGCTTACCTTTTCAGACTTTTTGCATTAAAAGCAAAAGTTTTAATTTTTTTTGAAGTTTAACTTGTGGTGTTTTATTTTTATGGATTTGTGTTTTTGATGTTAAATCTAAGAACTCTTTACTCAGTCCTAGAACCAGATTGGGTCCTGTTTTTATTTTTATTTTTTCTGGAAGTTTTGCAACTTTACACTTTACATTTAAATTCTGGGGCCATTTTGAGTTAATTTTTTACTAAGGTATGAGGTATACATCAAAAAATTTTTTTTTGCTATGAATGTTCAACTTCTCTAGCATCATTTATTGAGAAGGCTTTTCTTCCTCCATTGGATTGCTTTTGACCTTTGTCAAAAATTAGCTGAGATGATATGTATAGGTCTATTTCTTTTGGCCTGTGTTCTGTTTCATTGAATGATGTCTTTATCCTCTGCCAATACCACATTGTCTTGATTACTATGGTATATAGTAAGCCCTAATGTCAGGAAAGGCAATCTCTCCCACTTTATTCCTCTTTGTCAAAATTGTTTTAGCTGTTCAAGATCCTGTGACTTTCCGTATAAATTTTAGAATAAGCTTGCCTACTGTGATGATTAATTTTATGTGTCAATTTGACTTGGCAATGGGGTGCCCAGATAGTTGGTTAAAAATTATTCTGGGTGGCTTGTGAGAGTGATTCTGGATGAGATTAATTTTGGAATCAGTAGACTGAGTAAAGAAGATTGTCCTCACCAATATGGGTGGGCATTATCCATGTCACTGAATAGGGCACTAAAGTTGAGTAAGGAGGGATTTGCTTTCTCTCCCTGTCTGTCTTCACATTGGGATGTAAGTTTTCTTCTGGCTTTGAAGTCAGACTCAGACTCAAACTGGAACTTATACTATCAGCTCTCCTGGTTCTCAGGTCCTTGGATTCAGACTAGAATTTATAGCACTGGCTCTTCTTCCCAGGCTTTGGATGAGGACTGTGGCTATGCTATTGGTTCTCCTGGGTCTCAAGCTTGCTGACTGCAGATAATGGGATTTCTCAGTCTCTGTAATCACGTAAGCCAATTCCTGATAACAAATCTCTGGCTTATTCTAACCAGAGATTGTATTGGTTCTATTGCTTTGGAGGATCCAGATTAATACATCTACATTTATAGAAGCTTTGATGGGATTTTGATTGGAATTGAGTTAAGCTTATAGATCAATTTTGGGAGAAAGGACATCTTTACTATATTCTGTTTCCCAATCCATGAACACAGTATGTTATCTCTGTTACTTAGGTCTTCTTTGATTTATTTCATCAATATATTATTATTCTTTGCAAACAGATCCTGTTCATGTTGTTTTAAGCTTTTATATAAATACTTCTATTTTTTGAAGTGCTTATAAATGGTAGTATGTTATAAATTTTGTTTCTGCATATGCTCATGCAGGAAATAAACATATAATTGATTTCTTTGTGTTTTATCTCTTATCAGTTTTTGGTGAAATCACTTATTGTAGAAATTTTTCTTATGTAGATTCCATGGGATTTTCTACATAAACAATGATGTCCTTTGTAAACAGAGACAGCAATTTTATTTCTTCCATTTGGCTTTTGTTTCTTTCCCTTGCCCAATTGCAGTAGTTTGAACTTTTGGTATTATGCTGAATGAGTAAGATGATAGTGGGCCTCTCTGCCCTGTTCCTGCTCTTAGGGAGAAGGCATTCAGTCATTCCCCATAAGTATGATGTTAGCTGTAGGTTTTTTGTGAATACTTATTATCAAGTTGAGTAATTGCCCTCTATTTCTCATTTACTGAGGGTTTTTATAATGAGTGGGTGTTGGATTTTAGCAAATGCTTTTTCAGCATCAATTGATATGATCAAATGATTTTTATTCTTTAGCTCATTCACAAGATGAACCACATTGGTTGCTTTTTGAATGCTGACCATCCTTAAATACCCGGAATAAATCACATTTAGTCATGATGTATGATTCTTTATGTACACTGTTGAATTCAGTTTTTTGTTTTAGCTAAATTTGTGAGAAATGCTGGTCTGTAGTTTTCTTTTTTTGTTCTCTCTTGTCTGGTTTTGTTATCAGGATAATACCAGGTTCATAAAATGAGTTGGAGAATCTTCCCCATTCTTCTGGAAGAGATTTTGTAAAAGTGGTAGTAATTATTTTTTAAATATTTGAATGACATCACCACATTTAGGGAGCCTATCAGATGATGTTATGGTTTTTTATTTAATTATTGTTATGGTTTAGATGTGAGGTGTCCCCAAAAAGCTCATGTGTGGGACAATGCAAGATGGTTCAGAGGAGAAATAATTGGGTTGTGAGAGTCTTAACCCAATCAGTGATTTAATCCCCTGATAGGGATTAACTGAAGTGGTAGGGTGTGGCTGGAGGAGGTGGGCATTGAGGCGTGGCTTTGGGTGTATGTTTGCATCTGGCAAGTGGAGTCTCTCTCTCTGCTTCCTGATCACCATGTGAGCTATCTTCCTCTGCCACACTCTTGGCCATGATGTTCTGCTTCACCTTGAGTGCCCAGGAATGGAGCCTGCTGTCTATAGATTGAGATCTCTGAGAGTATGAGCCCCTAAATAAACCTTTTCTCCTCTACAGTTGTTTTGGTCAGGTCTTTCAGTCGCAGCAGCAAAAAAGCTGACTAAACAATTACAGAATACGATTTAGAAAGCTGATAAGTAACATCTTTTTTATGTACCAGTATTTCCATTCTTTCTATTATTCTTCCTTCCTTTCTGCTGCTCCAGGACCCTTACCATTTCCTGTCTGATGGAAGACCTTCTTTTTTTTCATTTGTTCTTTTTAGATATACATGACAGTGGAGTGTATTTTGGCATTTGTACATACATGGAGTGTAACTTATTCTAATTAGGATCCCATTCTTGTGGTTGTACATGATGTGGAGTTATACTGATGGTGTATTCATATATTAACATAGGAAAGTTGTGTCTCATTCATTTTACTATCTTTCCTATTCCAAGTCCCTCTCCCTTCCCTTCATTCTTCTTTGTCTAATCCACTGAACTCCTATTCTTCCCCCACCCCCATTATTGTCAGCATTGCAAATCAGAGAGAACATTTGGCCTTTGGTTTTTTGAGATTGGCTTATTTCACTTAGCATGATAGGCTCCAGTTCCAACCATTTACTAGCAAATGCCATATGATTTCAATCTTTTCTATGGCTGAGTAATATTCCATTGTGTGTGTGTGTATCACATTTTCCTCATTCATTCATCTGTTGAAGGGCGCTTAAGTTGGTTCCATAACTTAGCTATTGTGAATTGAGCTGCTATAAACATTGATATGGCTGCGTCACTATTCTGTGCTGATGTTAAGTCCTTTGGGCATATGCTGAGGAGTGGGATAGCTGGGTCAAATGGTGGTTCCATTCCAAGTTTTCTGAGGAATCTATATACAGTTTTCCAGAGTGGTTGCACCAATTTGCAGTCCCACCAGCAATGTATGAGTGAATCTTTTCCCCCACATCCTTGCCAACATTTGTTGTTACATGTATTCTCGACATTTGCCATTCTAACTAGAGTGAGATGGAATCTCAGAGTTTTTCTAATTTGCATTTCTCTAATTGTTTGAGATGTTGAGCATTTTTTCATATGTTTACCAACCATTTGTGCTTTTTCTTCTGTCAAGTGCCTGCTCAGTTCCTTTGCCCATTTATTGATTGGGTTATTTGTTTTGTTTGGTGTTAAGTTTTTTGAGTTCTTCACATACAGCCTGGAGATTAATGTTCTATTGGAGGTGCAGGTGGCAAAGATTTTCTCCCATTGTGTAGACTCTGTTCATGTTTCCTTTGCTATGAAGAACCTTTTTTGTTTGAAACCATCCCATTTGTTGATTCTTGATTTTACTTCTTGCACTTTAGGAGTCTTGTTGAGGAAGGCTGTTCCTAAGCCAACAAGATGGAGAATTGGGTCTACATTTTCTTCTAGTAGGTGCAGGGTCTCTGGTCTAATGCCTAGGTCCTTGGTCCCCTTTGAGTTGAGTTTTGTGCAGGATGAGAGATAGGGTTTAAATTTCATTTTGTTATGTATGAACTTCCAGTTTTCCCCACATCATTTGTTGAAGAGGCTATCTTTTCTCCGATGTATGTTTATGTTGCCTTAGTCAAGTATGAGATAACTGTATTTATGTGGGTTGGTCTCTGTGTGTTCTATTCTGTTCTATTGGTCTTCATGTCTGTTTTGGTGCCAATACTATGCCTTTTTGTTACTACAGCTCTGTAGTATAATTAAAGGTCTGGAATTGTGATGCCTCCTGCTTCACTTTTCTTACTAAGGGTTGCTTTGGTTATTCTGGGCCTCTTATTTTTCCAAATGAATTTTATTACTACTTTTTATATTTCTATGAAGAACACCATTGGAATTTTAATGAGAATTGCATTAAATCTGTATAGTGCTTTTGGTATAAGGTCATTTTGGCAATATTAATTCTCATGAGCCAAGAACATGGGAGATCTTTCCATCTTCTAAGGTCTTCTTCAATTTCTTTCATTAGTGTTCTATAGTTTTCATTGTAGAGGTCTTTCACCTCTTTTGTTGGATTGGGACCCAAGTGTTTTTATTTTTTTGAGGCTACTGTGAATGTGATAGTTTCTTTTTTTAAAATTTTTTATTCACACAGTTCATATAATCTTGCATATACATAGGATAATGCTGTCTGTCTCAGTCTACTATTTTTCCTTCCCCCACCCCCTCCCATCCCATCCATTTTCCTCCACACCATCCATACTTTCTTCATTCTTTCCTATCCTCCCCATAACCCCGGCCCCCTCGCCCCCCCATCCTCCGTTATGTGTCAGCATCCACTGATCAGAGAAAACATTCGGCCTTTGGTTTTTTGGGCTTGGCTTATTTCACTTAGGATGATATTCTCCAACTCCACACATTTACCAGCAAATGCCATAGTTTTATTCTTTTTTTGTGGCTGAGTAATATTCCATTGTGTGTATATACCACAGTTTCTTTATCCATTCTTCAATTGAAGGGCATCTAGGTTGGTTCCACAATCTAGTTATTGTGAATTAAGCAGCCATGAACATAGATGTGGCTGCATCCCTATATTTTGCTGATTTTAAGAACTTTGGGTATAAACCGAGGAGTGGGATAGCTGGGTCAAATGGTGGGTCCATTCCAAGTTTTTTGAGGAATCTCCATACTTCTTTCCAGAGTGGCTGCACCAATTTGCAACTCCACCAGCAATGTCCAAGTGTGCCTTTTTCCCCACATCCACACCAACACTTGTTATTGCTTGTATTCCTGATAATAGCCATTCTAATTGGAGTTAGATGAAATCTTAGGGTAGTTTTAATTTGCATTTCTCTAATTACTAGAGATGATGAGTACTTTTTCATATATTTGTTAATGGCCTGTTTATCCTCTTCTGTGAAGTGTCTGCCCAGTTCCTTAGCCCATTTGTTGATTGGGCTCTTTGCATTTTTGGTGTAAAGTTTTATAAGTTCTTTATAAATTTTGGAGATCAGTACTCTGTCTGAAGTGCGTGTGGAAAAGATTTTTTCCCACTCTGTAGGCTCTCTTTTCACATTATTGATTGTTTTTTTTGCTGAGAAAAACTTTTTAGTTTGAATCCGTCCCATTTATTGATTCTTCCTTTTATTTCTTGCGCTCTGGTGGTCATGTTGAGAAAGTCTGGTCCTAAGCCAATAAGAAGATTCAGGCCTACTATTTCTTCTATTTGGTGGAGAGTCTCAGGTCTAATTCCTAGATCCTTGATCCATTTTGAGTCGAGTTTTGTACAGAGTGAGAGAGAGGGGTTTAATTTCATTTTATTGCATATGGATTTCCACTTTTGCCAGCACCATTTGTTGAAGAGGCTATGTTTTCTCCACTGTATGTTTTTGGCACCTTTGTCTAGTATGAGATAACTGTACTTACGTGGGTTTGTCTCTGGGTCTTCTCTTCTGTACCATTGGTCTATCTGTCTATTTTGGTGCCAATACCATGCTGTTTTTATAACTATTGCTCTATAGTAGAGTTTAAGGTCTGGTATTGTGATACCTCCTGCGTCATTCTTCCTACCCAGGATTGTTTTGGTTATTCTGGGTCTTTTGTTCTTCCACATGAATTTCATGATTGCCTTTTCTATTTCTGTGAGGAATGTCATAGGAATTTTTATTGGAATTGCCTTAAATTTGTACAGCATCTTTGGAAGTATGGCCATTTTGATTATATTGATTCTGCCGTGATAGTTTCTTTCATTTCTCTTTCTCTAAATACAGAATCATGTTGTTGGAAAATGGGGATTGTTTGAGCCCTTTTTTCCTATTAGTATCCCTTTAATTTCTTTCTCTTGCCTAATTGCTCTGGTTAGAGTTTCAAGGACTGTGTTGAAAAGAAGTGGTGAAAGAGGGCATAATTGTCTTCTTTCAGTTTTTAGAGGAAAGGGTTTCAATTTTTCTCCATATGGAATGATGTTGGTTTAACATACATAGCTTTTACAATGTTGATGTTTGTTCTTATTATCCCTAGTTTTTTCTAGTATTTTGAACTTGAATGGATGATATTGTATTTTGTCAAATGCTTTTGTCTGCATCTATTGAGTTGATCATGTGATTCTTGTCTTAAGTCTATTGATGTGATGAATTATGTTTTTTGGTTTCCATATGTTGAACCAACCTTGCATTCCTGGGATGAATCCCACTTGATCATGGTGCACTATCTTTTTTGCCTCTATGTTCATCAGGGTTTTTGGTCTGAAGTTTTCTTTCCTTGATGTGTCCTTATCTGGTTTGTATCAGGGTGATACTAGCTTCATAGAATGAATTTGGAAGGGTTCCCTCCCTTTCCATTTCATGGAATAATTTGAGGAGTATTGGTGGTAATTCTTCTTGGAAGGTCTTGTAGAACTTGAATGAGAATCTGTCTGGTTCTGGGCTTTTTTGTTGGTAGGCTTTTGATAGCATCTTCAATTTCATTGCTTGAAATCGATCAGTTTAAATGTTCTATGTCCTCCTGATTCAATTTGGGTCTAGAAATTTGTTGATGTGAAACCCTTTCTTTAATCAACCTCTCAGAGTAGTTTGGTTCTGTTAGTAACAAGATCTTTTAGTTTTCCCTTGTCTGAGAATATCTGTACTCCCCACTCATTCCTGAAGCAAACTGTTACTGCATATATAATGTGCCATTGATAGTTTATTTTTTTTCAGCACTTCAAAATGTTGTGCCACATTCTTTTGACCTCCTTGGTTTCAGATGAAAAAATCCACTATAATTTGACTTGGGGTTCCCCTATAGCTAATGCACTGTTTCTGTCTGGCTATTTTCAAGTTTTTTCTTGAGGTTTAATTTGATATTTCTTAACATGGCCTTCTTTAATTGTAAACAGTTTGAAGTTTGTTTGAATTCTTGAATCTGTTGAAGCATTTTAAGCCATTATTTCTTTGAATATTCCTTCAGTTCCTCTCTTCCTTTTCTCATTTTGTAATTCTGATGGCATGAATGTTGAAACTTGAATTATTTATCACTTAGATTTCTGAAGTTCTGTTCATGTTTTTTCAATCCATTTTCCTCTATTGTTCAGATTGGGTGGGCGAAATCTATTTATTTGTCCTCATTGATTTTATTCTCTATCATCTTCTCTATGTTACCAAGCTCATCCAGTGATTTAGAAAAAAAAATTCCATTACTGTAATTGTAAAAATCCTGTTGTTTTAATTTATTTCAAGAGAATTTGTAATTCGTTGTTGAAGTATATTTCTGATGGCTGCTTTCAAAAAATCTTAGAGCTATTTCCAACATCTGATCCATTTAGATGTTGTTGATTGCTTTTTCTTGTTTGAGTTTTGATTTTTCTTGATTATTGATGTGATAGGTGATTTAAATTTTGTACTTTGAACATTTCATATATAATCTCAGGAGACCCAGGGTCCTATTCAAGCTCTTCATTTTAGCGGGTGGACACCCTATTGTTGTTTAGCACACAGGTCCTAACATGCATGTATGAGCTCTTATTCCAAGGACAGATTTTTCAGAGCCTTTCTGCTATTATTTTGGTTCATTTGGTTTATCAGGTGCTTCTGGGGATCCCTCTGGGCCCTGCTCATGGTGCCTCAGGGGACAGAAGGGGCATCTGGGATGGACTGCAGGATGTCTCTCAGTGAAGGAGAAGCTTCTCAGGTTCCAAAGAGGAAGAGACTACTTTTGCTGGCTGCTTGGTGTTGGTGTGACTGCCCATCAGCCAGTCTCACCATCTCTCAGTGGTGTTGCTTACCTGATGTCATCAGAGGCTGTCTCTCTGATTTGGGGGAGAAATGGCTTAGCTTCCCTTCTGTTGCTGGGTTAGGATTTGAGAAATGTCAGGTCTGGTTGCCTTCTTCTTTTGGATGGGGCTGTAAGATACGGTTAATTGTACTTCCAGTCCTAAGTCACAACCTGTTTACTTTCTTACCTCATTTCAGGGTCCTCTCTTGGTTGCTCCTGGCATCATAGGATTTGTAGTTGTATGTAATGGGGAGAAGCAGGGAAATGGTTCTACATCATTTCATCCAGACTAAAGTTTGCATTTTGTTTTAAATATGTATCTTACAGAAAATATCTTGCTGGGTTTTTCTTCTTAAGAAAATTTGCTTGTATATGATTCTCTGTCTTTGTTATAATATTGATTCATTTTAGTACCCACCTCCTTTTTTTTTTCCTTTTTGGTACCAGGGGTTGAACCCAGGGGCACCTAACCACTGAGCCACATCTCCAATCCATTTTATATTTCATTTTGAGGCAGGGTCTTGCTAAGTTGCTGACGATGGCTTTGAACTTGTGATCCTCCTGCCTCAGCTTCCAGAACTGCTGGGATTACAGGTGTGCATCACCATGCCTGGCCTTTAGTACTCCTTTCTGCTGTATTATTTCATTCTCATAGTTGTCTACCCTCCCTTCATAAGCGTTATTGATTAGATTCATTTTCTTTCTTCTGGTATCAGAG
This sequence comes from Glaucomys volans, assembly GCA_020662805.1. NCBI lineage: Eukaryota > Metazoa > Chordata > Mammalia > Rodentia > Sciuridae > Glaucomys > Glaucomys volans. Next base: position 83,163 of record JAJEJO010000632.1, read on the forward strand.
ATGTTCCATTCTCCCCCCAAAAAGGATTATACATGCCTGCCTGTTTTCATGTGACTGGCATGGCCTGAGATTTGCTTGATGAATGGAAAATAAGTCAAAAAGATCTGTCCACGATGTCTGAGCAGCTTTAAATAGCATCATGTAGTTCCTCTATTGCACTTTCCCTCTGCCACCAGTCTGAGATTAGACCTGCTCTCCAACCAGGTCATGGAAAGAGAAGATGTAAGGAACATATCCGCAGCCAGCCTCTGAATGAGAAATAAGCTTTTGTTGTTGCAAGCCATGGGGACGGGTGGCTTGCTACTATAGCATAACCTCACACAAGCTGACTTCTCCAAAGCAATTCATTCTATTTTAAATTTTTCTGGCAGTTGCCCTATTAAGAACTCTAATTGTATTTGTTTTTCTTCTTAAGTTCTGAAGTGTCTGTCTTCCTTTGAAAAAGTATGGACCATCACCTTCATGATGATTCTCATCCTGTTTGACCTTGTTAGATTTATTTAGAATCTTTGTTCTAGATTGTTGTGGATATACTTTTGGTTTTGATTCTTACTTTTTTCTTGTTTATTCATGCATTTCCCTCACACTCTTCTATTTATCTTCTTGCCAGAATACTTCCTCCAAGAGTTTTTCAAAGAGAATATTCTAGGCTAGGGGTGTGCTCAGTGATACAGTGCTTGCCAGCAAATGCAAGGCCCTGGGTTTGATGCCCAGCATTGCAAGACAAAACAAAATAAAACAAAAACAAAAAAGTAAAAAAAAAAATTCTTATGCTCAAAGAGAATATTCTGAGGTCTCATCTGCCAGTTGCTATCTTGTATTTTGGTCTTATATTTAAAAATAAGGTTACTTGAATATAAAATTCTAGGTTTAAAGTTTTCTTCTTTTTCAGCAATACTGAAAATATCACTTTATTGCATTTTTCTTTTTGCATTCAAAAAACAGAGAAACCTGATGTTGATTTGATTTTTGTTCATATACACTTTATCTGCTTTTTCTTTTGGAAGTTTAAAAAGTCATACTCTTTGGTTTTGATCCTTTACCTTATAATGTCTCTAACTTTAAAAAAATCCTTCCCGTTAGCACATATGAGTCTTTTCAATCTGAGGTCTTTCAACCTGATTTTGGAGAAGTTCTCACTCATTATTCCTTGAACTATCTCATCTCTCTGTGCATTTTTCTCTCCTCTAGGATTCTATTAAATGTAAGTGGGTATTTCTATGTCTGTGTCACATCTCAACTTTTCTTCTACATTTTGTAACTCGTTATCCTTTTGTAATTCCATTTAGCATCAACCTGATCTTCCACTTCTCCTGTTTGTTCTATAGCTGTATCCATTCTACTATTTAACCCATCTGTAGAATTCTTCATTTCAACAACCATATTCTCTATTCTGGAAATTCCACCTGCTCCTTTACAACTGTATGTCCCCACTGCAGGTCCCCAATGTTCTCCTTTATCTCTTTGAAAATAATTATAGTCATTTTGAATTTTTGTTCTGTCTAGTTCTCCAATTCCATTTTTGTTGGTTGCAATTTCCCCCATTTTTGTTGATGCATTATTGTTGTACACCTGTTGCAATTTCTTATCATTTTTTTGATTAAGGATTGCGTTCTGTAGATATTTCATTGTCTTCCCCTATAAATGCATACTCCTCAGAGGGGTCAGCCATCTGGCTGTTACACAAACTGAGGGGAGCAGATGAGTCCCAGGCCCTAGCTTCTGCCCCTCCAGGGCATTTGAGATAAAAGGACAGTTAAATGCACCTCAGTGTGCAGGTCTATGGTAGCATCCAGCCATTGCCATGGGCTACCATCATTCCCTTTCCCCCTCTAAATGCCTAACCCCTAGGAAAGCTGTCCCAAGTTTTAATCCTAGTCTTCATGGTGTGTGTGTATGTTGGGTTGCAGGAGCACTCAATTCTGATTGGTCTGCTGTACCATTGTCAACTGCTCCTCACCCTGCCTGGGCCCCTGGCTCACCTGGACAGAACCCTGCTGACTTGGCCTGTCCTGGGCTGGCACTGCTTTTTTCTGCCTGAGCTGATAAAAAGGTGAGCAAAGTCCCCTTTCCATGGCTGCCCGTCTCCATTGTCCAGCCATTTCTTTAGGCAGCCTCATGTCCTCTCTTTTGCCTCTTGCCTGCATTTCTCTCTCTTGCTTTGTAATGTCCCCAGGGTTCAATTTGAGAAGGGAGATGTTGGTCCTTAACAGTTCACAAATGGGAGGGGGCACTCTGACTTTCTTTTCTACCTTTTTGGTTGTGATTTTTGAGGATTCTTTGCTTTTACTGGAATCATCTTTTGCAGGCATGAATAAAATCTGGGGGTGGATAGTTTTTGAGCCCAGAGTGCCCCGAGGAGAAAAAAGGGGGCAGCTGAAGCAGGAAGGGGGTTAAGTAGAGTTGGCCAGCATAGAGAACCTCTGGGGCCAGTACAAAAGCTGTAAGTGCAAGCCCTTTCCCTTCACATGTCTGGTGACTCAGCACAGAGAAAGGGGGCCCTCAGGAACACTGGTGGGTGAGGGATGGGAAAGAGTGGCCCTGGGGAGGACTGGGGCTAGGGAGGTACATGAAGGCTGAACCACTTGACTCCCCCTACCCCTGCTCAGAACTTGGTATGGAGAGACCATGGAGGAAGCCTTAGAGATGTGGAGGAAAGGAGAGGGCAGGAAAGAGACTCCAAACCCTTCAAGATAGCTGCCACAGAATGGGGGGATTCTGGACCTCCATTACAAGCATGCATTTGCTTATCTGCTTATTCAATAAATATTTATTGAGCTTCCCCTGGGAACAATTGTGGATGTGTGGGATACTGCTCTGAAGAGGAGAACTCAAGACTTGGCCTGCTGGAGCTGATAGTCTGATGAGGGAGGGCAAGAGCTGCAGTTTGGGGGGTCTCTAGAGCAGGATCCTGTTCCTCAGAGAGGAGCTGACAAGACTCCTGGTGGGAAGCTGAAATACTGGGAGGGGAACGCCTTGAATAAGGGCAGGGAACACACTGACACACAGACTGCACCTGCAGTATGACAGGTGTTCAAATTTGGGACATGGACCCACTGACTGAATGACCATAGATTGGAGTGGGAGCACTTTGGACCAGAGTTAGAGTAGGAAAGTCACAAGTATGGTGGGCATATAGAGGCTCAGGGCTTTGCCTCCCTACCTCCCTAGCCCAAGAGGTCAAGACTGTTTCTAAGGCTCCTCTGTACCTTCCTGCCCTGGTCTGTCTCTGCCCAGGAACTAGACCTGACAGTCTTCAGGTGATCTGAAGGAGAGCAGGCCCCAGAAGGCCTGACTCTGACTCAACTTTTTTTCCTCATTGAGACCGGAGGGTCTGCTTGGGCTCCCAATTGACCCAAATGCTCCCTGTGGTGAGAGAGATCCTGAGAGACCTTGGGAAGTCCCTCTGACTTGCTCACGCCCAGTTTTCTCCTGGAAACTCAAACTAGATGATCCATATTGTGACCTCCCCTTCAGCCCTGAGATTCCCATGTAGGGCAGGGACTCTGGTTTCATGTCCTCCTACTGCGTGGCTCCATCTTCAGAGTCCCTGATGAAGCCCTCCTTATACTTTTGGTGTGACACATGATTGAAAGGGCGAGCGGAAGCCTCAGCTTCCCCATGCGCCCTTCCTGCTGTTGATTTGCAGCTCAGAGTGGGTTGACTGCCAAGTCCGGTAATCAGGAGGTAATAGCCTGGTATCGGATGAATCCCCAGAGCTGGCAGCCAAGGCTGGAAAACTCCGTCCTTGTGCTGCCGGCACCATTCACAACCAGGAAAATAATTGTGTAAAGCAGGCTGGCTCGGATCAAACACAGCCTGACGTGGTGTGGTGTAGGAATTGCTGGCACCCTGGTCTGATGTGGTTATTAGTGCCTTGCTTGGGGGCAAGGTTGCCCAGAGTGCCCGGACTGCTGTGTTTCATTGGTCTGTGCAGATCCCAGGCTGTTCCTGAACCATGGGGATATCTCTATGACCCCTCTTTGCCCAGCACACCCTGGATTTCCTCCGTTTCTCCCCCATCGCTGCTCCGACTGCCTCTTGCCTTCCGCTGTCTGTCCATCGTTGCTGAAATTCTCGCAAAGTGCTGATTTTATTGAGTGCGACAAGTGGCAGTTCATTAAAAAGTGGGAGCAGATGGGGAACGGATTGTGGAAGAAGATTAATGATGCACACAGACCACTAAATAGGGCCAGGTTTGGGAGTAAACACAATCACTCCAGCTCCCTCTGAGTGGGTAATCCTGCTCTGTCAGATCCGTTCTCGTTAGCTCGCGAATGTCGCGGGCTCAGGGGAGTTGCCGGAGTGCGCCAGCCTGCCCCTGGTGGAGCCAGCTGTGCTCCTGGCCAGGTCAGGGGCAGGGAAGGGTGGGGTCTGGATGGGGTGCAGAGAAACTCTGTAAAGCAGGGGATAAGCCCCCTTCCAGCTAAGGGGTCTCTCTGGGCATCCTTTGGGATGATTGGAGCAGGACGACTGTACTCTTTGTTAACAGCATTTCTCAGACTGGATCTGAGCACAGGAGTTGACCTGCCCTACAAGGAACTTCCTTATGAACCTGCAAGATTTGAGCTCTCAAGAGTTGCTTGACTCCACCTAGAGAGTTTCAGGGTTCGGAGGCCTGTCGCTTTCCCTTTCTATAACCATTCAGTCTATCCCAGCATGGCATGGAATTCTGGGCCAAGGGATCAGAGCCTTGGGTGCAGGAGGGAAACTTCTCAGAGAGATAAAGGTGAGCTGCCCACCAGGATTCTTGCATATATAGTCCAAAAATGCTTCTAGAGCTCACCTTGCCTAGATACCTGCCTGTGGTTTGGGACAGAACAAGAGGTGGTCATTTCCAGCCCAGAAAGGGAGAGGTAGTTACAGAGAGAGAGGCCAACACTTCTTTTGAGTGGCCCTCTGGAATCCATGCGTAACTTCATAAACTCTTATTGGGGACCTATTATGTGCTGAACCAGGGATGGCAATTAGCTTCTATTTATTCCATCACACTTCCCTGCTTTCCTGTGTCAGACACCATGGACTGATCAGAGCATTCTTTTCCAACGAGTCAAGAAGAGTCCTCAGAATCCTTCTTAACATAGCTTTCCAGATAGCCACTAACAATTTATTGGCATTGGCTGGTGACATGGAATGGGTTTCTCTTAATACCTACATTGGACATTTTAGGAAAGCCAAAGATTTATGTTGTAAGACAAACTAGGGAGGTGAGCAGAAATATTTCAAGATGAGACCATCTTTAGAAAAGAAATGGCTAATCCAAATGTGTTTTAAAGAAGGGGCAGCATTCATTACATGCATCTGCACACAAGGAAAACGTACTCACTAGAAGGCATTTGGCCTGCAGATCTCAAGACCTTTGCTAGAGAGGAGGAGATTGAGCCTGACTACCTGGGTTTCTCCTTCTCCATGTCTCTAGTTCTCCTTACAGGATGGCATGTGGGGTGTGGTCATGACCAGAAGCCTTGGAAGGCCTGCTTGGTGTTCTGGGACAGGACAATTTGTTCAGCTTGCTCTGAGGAGTCCTTGTCAGGAGGGGAGCACTCTGCCTTGCAGTTCCCCCTAGGGCAGGCTTCCTGGAGGTGGTGTGGGGCTATCTGACCATAATCTCCCATTCTGTGCACTGTATATGCCCCAACAGAGACTGTGCCCGAGGTCTCATTGGCCTCATCCCCACTCACCTGCTGTGACTGAGGGTGGTCACTAAGACTTGGCCCCAAACTGATGGGACCAAGAGTGCCTGGATAATGGTGGAGCAGGGGTCCTGGCAGAAGATGTCCTTTCTCTGCTTCAGAACCAGACTTTATCTTTACTTCCACACCTTCTCTTCCCTTGAACTCATAGCCTTCTGCTACTAAACTCATTTTCTCACAGGCCCCTGTGCTCAGAGCTTCTGAATTTTCTCTGCTTCTCTGTGCCAGAGACTAAAGGTTGCCATCCCCTCCTTTCTCCTTGGTAACATATCCTGAATGTATTCAGGGCACAGAGGGTCCCTCTTTTTCATGGCATTTTCTGCCTTCCCTTGCAGCTTGCATTGGCCAGGTGTATAAATTCTGGCCAATGAAATGTAAGAGACAATACGAGCCCCTGTTAATAAAGGTGACTGGCTTAGAGGACAACTTTACCTCCTCCCACTTTCTTCCTCCTGCTGTCTAAAATGTAGAAATGATGGAAGGAATTCTAGCAGCTATTTTGGTCCATGAAGTGAACTTGGGAATAGAAGTCACACACTAGGATGGTATAGCAGAAAGAGAAGGAGCCTGCATCCCTGATAGGCCTGGAGTTGCCTGAACTGGTTTTCTTCAGGCTTCTTTTACCCTCAGTCTCTGTTATGGTCAACATCCTAGTTCTGCTGGTATACCCCTCTTTCTGCTTTATGACTTTTGCCTAGAGGACAGTGAAGTCCAGTGCTCTCTGTCCCCAGTATGCCTCTTGCACTCTTCTGACTTTTCCCGGTATTTTTTTTTTTTTTTTTTGTACTGGGGATTAAACCCAGGGGCAATCAACCACATTGCCACATCCCCAGCTCTATTTTGTATTTTATTTAGAGACAGGGTCTCACTGAGTTGCTTAGTGCCTTGCTAAGTTGCTGAGGCTGGCTTTGAACTCGCGATCCTCCTGCCTCAGCCTCCCAAGTGCTGGGATTACAGGCGTGCGCCACCACACCTGGCTTCCCCACAGTTTTGACCATGTCATTACCCAAATTAAATAATTTTGGTGGATCCCCATTATCTTCTAAATAAACATCAGATCCTTACTCTGACGTCAAAAACCTTCGCTACTGGGTCTCATCTTGTCTTTCTCATCCTATCTCCTGTACCTTACGACTCTGCTGAGTTGATTTCCCTCTGTCTGGATGCCCCACATCTTCTGTCCTGCCTGTCAAAACTCTACCCGTCATTCAAGGCTTTTATCAAAGTTGTTTCCTCCAGGAAGCCTTCTCAATGCCTCTGGGCCGGGAGCAATGCTATCTCCTCTGTAATTCTGTAGTAGATTTTAGATAACAGGATCTACCTGAAATTATCATTGTTTCTGAGTTTGTCTCAGTTTCTTACCAGACTGCAGCCTCTGGAGGGTTGGACTGGGTTTGTTCATTCCTATGTTCCCTAAATGGCCTGGCACAGGTCCACAACGAGTAGGTCCGTGGTAAATGTTGGTGTATTGAGGCAACCCTGGCTTCCTATCTCTGGCTTCCCCACTGGGCAGAGATCCCCCTGAGGGATGGGGACTGACCCAACTCCTGTTTTTGCTCTCCCAGCTCTCCCTCTCTCTGTCATGTGTCTACTTCTTTGGCACTGGCTGCCAGCAAGCTGGCTGGGAGCAGGTAGGGCCTGGGCGGGCAGATGGACAGGTGCTGCCGCCTGGGGAAACAGAGATGTCAGGGTTGACGTGGGGGAGCTGGGCCGCTCATTAGATCTGCTGAACTGCTGTCATGGGCGCGTTCCCCTGCAGTGACAGGTTCACCTCTCCCCACCTGGGTCCCGAGCGCTTGCCGCCCCCGCCCTCTCTCCTGACAGCACTGACCTATCTGGGCGCTGCTCTCACTCACTAACCCAAAGGCCACTAAGTGTCAGGGCCGTCTCCACTGAATACAAGGCCATTTGTCTTTCAGGAGGAGCAGCCCCTCCCTCGTGGGACAGCTTGCAGCTTTCTGTCACTCTGTGGCCGCAGTTGCACACAGAGAAGCCAGGGGAGAGATGACTGGCTTGGGCCAAACTTGGTCTTGGATTTCAGGGGTTTTGGACCCCTTTGTGATTGCAGCAATGAGTTCTACCTAGGCAAAATCTCAATTAAAATAATAAATCATTACTAGGATAAAGTGTAGTGGGGCCACTGAGGGTTGAAGCCAAATTTGAATATGATAGGCCTATAAATTATAGTGATGGCCTGATGCTGCTCATTAGGGGCTGGGGGCTAATGAGTGTGCCTGCAGTCAGCTGAGGGGGTGAGTGGTTTTCGTGGCCACATTTGGGAGAATATGTGTTCTTTGGAACCTTTCTACTCTGAGTGTAGAAATACATAACATGCAAAAGCACAGGCACTGAAGTCAGAATGCCAGGGTTCAAATCCAGCTGGCTAAGTAGTAACTGAACTTGAGCATTCTTAACTTTTCTGGACCTCAGCCTTCTTATTTGTAAAATGAGCATCCATAGACCTCTCATGCAGATGAGATCACATGGGTAAAGCCCTTGGCAGAGTTTCAAGCACCTAGTAAATGCCTTGTGAGCTATGATTACCCCTTAGAAGGTAAGCTCTCAGAAGACAGGGATCTTATCCACACTGACCATCTCAGCAACTCTAGTATAATGAACTGGGCCTACCAGACACCAGATAGTAGAATCTCAATTACTGTTCATGGCATGAATAAATGTGCATCTATAAAGAGAGCTTCATGGGGACTGAATAGTGTCTTTGTTCTCCTATCTCCTATAAAACTCACTGTAGCATCCTGCATGCGATAGATGTTTAATAACTCACAATATGTTCAAGTACAAAGTGTCTTTGCAATTTTGGAAGGTGCCTTCTATGTAATTAAAAGTATTAAAGAATCTCAACTGAATGATACCTCATGAGGATTTCTCAATTTTCCTGAGTCTCTCCTGAGTCTCCAGCTAAGTCACCTCCCCCAGAACAGAGCAACTTGACCCAATAGCTGGTGTTGTGGAAGGGTCCAGACCTGGATGTTGGGATATCTGAGTCCTGTCCCCAAATCGTCAATGACTTCCCCATTTGGCCCTGGGTAAGTCACTCCCTTACTCTGGGTCTCAGTTTGCATGTCTATAAGGGACTGGGCAGGGAGCTTGTCCAGGTTTCTTTCAGTCTGAGCCTTATATGATTCTGATTTTAAGTTTCCAGGTTTCCTCAGGACATAACTCTGAGCCCATGTGTGGTTTTGCACCTCCATCCTCTTGAGCAGAGCCCTGGAGCTTCCTTTCACTGTGTGCCCCTCAGGGAAAGCCAACTCCACACATAGAAGCTTGGAGAGGTGTGGAGGAGGCAAGGCCTTGCTCCCTCTGCGTTGGGTCTGGAGGAGAGAGACACAGGGGCACTGGTAGTGCTGAGGATGGGTTGCAGCAAGAGATCCATCTTCTGATCCCTTCTGACCAGATCCCTGGGGCACCAGTATAGGAAATCCAGTCAGACCCATTGGCCTCCTTACTTCCAAGAAGGGGTTAGTACAGGAACCTGGGGGATGGGGTGTGTAGGAGGACAGAATGAAGATGCCAAGAGCAAACATGGAGATCTCATCTGTCCCAGCCATCTGCTTCCAAAAGACCAATTTCTGTACAGAGCTCTCATTGGCAAAGACCCAGTTGGAGCCCATTGAAAACCCTTCTCTGAAGCAATATGGTCAACTGCACCATGGGTGTGTTGTGTACTGCCTTTCAACTCTATCCTTACCCTGGTGCTAGAGTCTAGACAACCGTGGACATTCTCTGGAGTCCAGAGCTTTGCTGCTTGTGACTTCTATAGACAAGATGCCTTGTTTTCTCAGGTTTCATAGGGTCACTCATCCAAACTCTATTTATGCATGCCAACAGATGGGTCTGTTGCTGAATTCTCCATTCTCCCAGGTCCTGGGCCTTCTGTGTCCTGTATGATGGGGCACCTGGGTTGGATGGGGAGGGAATGATGGTGAGTACCCTGAATGCCCAGGACCAAGATGAGGCTCTGCTGTGTGCCTCGGGGTAAGTCACCTGCTCTCTAAGCCTCAGTTTTATTACTGAAAAAACAGAGATAGTGCCAGGTATGATGGCACATGCCTATAATTCCAGAAGCTCAGGAGGCTAAGGCAGGAGGTTCACAAATTCAAAGCCAGACTCAGCAACTTAGTGAGACCCTGTCTCAAACAACAACAACAACAACAACAACAACAACAAGAAGCCAGGTTGGGGGATGTGGTGCAGTGCTTAAGCACCCCTGGGTTCAGTTGCTGGCACCAAAACAACAACAACAACAACAAAAACAGAGATAGTGATAGATAGCTGGCAGTGTCCTGTTAAGAGCAAGTGAGATCATGGGAGTGAAAAGAATGTTGCAGGCTATAAAGTGCTGTGTGTAAGAGGTGGCATGTGGCCCTGACACAGGCTGGTGGTCCAGCCTCCTGAGGGTGGGCAGCTCCCTTTGGCATGATCAGTTTCTTCCCATAGAACTTTTTGTCTCCTCCAAGCAGCTCCTCCTTCCCCCAGAGCTCTCTGTTACAGTTTAATCCACCTAATTGAAAGACTGCTGGATCCGGCAAGGAATTTATCAAAGGAAGAAGAGAAGAGCCTGGTGCCACTTGGCTCCTTGCACACTTGTCCTTTCAAATCCTTGTAGATAATTCCATTTGTATAGTAGGAGCAAGACTGGGATTTTGCAAGATGGAGAGTGTTGGGAGGAGAAAAGAGAAAGGAGTGGGGAAGGGAGGGATGAGGGCCAGAGACTGGAGGAAGCTGACAAGGCCTAAGGGGGGACTGGTCTGTGGCCCTCTTGGGCAGGACAAGCCTTGGCAGTCACAGGGAGCAGCAGGGGCAGAAGTGGGAAGGCTGAGGGGGAACTTGCTGAGCAGGCGAGAGGAGGTGATGCCAGACAATTATAGCTGCTTTGCCTGCCAGAGATGAGGCTCTGACTGCTCTGGAGCCAACTTTCTGACATGCCCTTATTGCATGTCAGAAATCAGTACAACCCTAGGCACTGGTCACCATCTGAACGTGTGTGCCACCTTACCCCCACTCACATGTTAAAATTTAACCACAAGGTCATAGTATTGAAGGATGGGGCTTTGGAAGGGTGATTAAATCTGGGGTGCTCCATTCTCACGAATGGATTAGTGCCTTTATGGAATTCATCTAAGGGAGCTTATTGGTCTCTTTTCCCTTGTGAGTTGCACCATGTGGGAATGCAGCAAGAAGTTGCCATCTATGAGGAAGAGGCCCTCACCTATTCCAAATATGCTGTCATCTTGATCTTGAACTTCTTACCTACAGGACTATGAGTCACAGGTTTCTATGGTTTGTAAATTATGCAGTCTAAGGTGTTTTGTTATAGCAGCACCAATGGACTGAGAGAGTACATTTCTCAAAAGTAGAAGGTGAGGAGAGGGGAGGGTGGCAGAGATTTGGTCAGAAGTTTCTCTAGGAGGATCCAGCTGAACTTGAAAGAATGAAGGCAGAGTGTCCAGGAGAAGGGAGTGGGGGCTATAAGCATTAGAAAAGGAGCAGAATGGATGGGAAATGGCGGGAAGTAAAAGGGGGAGATCACATTGACAATATGGTGGGTGAGATTCCTAAAGAATTCCCAATAGGAGATTATTATTAATCATATTTTATGATGGAAAATAGTAATATTCATGAATGCCAGATGAGTGGGCTTAACAGACAAGCTGGGCAGGCAGGGGCAGGGAAAGAGGAGTGGGCAGAGAATGGGAATCTTTATACAAAAATTCTCCGTGGGGCTGTACTCATGCATTCCTGCATCCCTTGAGCACTGGGTGGCATGGACATGCAGAGAAGTAAAACATATCCCTGGTCTTTGAGGCTATTATGTCCAGGTAGGAAGGCACATAAGTATGGTGTGGTGTATCAGTGCTGGATGGGACCGAGCACTGTCCTGTGGGAATCCTGGGGACACTTGATTAATTTTCTGAAATGGGGCAGTTGCCAGGAAAGGTTTCACAGACTAGGTAGCATTGCTCCTCTTGAGAGCTGAGAGATGGGTTTATAGGGTGTTGATATAGTTAGTAATCGTCAGCAGAAAGGAGTATCTGCCCTGTGCTTTAATGGATTAGCACAAGAATTTTCACAACAGCTCATCTTCGTTCACATCTCCACTTCACAGAGGGTCACAATGAGGCTCACCTAAGTGGCATAGATCAGGCCCTTGCCACCTCTATCCAGGGATCAAGAGGACTCCATATTAAAGGGCCCTCTTGGCAAGGGATTTTTGGTGTCCATCAAGGGACCGCAAACAAGAAAATATCAGCACCTTGGACAGGTCCAAGGGTCTGTCAAGGTGCATGTGTCTGATGTCGTGGTGGAATTCAGGGTGTGGTCAATAGAGTACCTTTCCAAAACCCAAGGACCTGTAGCGTGAACACTGTTATTTGTAAGACAATGCAATTTAGGGTACAAATGAATCTGAACTCAGACCACTGGCCTGGCCTGTGACTGCCATGTTTAGAGACGGGTCTTCTCAAGCAGAGGGAATTGAAAAATGTGCTTCTAGGGGTCTTCAGGCCAATTTGTTCCCATCCAAGCATAAAGACCTTGTAAATGCAAATATACTGACTGAGAGGAGATGAATCACAGGTAAGGTGTGTTTTGATGGAAGGACAGGACAGGTCAGGAGCAAAGGCCACTGACAGGAGGGATGGGCAGGAAATGTGTCAGGTAAGGGCTGGGAGATGGAGAGTACACAGTCAGGGCTGTTTTCTGTCTTTTTGGGGCTTCACAAATGCTCTGTGGCATTTGAGGAACAGCAAGAGAGGGTCAAGGGCAGGTTGGTAGGGGTGAGAATCACTGAAGACAAGCATTAAAATTTTGCTTCTGGCAGAAACTCTACTGAAGGTCAAATTAGAAATGGAAGTCTTGGTCAGTGAATTCCCCATTCCTGAAAAATATGTAAATGAGAGGAGTCACAAAAGACACATACCCAACAAGACATCAGGACCGCGAGGAGCGAATGCATGTGTGTATGCATTACTAACGTGCTTGGGAGTATTCCAAAGGGCCACAGGCACTTTTATCCACACACCTGCTATTGGCTGATCATCACGGAGTGGTGCCTGAAGGCCAAGAACGGTGATGATGGTAATGATGGTGAAGGCGATTTCCAGCTAGCTAAGTCTTATGTATTATTATTTTTATTAATAAAAACAATGCATGCATGTAATTTTGAAAGTTGGATAGCACCAAGGAAAAACATAACAAGTCAATCCCACTTCTTTGTGCTCCTCCATCTTCTCCAAATCTTTCAGCTCTTCCACCCAGCATTTATACAGCTCATATTTCTCCAACATATATGTACACAGTTCCTGCTGGCTTTATTAGTTTGAGGTGCTGTTTTTTGACTTTTCTCATGGTATACAAGATTGTCACTCTTTCAAAAAATCTCTGTTAGTGCATTATAATCATACAAAATATTGGGGTTCATTGTGCCATATTCATTTGTTCAGGTAGTATAATTTGCTCCATTTAATTCCTCAGCACTTCCCCTTTCTCTCTCCTCCTCCCTCCCTATCTCCTTCCTTGTATCATATTTTAAAATCCCTCCTAAAAATTCTGAGAAGTGGAAAATATTCTTTCCATTTCTCAGGTGAGAAAACAGAGGTATAGGGAGGGTTAAACAACTTGCCCCAGGTTATATTGTTCATGGGAGCAGAACTGCAACTTCCCAAGTCCAGACCTTCCAATTCCAGGTCAAGAATTGACCTGGTGCACCTCAGGTGAAGCTGGAAATCACAGCACTCCTGAGCCTGTGACCCAGAACAACTTCTCCAGGGCAGATGGAGAGTCAGGCAACCAATGCATTCAGCAGGGTTTCTCTTAAGAATGCTGGCTTAGAGAATGCTAGATCTGAGGGTTCATAGTGGCCCCTTCTCTCATAGCCATGTGGTCTTGGGCAAATCAACCTTTGCTCAGCTGCAAAATGGGAACAGCAAATTTAACCCATCAATTGTCTGGATTAAGATGTTACATATAAATGATCTAACAGTGCACAGAATTATAGAGAATTCTGTTTGCCCTGAGTGTCCAGAACCTGCCCTTTTTCCTAGGGAAGAGGTCTACCAAGCAGGTAGTGCTGAGGGGTAGTGGAGTGTCCTCCCGTGGAGGAATGTCAGCAGAGGAGAGGTGACAAGGGGACCCTAGAAGGACTTTGCTGATCTAGGAGCCTGACCTCTTTTAGATCCAAGGGACCTTGTCCATGGAGATGCAAGGCAGGATCTCATGGATTTACTCCTTCTGGCTGAGGGCAGCTCCCCAAGCAGCCGCAGAGCTTTCAGTAGGCAGACTGGTGGGGTTTTGTGGTCAGAACCCCAGGGTAGGGCAAGAGACCCCCACCCCCAGATTCTGCTTGGGGCTCTGTCTTCAGTTCCCTGCCACCAACAGGAAAGACACATGGTGGCTGCATGGGTGTGGGTGCGTGTGAGGTGACTACCCCTTTAATGTTTAATGTGCTGAAAAACCATTAGACCCCGAAATGGACAAGTTCTCCATTGGTAACTTTAATTATTGTTAAGACTCGGTCATGCCTGCTTATTAGCAATTATGCATGACATCTCCCAGGGTGCTACGGGCCTTCTGCTTTTCCTCCCTTTTTCTCAGGAGAGCAGATCTGCAAACTGCTTCATTCCTTTCTTCCCCACAAGTGGCTCCTGTTACTCTCTTCTGAGCCTGACCTTGCTTGGAACTGAAGAGGACTGCGTGCTCCTTCTCAGAGGGAGGAGAGGGAAGGACCATTCACACAAATTGGGAGGACCTGAGACAGGGCAACTGCAGCAGGATGCCGTTCACAAAACACTTCTGCTTCCAGAGTCTCATTTCCTTCTATCTCATCATTACCCCCATTTTATAGATGAGGAGAATGAGGCAGGCAAAAGTTGGGTAATAGTGGAGCCCTCTCAGAATGCCTGCCCAGCCTCCCTTCCCTTCTTGAAGCCATGCCTACTGAGGCCTTGGGACTGACAGCCATGCAAATTCCACAAGGGCTCAAATCTGACTCTCCTCTATCTCCATAGCTACCTGAACCAGGGTGGGTCCCCCGCCCAGCTGGAAATAGTAAATTGGGACCCAGTCAATTGGATGGTGGACCTGGGGGATGACAGAGAACAAATAACACACCAGAGATAGAGAGAGGTGGGGGGAGGGAGAGAGGGACAATGGGAAGCCCCAGAAAGACAGAAAACAGCCCTGGCTGTGTACTTTCCAGGTCTCAGGCTCTAAGAGATATTCCCTTACACTTCTGCCCTGGTGGCTGGCAGGGGACTAGCTCTGGGGTCCCTTCAGACTTCAGCAGCCAGGTGGCCACAGCTGTAGGATTCCATCCTGGAAAAATGGGGACACCCTTCATCTCAGATCACCGGCAATCCCCTCACCCTCTGGGGACTCTTCCCCAGGGACCACCTCTTTCTCCTGCCACCCTTTGCCCAATCTAGAAACCCTAACTTTGGGCTCCGCTGGTGACTGGCTGAGGAGAACCATGCTGGCAGCCCTGCCTCTGGCCCTGATTGTTAAGAAGAGGAGGGAGAAAAACAGCAGGAAAAAAGTGAACATGAGTAATGGGCCTGGAATGAGGCATAGGAGATAACACTGAATAATAACACGTCAAAAACTACAAGATGTATTTTTTTATTTCCCAGTGGAGTTTCCATTGCGCTAATCCATCACTGTAGAGCAGGCAAGATTATGCTTCCCCAAAAAAACTCTGGGAGATAAATGTGAGTAAATTAGGGTTTATTATATTATTTGGGGTGATATAATTTCCAAGCAGGCCCTTATTAAATTACTTCCTCTGGTGCTGACACCTCCTGCCTCACGGTCTCTGCACCTTCGCTCCACTTTCCCTGACTGAAGCTGCTTCGTATTTTAATGTCCCCCATCAGCTGTGGGTGGGGGCGGGCTGGTCGAGAGGCTTGAAGGAAGTGCTGAGTCACTGCCAGCCTTTGGAGCCCAGCTGCGTCCTTGCTGGCCCTTCTGTGACCAGAGCCACAGACCCCCACAATACCAATGCTGGCGGACATAGGGAGAGGCCCAGAGTGCACCTCACAGATGGGGGAAACCGAGACCCAGGAAGAAATGTGACTTATTTTAAGTCACACAACTAGGAAGGGGCATAACCTGTGGGTTGACTGCCAGGCCAGGTTCATTCTCTGTGTGGGCTCTTTTATTGTTGGCCAGGCTTTCTGGCTTCAGGGAAGCTCCAAGTCTAATCTCTGGGAACCCATGGAATCTAATCTGAGATCTGTCCAGGGACCCAGAGGGAGGTACGAGAGAAGACCTGTGATCTGGCCTTGACTTGATCGCAGAAAGCTGTGTGAGCTTAGGTGAGTGACTTCACACTTTGAGCCTTTCTGGTAAATATACTTTATAGCAAAAGGACTTCTGACAGATTAGTGATTTTCAGATACATTTCTTATCTGTAGGACCTTTTTAAAAATGAGATTACATCAAATGAATGCTAACATATAGAATATTTGAACCCAGAGTTACTATGATTGAAGAAGGGAACTGGGGAGACAGACCACTAACCTTCCCAGTTTGAAACCAGTTTGAAACTCTGGGGCTCAGTTTGAGCATCTCACCCTGATTTGGTCCTGCAGTGCCCTCCTTGCAGCCCCACTGAATCTCCAGAGATGAATTCTAGCATCTTCTCCAGCTCCGATGGTCTCTGAGCAAACCCCCATGACCATCCACACAGCACTCTGGGCCTCAAGAAGCCCAGTTTGGAAGAGATCAACATTGTGAGCTGTTTTGCTGTTTATTACCATGTGACTTGGGAAAGTTACTATTATTTTTAAACTCTCTGTTCATCATCTTTAAAATGGAATAATAAATTCTGTTTCATTAACATACTGTCAGTTATAGCTACTGCTTTCCTTAGGAATTCTCCCATGCGGGTATGTTTTGGGAGGGTTATAATAGGTTAAGGACTCTATTCCAAGGCACAATAGATACTTAACAAGATGTGTAAATGCCAGTTTGGTTTGCAAGGTAAGTGCTCTGGAGATGGCTGGTGGTGATGGTCTCACGATGTGCATGTGAGGTGGTGGAGCGGTAGGTACACTTGGAGATGGTTGCCATGGCGAGTCTTGGGTGCATTTCACCACAAGCAAACATTTGGAAAAGGAAAGCATGAAAACAATAGCAACATTGATGAAACCCCACAGCACCTACTTATGATAACCTGGCTCCATCGCTTACAAGTCTGACATGGCTGAGAGCATCCACAAGGCCACACTGAAGGTGTTAGGTTGAGTTCCTGTCTGGAGGCTCTAGAAAAAATGCACTCCCAAGATCTTTCATGTGTTGGGAGTTGTAGGACTTTGGTCCCCATTTCCTTGCTGACTGGTGGTGGTTCCTTTCAGCTCCCAGGCCACTCTCAGGTCTTGTCCATGTACTCCCTCCCCTGCCTGCACTCCAGCAAGATGTGTGGCATCTTCCTGCATCCCGTCCCTGGGCTTCTCCTTTGAGACCGGTGGGGAGAAGCTCTGCTTTTGTTTTCCTTCCTTCCTTCCTTCCTTCTTTCTTTTTCTTTCTTTTCTTTTCTTTCCTTCCTTCCTTCCTTCCTTCCTTCCTTCCTTCCTTCCTTCCTTCCTTCCTTCCTTCCTCTCTCTCTCTCTTCCATCTTTCTTTCTTCTTTCTTCCTTCCTTCCTTCCTTCCTTCCTTCCTTCCTTCCTTCCTTCCTTCCTTCCTTCTTTCTTCTTTCTTCTTTCTTCTTTCTTTTTGTGCTGGGGACAGACTCTAAGGCCTTGTGCATGCCAGGCAAGTGATCTACCACTGAGCTACACCCCTAACCCCAAAGCTGTGCTTTAAAAAGCCTCAGTAGTTAGGTCAGCCCCACCAGGACAGCCTCTGTCCCTCAATTAAGGTCAACTGATTTGGGACTTAAAATACACCTGCAAAAGTCCTCACAGCAGTTCCTACGTTTGTGTTTGATTGAATCTAGGGATGGGAAACCTTGGGGGGAGTTTGGAAATATGCCTGCCACAGGCAGTGTCCTTAAAATGGGAACTGAAGCATCAGTAGGACTTAGAAGGGTGAGGAGGAGTCTTGCAGGCAGAGAGATGAGAAGAAGCAAAGGCTTGGATATGGGACGGTGGAAGGAGCTGGAGATGGTGAGGAGCCCTGCGGCCTGGCAGGGCATTTGTGGGTGGGGTACCCTGAGTGGTGAGGTCAGTTGGGGACGTGAGGCTGGGAGGTACTGAGGCTTCCCGTTGTGGGGCTCTAAAGGTGTTTGAGGACTGGAATGACCACCTGGGATGGCTTAGGAAGAGAGGGACTGGGCCACTCTGGGGGTGCTTTGGACCAGTGTAGTCTGGAAAAAGCAGAAATGTTCTCCTTTACCCTCCTTGAGAGGAGCGTGGTTCCTTTCCTCCTTCACTCCATATTCTCCACTTATTCAGTCGATATGGTGAAACTGTGATGAGCCAGACCTGTGTCAGATTCTTTGGACAGAGTGGTGAGAGACAGACTTCATCTGTCTCCTCTGAGGGACTGCAGAGAGGAGAATCAGAGCAAAGAGGAGATTCCTGTGCAGAGGGCAATGCAGTGACAGGGACACACTGGGGGCCGTGGTAGACCTGAGGAGGGATCCTGACCCAGGTCCTGGTGTAAGGTGGACAAAGCAGAAGCTGCTCCTCCCTGCCCAGGGACTCAGAAGATGGAAGAGTGACAGAGGCCCCAGGAAGAAGGCTCTATCCCCTTTGCTCAGGAGGAAGCCTAGCCTGGTGCTGGAGAAGCCAAGATCAGCGCCAAGGCAGGAGGAAGTACAAAATTGTTTGATCTGAGTCTGGCCCCTGGAAAAGAGCTAAGTGTCTTTCTGTTGGCAGCTGCAGCAAAGGTGCAATCATTAGAAGGTGGCATTTTGCATTAAAATTGTCCCCATCAGCCAGTGACATTTTCTTGTTCCTTCTGGTCAGGAGACCTTTTAGTGCCACAGATTCAAATGACTCAAGCATCAGAATTTATTTCTCTCTGGGAGAGACACACAGCCAGTCACCGTGGGGTGGATCTGCACATTAGCTGGGGTTAAAAAAGCAGATGATCCAGTGAGCACAGCAAGGACCCAGGGCTGTGTGTGAGGACACAGAAGACAAAAGTACACAACTGTGGTTTGTGCTACTCACCCTCATCCTGTGAGGATGAGTCCGGGTAATGAGCCCAGGAGGTTGTGCTTTGCAGGTGTATTCATTTCTGTGGAAAGAAAGATCCACGCGGAGATGTGTGTGCGTGTGACCCTGAGCACCAACGAGAGAAGTGGGCAGGTATGCACGCCATGTGCAGGAAGGTTCCCATTTGTGCCTATTGACATGTGAGCTCCCAGCCCAAAGTGCCATGACTGGACAGGACACCCGGAGGGCAGTTGACCTGCACATCCTCACCCCCTCACAGCCTCCCCATCTCAGTAGGGGGCAGCGTGCATGCTGACTTCTCCAGCCCCAACCCCAGGATTCCCCCTTCCTCCTATCTTTGAGTTTAGTGCACCCCCTTCAGATAGGCCTTCTCTGACCAGGTCAATCAAAACAGCTCCCCTGTCCCCTTGTTATGGCTTGGATGTGAGGTGTCCCTCAAAAGCTCATGTGTGAGACAACACAAGAAGGTTCAGAGAAAAAATGATTGGGTGATGAGAGCCTTAACCCAATCAATGGATTAATCACCTGATGGGATTAACTGAGTGGTAACTGAAGGCAGGTGGGGTGTGGCTGGAGGAGGGGAGCACTGGGGAGTGACTTTGGGGTATATATTTGTACCTGGTGAGTGTAGTCTCTCTCTTGTTGCTTTCTGATCATCATGTGAGAGGCTTCCTTCTGCCATGATGTCCTGCCTCACTTTGAATCCCGAGGAATGGAGCTGGCTGTCTATGGACTGAGACCTCTGAAACTGTGAGCCCTCAAATAAACTCTTCCTCCTCTACAATTGTTCTGGTCGGGTCTTTTACTTGCAGCAGGAAAAATGCCGACGGAAACACCTTCCACATGTATTCTCCATCACAGCTCAAGCCCCCCCACGCACTATCTCTATGGGAAATCATATGCTACATGTTCATTAAGTGAATAGGGTCCTTTCAGTTCCTGTAGAATGCTGTGCCCTGCGAGCAGAGCCATCTTTCTCAATCACTTCTGTATACTGTTAGTGCTCAGTAAGTAACTGATGAACCACTTGTGTCTTGTGCTGCTTCAGGGCTGACATCGGTCTTGGGGGAATGGGGGTATTGCTTCTGTGCTATGGGCACCATGATGTAGAACAAGTGGGTTTGAGGGAGTGAGCTCCTTGTCAAGGAGAACATTCAGATACTGAACGAACACCACTAGCTGTCCTCACCTACAGGTGGCCTCCCAGTGCCACACTGTGGTCCCATTGGACCTCTCCAGTCTCACTGCTTTCTGATTATGGCCTTTTCTTCCAGACTCCCTGTCTGTGTGTGCATGTGCCCTTAATATGGCCTGCAAGTCCCTTCCCTCCCTCTTTTATTTTATTATTATTGTTATTATTCTTGTGATGCTGAAGGTTGAACCCAGGGCCTTGTGCAAACTGGGCAAGAACCCTCCCACTGAGCTGCACCCCCAGCCCCTCCTTCCTCTCATCCTTCCAGGCTGTACTTGAATATTTATGCTCTATGAAATCAATTTCAATTCTGCAGACAAAGCCCAGACCTCCTTCGTCCCTGACTCTGGGGGGCCTATTTTGTGTGCCTGGTTGTAGATCTGACCACTCTGGTTATATGTGCTTGCATGATCCCTGTAACAGACCCAAACCTCTCAGGGGCAAGGCTGGAAGTTGGGTTTCCCCAGGTCTGGCTTGGGAGGTGCCTTGGTTCCTAAGAGGTGCTTGAAAATTGTTCAGACACGGAATGGGAGGTCTGGCAGGAAGGTGAAGGATACCACTTCCATGACAGGGCTCTTCTGCTTCTGAACCACTCCCCTCAGCCCCTCTGAGTTTGTAGCATCAGAAGTTAGTCCTTTCTGGTGACTACTGTGCTCAGCTCCAGAGCCTCTGGCTTCTCTAGGAAAAGATGCCAAGTGGCTGACTGTCCAAGCCTCAGGGAAGCCCAAGAACCAGCCCAGGATATCGGCCAGGGGTCATAACTGATGAGGTACCTTCCCCAAGCCTGGGTCACCAGGAAGAGGGACTTGGAACAAACACAGACCACTGGGGAGGCTTATGAGGCTCGTCCCTCCAGATGGATGATTCTGGGAAGACTCCCACCCCCAGAAAGACCAGAGTTGGCTCAAGATGGAAAACATGAACCCAGCCCCTCAGTACATATTCCACCAGAGATGCAGAGCACAGATACAGGAATGAGGGGGATCATCTTAGTGGGTTGTCCTGGGCTGACCCTGAGCATTTGGACAGCTCAGGCCACCTGAGGGAGAATGCCCTCTTTGGGGCAGGCTGGGCTCCTGGGTTGCATGTCTGCAGGAGAGATGCTGCAGAGGATGCTGTGGGAGAGCACTCGGAACCTGAAGTCAGAAGCTGTGGGATCCAGGCTGCCTCTGCCAGTTCTAAGTACCCAATCTTGGGAAAGAGCCTCAAATTCACTGAAGCCTCAGTTTTCTCATCTGTAAAAGGAGCTCCCAGGTTTCAAGCACTGTGCTGTGCACTATCTCTTTGATCCTTTTTGACGTCTCTGAGGTACACACTATCCTATTTCCCACTTCTCAGATGAAGAAACTGACTTAAGCCCATCAATTTCTACTCAGCCACACAGTTAGCCAGTGCTGGGGTCTGAACCTGAGCTCGTCTGTGAAGCCCATGTGAAGCAATTCCTGCCAGGCTGAGTTCTGAGGATCACTGTGAAGATCTGAAGCAACCACACAGGTGAGGGGTCAGCACGGAGCCCGTGTACCACCATGGCTGTGTGGCCTGGGGCTCGGGCTGTCTGCTTCTCTCCGGCAGGCTCCCCTCCTCCATCTGGCTCCTGCTGGGCCACCCTGGGGTCGGGTGCAGGCTGGTGCCCTCTCTGCCTGCTTCTGCTGCTGCTAAACTTTACACTGGGCTCTGTCATTAGCCCAACAACAAGCTCCCTGTTTGACTAGCCCTGTCCAAATTTGCTCGGAGTGAGCAAGAACCCATGGTAAGTAAACGGTTTTGTGTTGATATTTGAGCACTAATGAAGAGGCAGCGAGCAAGGCCCATTAATAACTGAGGAGATGATTGTGTTTGCAGAAGGCCTGTATACAGCGTGTCAGCCTGCCCAGGCAGGGCCCGCCTCCTTATTGATTTCCCAATCAGCTGAAGCAGTGCTCTTGTTCTCGCCCCGGAGGGGGCCCTGTCGTGTAGTCCCAGGGTTGACCTCCTTTCCCTGGGTGCTGAGACCCTGCAGAGGCATTCAGCCTGGGGTGTCAGGTAAGGGTGGGAGTTCCATTAGTTCTTCATTCCTTTATTTAACATGCATGGATAGAGCATCTTCTATGCATGAGTCACTATACCAATTGCCAAGTCCCTATCCTTACTTAGGGGGTAATTTCTGGCCTGCCTTATTTAGAAATAGAGCTTGCCCTTGACCTTCCTGGCAGGGGGGTGGCATGGTCCCTGATACATGGGAAAAAGCTGATTCTCTGTCTGCTTGGACCCTCTGACATCATCTTGCACTGTCTGCGTGCTTGGTCTGTAATGGAGATGACCCACTGCCTGGCACTGATGGATGACATATTTCATTCCTAGGTTGTCCTTAACCCTGAGATCCATCAGGCTCAACTTGGCTTTAGGTTGGAAGAAGGGCTACAGGGCAGATCTGGAGGCCCATTTGTCCTCCCTATTGGTATGTTATAGATTCTGAGCTTTCCAGGGAGATGTCACAACAAGTGACCAGGGCTCCAGGAGGGCTACCAGGACCCCCTGCCTGAGCTGGTTTTGGGATAATTTCTGGGCTGCTTTGCAGTGGACTAAGGATGTCTAGTCTGGTAGCAGAGGCTGACTTGTAAACAAGTGATCAGAAAAGAATAGCTATGTGTCAACAGGCATGCATCCAGGGCTGTGGGAGCAGGGAGAAGGGTGATAGAAGGCAGGGAGGACTTTCCAGAGTAAGTGACATTTGAGCAGGCTCTTTAATGCTGGCTAGTGACTTACAGAACTCACAATGACCGTTAACATTGGTGGAGGGGAAACAAAAACCGTGTAGTCTGCCACGGGCACCGTCTTGCACAGAGACCCAGACTTGTGTCTACTGGCGTGGGCAGGTTTTTTTTTTTTTTTTTTGGTTTTTTTTGTTAGGGCTTTGTCAAGATGGTCTCTAACTTGGGATTAGGAGGTGGAGATGGGAACTAGGGTGAGATGCCCCTGGAAAAGCATCTTCTTTGACTGGGTGTTGGTGTCCACAGCTCCTTGTCTTATTGAGTTCTCCTGGGAAAGGATGAAGGAAGGTGTGGGGTGGGGCTCAGACCCATCCCAGCTCTGCCAATAACTGCGAGAATACTCCCCTGCTTGGAGGCCTCCTGTCCTTGTCTGTGGCATGGAGCAGATGAGCCTGCTGCAGGGCATTCTGGGGAGAATCAATTGGGTTAAGAGAATGAAAAGTGGGATTAAGAGAAGCAGCACAGATCTGAGGGGCTGTCAATGCACAAGAACCACAACTTTAGCCTCAGCATCCCAGTTTGGTTCCTAGCTAGAGACAAGCACATCTCACACCCACTGACTCCTTCCACGGTGGCATGATGTCCTTTGGCTACAGCCCTGGGGTTAGGACCCCTTAGCAGATCCATGAGAAGAAGCTGGGTTGCAGGAGTCCAGGGGCAGTTTATGTTGCTGGGGACCAAAGGAGTGAGTGAGAAGGATCAAGGTGATCTCTGGGTTAGTACTAAAGAAGCCAGCATTGCAGCATGTCCTTCTTCCCAGGACACAGAGGCCCTTGGCAAGGCTGCTTGGCTTAGTACTCTCTACCAAGGGGCAATCTAGAGCCCTCTTATGGGGCTGGAAGAGTTCTGAGGAGTGGGGATCTAGCCCAGTGGGCCCCCTCAGCTCCCTCAACCTTTTGTTCTAGTCTCCAAATTGTTCCTTTTCTCTCATTCAGTTTTCAAGTTCCAGGAAGCCCAGTCAAGGACTGCAGAGAGGTAGCTTTCTGCTGAGCTGGGTGTCCCACTGACCTGTTCTAATGGGGAAGAAGGGATACTGGCATTGTGACCTCCTTCCTACCATCCTCCCTGCCACACTGTCTTGCACTACTTATCGCACCATTGAGAGATGGCAAGCACTGGCCCCAGGTCCCCAGTCAACTCCTGTTCCCTAACCTCAGGTGAGCACAGATGTCTGAAATGGAAGATGGAACAATTTATCTGGACTCCTTTCCTGAGATGGTGACCTGTCTTTCTCCTGGTGACCTGGTCTACATCCAGCAGAAGAAATTTTTAATAAGGAGAAAGTGACATTCAGTTATACTACCAGTGGTGATAGTATCACTGGTATCACCTGGTTCCCAGGTGCAGGCATCACCAGGAGGTTGCAGGGGATGACCCCCTTGCCCTTGACAAATTGAGTCAAAGACTCTTGGAGAAGTTCAGGCATCTTTTTTCACCCAAAAACTTCCTGGATGGTTTTAATGCAAAGTGAGGGCTGAGAACTGCTGAACTGGAGATTTATCTACTGGGTATTGCCTCTCTGAGGCTGGTTCCTTCAATCTATATGCAAGACTTGCAGGATCTGAAGACCTCTTTGTTTCCAACAAGAGAAAACCTGGATAGAGCCAAGTGCCTAAGTGTCTGAACCAGAGGTCAGGAGGAAGCAGCAGAACCTTGGGGAAGGGAAGAAGAGAGGCCCAAAGTCTGGGAGGAACAAGGGAGCAAAAGGAGAGAACCCCAGGTATCACCTGAGGTGAGATGGAGAGAAGTTGAGAGGAGCTGTGATCCTCTCCTGTCTCCGTGTGCTTGATTGTCTGATGCGAAGATTTATTTCTAACATGTCCCATGCTTCCAGCTGATAAGAACACAGGTAAGGGTAATAAGGGTAACATTGGGAGCTACTCTGGGGCACTACTCTAGAGCATTAAATGAGGGGAGAGGAGAGAGAGAGAGAGAGAGAGAGAGAGAGAGAGAGAGAGAGAGAGAGATGAGGGAGACAGAAAAGATCTGCAAATTCCTTGATGAAAATTCCAATGGACATCTTATTTTCCAAGAAGTTTACTTAAACTGCTCAGTTCAGGGCAGTCAGGAAGCAGAGAGAGAGAGAGAGAAAAAGAGTGGGAGGAACCAGGAACAAAATATATAATCCCCAGTGACCTCTTCCTTCAGCCACACCCTACCTGCCTACAGTCATCACCCAGTTAGTGCGTCAAATTACTAATCCATTAAATGGATTAATCATCTCATTAGGTTATAGCTCTCATGATCTAATCATGAGCTTTTGGAGGACACCTCATTCCCAAACCGTAACAGCTGCTGATGTAGGACTGGATACTGGGAACCAAGCCAGCCCTGGAACCACTGGTGCTACCCCCAGTAAGTAGAAGCATCAGTTCTTCCAGAATCTGGAGAAGGGTGCTAGGAACATGCTGCACAGAAGAGGACAAGATTTGAGTCATGGGAGAATCTGCAAAGAAAGGGTACAGGATGGCCAGACTGCATGTAAGGAGAGGCTGCAGATATGACATAGAGAGCTGACTAACATGCCCCTTGCAAGAGAACTGCTTGCAGACCCAGAGCCAGACGGCCATGCTGGTGCAGTGCTGGCTCCCTGCCCAGGAATGAGCATGTGGCAGTATGGGAGGAATCACTTTCTCCCTCATTCAGCATTTTAGCGTGGCCTGTGATATAGGAACTCCAACCCTTCAGAAATGTTGGTAGGACTGCTTCTGCTCTTCCCTCCAAGAGGACTGATGAGCTTAGAAGAGGGGCCTGCCCAGAGTGACCTGGACACCCTTCCTCTCTCTCTTGCCAGAGTTTTCCCTGCCTACAAGGAGGGAAAGGAATTCCTTTCCTGCAATATTCTTTCCTCCTCCTTGGGGCAAATTTACCCTTCCATGGGAAAGAGCTGCAGTTCTGAGGGCAAGGTTCAATTCTGAGTGTTAAGAGCCCAGCTGTGGCTGTGGATCCCTGCCAGGTTTGTGGACCCAACTTCTCAGCAGCACAGCTGATGGCTCTGTCTGTTCGCATAGCTATTTGAGCCAGGCAGCAAAGAACAGCACAGGTGAATTGGGGGAGAGAGCACTGCCGGAAGAGAAGGAGGCATGTGTGATGTGGCGGAGGCTCCTGGAGACATGGCAAACAAGGCTGAAGGAGGCTGGAGACTCACCATGGGGGGCGGGTCTTGGACACCAAGATGAGTTTGAACTTTATTGGGCAGACAAATGGGAAGCCACATAGGTTTGTTGAGGGCAAACATTGGAATTGAAAGACTTGGTCACTGAGTAGAAGAGAGGAGCAAGGGAGAGCGAGGCATCCTGGGAAACTCCAGGGAGAGGTGGATGGCACTCTGAGAAGCGAAAGTAAAAGGAGGAATTAGGGCTGGAAAAAGACAGTGACTTTGGTGTCAGATTTTTGAGGTCTGAGCTGTTGAAGGAAACTCAGAAAGCAGGATTGGAGATGAGGGGGTTTGGGGATTTGGAGATTTAGATACAAGAGCCATTAGAACAAGGGAGAAGAGAGAGAGAGAGAGAGAGAGAGAGAGAGAGAGAGAGAGAGAGAGCCAACAGCTGGAGATACATTGATGAGAACCTGCACACACAGGACTCAAGGGCAGAAAGAGTGGTGAAAGGGACAGGCAGGGAATGACGCAAGGGACAGGAAACCAGAAAGTGGCAGAACAGCACTACCAAGATCAAGGACTGGAATTGTGTTGAGTGAAGTATGGGTTCAGAACTCTGAGTAGAACCTAGGAAGGGGGTTGTCCAAAGTGAGAACCACCACTCAGAAGTTAGATGATAAGGGCTGCAGGTAGCTGGGAGGGGTCATCATGCAGGTTGGGGTCCACTGGTGGCCTCAGCTCTATTAATAATGCCCTTGTAAGAGCCAGGCTGCAGAGGCTTGAGGGGCCAACAGGCAGTGAGGAAGTGGAGGGCCCAGAGAGGGGGATAGAGGATCAGAGCTCAGAGGTTCAGGGAGCAGGTGTGTTTGTGAGAAGATGGTGAGTGGAGTGACTATAGCTCATGGTCACTGGGCTTCCTCATTGGACCTGGATGTTTCCCTCCCTCCTGGCAGGGGGTGGGCTTCAGGCCAATGAGCAGTGGTAGTGGTGGAGACAGCAGTACTTTAGCAAAGCTGGGTGGCTGAGCAGCTGCTGACTGCACCTCGAGTGTGGGGCCAGTGAGGGCCATTGGGAGGCAGCCTGCCTGCACCAGGCCTGTTTCTCTTTATGTCCACAGTGTCCTCCCTATTCAGTCTGTGCTATTTGATATATTCCTTCCTGTCCGTGTACCCTTGTCCTTGCAACAGGGCCACAGAGAGGCCAAAGTCACAGTGGCCAGCCTGGGGTTGCTGCTGGGACCGTGGACAGCTCCAGGATCTTAGACAACCTGGTGGGGCCAGGGGATTGGCCTCTGAGGGAGGTAGCAGAGCTCCTGATTAGTAACTTGCTCTTGGTTATACTGGGACATTCTCACATGGACTTCAAAGTCATCCTTCTACAAATCTGATGCCCTGGTCCCCACAGAGTAGAGTCCAAATTGCTTAGCACAGCCCGTGAGGGCCTTCACAGTGTGGGTTGCCTGTGTCTCCAGCAGGGTATTTGGGTTTCCCACATTCCTCCTTCATGTGCCCTCCAACATTCCAGACCTCTCAGGCCTCTCCCCATTCATCCTTTGAGCATTTTGCACTGCTGAGCCCAAAGCCTAGGATAACTTCCTCCTTATTTCACTGATGGTTCCTGCCACTGTCAATAGGCCACCTTCTCTAGAGAGCTCTCCTGGTCACCCCTTTCCCCTCTTGGATCCTGTCATGGTCATTGTTGGCAGACTACCATAGGGTAAGTTTCCATCTCTGTTTTAAAAAATTCCTGACCAACTCTGATTTTTTTTTTCCAAGTATATTCACCACTCTCCTGTGCAGCCACTTGCTCTGGGGGAACTCTGACAACTCCCCAGCTCAAACCCATCTGATGCTCAAGCTTCAAATGTGTGTCTGACTGGTCTGAAATTAATCTAGTCCCTTTACCAGCAACTGGCTAGGCATTTGGAATATATCCCATATTTGGACTGATAAGACACACAAAAAGAGGTAGAATAGGAAGCTTTCTGGAAAAAGTCTCATAATTTCTGGAAGACAGATATCGGAAGACAAAGACGGAACCTCTTTGTGTGCTGCCCTCAGGTCTAGAAGGGATGCCTTGCACTACTTCAGCTGACCTTGTCACCAGACTGGAGGTGAAGCCCAAACCAGGGAGCACAAAGGAGAAACAGGAAAGACTTGGGTCTCCAATCGCATCATCAAGCCCATGAGTTGGCTAACCCTGTGTCCCATATTACCCTGGACTAGGAGCAACATTAAGGAACATACTTTCCTTATTATTTAAGTCAGTCTTGAATTGGGTTTATACACTTGCTGTCCAGAACTTACTAACTGGTACAGTTCCAGTACTCACCTGGTGAGATCATGCCCTATTCCTGACTGGGATATTCTCACAAGCTGGCTGTCACATACATATCTCTGTCCTTGGATCTTGGCATGGTGCCTTAGATACCAGTGCAAGTATGGAGTGGGTAAGCAGATGCATGAACTTGAAATTCATCTGGACCTATTCCTTAAAGTCTGTTTTATCATCATTGCCCTTCCTCTTGACCAAGTTTCAAGTTCTTTACAAGCATTCCACCTCTTCTTCCTTCTTAGTGTGATTGGCATGGAGCAAAGAAAACCCAGGCTTCAGGGACTTGCATCATGCTGGGCAGTAGCTTGGCATCAGAGCCAGGGCCACAGATCAGATCTCCTGGGTCCCAGACTGACACGTACCATGTGCCAGAAACCATGCTAAGGATGTAGAGATGAGTCCCTGCCTCTGTAGACTTCATTTTCAAAGTGTGACATCAAGGAGGAGGCACAGGAATAGGACCTGTACAATTGGTGTGAACCACTGCAAGACTTTGGCACAAGTACACCCACATTTTAAAATCTTGTGGCCTGAGAGCTCACTTTCCTGATTAACAATCAGGATCCCCCTTGGATTTTGATTCTGGAGGCATACTTGGTCCAAAGACAGTTGTCTTTTTCTGGAAGCCAAGAGCAGAGAGAGCTGTAGCCCAGGACTGCGGTGACTTGCTGTGACTCACAGCCCATAGTGCTCTATACACTCATGGATCTTTTTCCTATGACCCTAGGCCCTTGACAAGCCACAGCGAGGCCCTTGAGGCTTGAAGTCTTCAGCCCTCATGGATTTAACTCAAGCTGAGCCATTATTACCAACAGTACAAATACTATCCAAGGGTCTCTGGATTTGGAGGAACTTCTGCACCATATATATGGTTTGCTATTGGCCCAAGTCAGTCATTTCCCATGAAATCACCCCCTTTCCCAGTGGTCTGGTGGGACTGGGTCACTCAATGGAAACCCTCTTTTCTTAGCTCTATGTTATGAGCCTGGATTTCACTGGACCTTAGTTTGGCAATAGGTCTCCCTGACTTTGTGTCTGTGGGAACAGAGGTTAGGCCATTGAGCTCCTGCCCCAGCAAGCAACAGTGAGGCCAATTTTGCTAAACCACTTAAAAATATGAAGCATAACAAACACAGTCCAAAGCACAGACTTTGTTGTATCTTGTCACCTTAATGATAAACTCCTAGTAACCTCCTATTTGCACTAGTAAGAGGTTCCTCAAGTGACCTTGGGCAGGACAAAGAAGATCTGCTTTACCAGGAAAGAGCTGTATAAGGCAAGAAAGATTAGTGACAGGTAGTGGAGTTCTTCCCAAGGCTGGTGTTTGGACTTGGAGGAGAGCAAGGAAGAAAGGCACCAGAGAAGTGAGGCCTTACCAAGGACCCCACTTCCCTGCAACACTCCATTATGAAAGATTTTAAGTATGCAGAGAAATCGAAAGAGATTGTCAGTCAACTCTCAACCTACCACCTCAATTCTACTATCCCCATTGTATGCTTGTTTCATTACGAATCTGTCTATTCATTCATTTATCCATCCATCAGTTAGCTTTGCTGATTATCATCTTTTCTGTTAATTTATTCATACCATAAACTCACTCACTGTAAGTGTACAGTTGAATAATTTTTAGTAAGTTTATGCCATTATGCAATCCAGTTTTAGTACACTGCTTCCATCACCCCCACAGAATTCCTTCATCCCCCCGTGCTGCCCCTGGCTGCTCCCACCCCCAGCACATGGCAGCAATGGATCCACCTCTAGTCTCTATGGGTTTGCTTTTTCTGGAAATTTCATGTAAGTGGAATCACAGAATACACGGTCTTTTGCATCTGGCATCTGTCATTTAGCATAATGTTTTTGAGGTTCGTTCTTGTTATTGCATGGAACAGCAGTTTGCTGCCTCTTTTTGCAGAGTCGTAGTCCATTGTGTAGATGTACCACAGTTTGTTGATGCATTCACCAGTGGATGGACATTTAGATTATTTCTAGTTTGGTGCTGTTATGCATCAGGCTGCTTCGGACCTTTCTGAGGCAGATCAAAATAGGCCACCCCAAAGTATAAGTGGTTAGTATATTTCCAGATGGCTATTCAGAAGTACAGCAGGGACAGGATTGGCTTTGAAAGGCTGTTCTAATATAAAAAGAAATTTACATCTAGTGAAAAGCAGATTGGGCAGGACTTTTCTATCTGATATCTGCCTAGGAAAGATCTTTTCACAGGGAGAGATTGGTGGCAGGGGGCAGGCGGGCGGAGGTGGGGTCCTGGGAACTGGCCTAGACAGCGGACACCACAGGTGACTATTACCTGAGAGACTTTATTTACATTATAAGAAAACTTTCATTCAGTGCATTTGTTTCCTCACACCCTTCTGCACCTGTCACTGCCTCCCACCAGGAGTTTCCTTCTGCACAGTGGAAGTTTCAACTCTGTAGATCTCCTTTGCATCTTATGCTTTGTATATTGGCCCCCGTGTCTCTCTGCCCATTGATAATGTGCCTGCTTTTCCCTGTTGACCAGGTTGCTAAAGCCAGAGGGAAGCATTTCAGGGAGGACCCATGGTGTGTGCAGAGACTCAGGAAATGAAAGCCCTTAGGTGTGCTGGGAATGGCAGGAGTTCAGTATCCTGGAGGAGTGGGATAGCCAGGTGGGGAGGGGCAGGACCACAAAACCTGGGGCACTGCTGAGGGGAGACAGGTGTTGGATTTTATCTGGAAGGCTCTAAGGAAACTTGGAGTTTTATAGGAGTCAACACGAGCAGACGTGCTTTCTAGAAGGATCAGTGGGTGCAGCACAGAGCATAAGCCATTTAGAAAATCATTCTAATTGTTAGATGGGTGATAGGAGACCCTGAGTTGTGGGTGTTTTGGGGTAGGAGGGCAGATCAGGGAGATTCCTCTGTGTGTATGTGTGCTGTTGAGGAGGGAGGGTCACAGGGTGCCTTGCTCACAGTCCCGTGGACACCCCTTCTCCACTGCGAAGGAAGCCCCCAGCTCTCTTCTCCATGCAGACCTGTGTGTGGCTCTCAAGGTTAACGCCATGGGGGTCAGTGCTGTTTAAATGTTGATTACAAAGACGGTGGGAGCTGCTCAGATTTCTAATTAAGATTAAAGAATGTACCCAGCTTATAAATGGTTCTCAGGAATGTATAATTTGATTAGCCTGTTTTCTCCGGGCATTTTAATTTCTGGATTAGTGAACATGGCCTCTGACTACAGGTGGGGCTGCTTGCTCACCACCCACAAAGTTTGGGGCACTAGGCAATGGAGGGGAAGACAGTAGGGCAAGAGGAAGAGAGTGAGCCCTGGAGAAATAGACCAGGCCAGTGTGGCTCCTCTTATCTCCTTTCTCTTCTTTCCTCCCATTTAGGGAGACAGTAAAGAATGTCCTGCTTGAGATCAAAAAGGACCCAAAATATTGACTATAAAATCAATGTACTCACTTGCATCTCATTTACTTTAATTTGTTACTATTTAAAGCCACTGATGGCTGGGTCTTCCCCGACCTGTGTCGGTCCTCTTTCTTCTCTCATTTTGAGCCCAGTCTATAGGACTAAGAACACTTTAGGGGGCATTGCTGGACATTCACAGGGTGTACCCAGCATCAATCATAATCTCCACAGCAACTCTAGGACCCTTTCAGCCCCTGCTTCTTTCCAGTGAGGGGCCAGGTCATCTGCAAACTCTGGCTGCCACAGGATGTCACATGTCCCCATGAGAAACCTCTTAGGCACGAGGTACTCACTTTCCACCTTCTTCCCAACCCTCATCTTCCAGACCCAAGCTCCATTATGACTTTTGGGGCCCCCCAGGTATTTTTGCTTTCATGGACATTTTCACCAATAAAAAGTACTTTATGATTAAGTCAATATATAGATGAACACATTGATATTAGATATTAAAACACTTCATTCTTTCTGAAAGTTCATTTATTTTCTTCTGATTTTAAAAGATTAAAACATTTCCAGGGCCATAGGTCCTGAGCCTCCAGTGACTAGCAGATAAGGTGGCCCTGTTATGTCCCCCAAAGTTTCTGATAGGCAGCACACCTGCCTGCCCACTGGGGCAGTGACAAGTGTCACATCTTGGTGGTCTGGCAAACTGCCTGTTGCTCCTTCTTGCAGAAGTCCTCAAAGGAAGCCTGTGTGAGTGCAGCCCCAGGCCTCTCTGCAGAAGAGAAGGGTACTCGCTCTGCAGGAGACCTGGGTTGCCAGGGCCTCTATTCATCACCGCTTCTGAAACCTGAGGCTCCTGTAGAGAAGGCTACCAGGCCTCTAAGGTGGCCCGGCCTTCATGGGTCATGTGGGCTTTGTGCCGTCCCTTTAACCCCTGACCACAGGGGGTCTCTGCACAAGGTTCAGCAATTGGTGGCAGGAGTTGGTTCTCCAAGAGTGGTTGGAAGAATGCCCTTCATCCAAGTAGACTGCTGTGTGTGTGTGTGTGTGTGTGTGTGTGTGTGTGTGTCAGGGGCATTTAAAAAAGATTCTAGGGTCAGGCGCAGTGGTGCACACCTGTAATCCCAGCAGCTTGGGTGGCTGAGACAGGAGGATCATGAGTTCAAAGCCAGCCTTAGCAATATTGAGGTGCTAAGCAACTCAGTGAGACCCTGTCCCTGCCCACCCTCCCCCCTAAAAAAAGATTCTAAAGATCCCCTAGGTGATTTCCTCTGCACATGAAAATCTGAGAAGCCTGGTGTCAGGAAAGGGCATGAACTTGGCCTCCTTCCCTTCCTTCTCACAGACCCTGGGTTACTCGCTTCTCCATTTTACCACTGCTTGGAAATCAACAAACATCATTGAACATCATGTTAGGAATTACAGGGGTGAAAGGGGGAGGTGAAGTCTAATCCTGCTTTGTGGAGTTTACAGCCTTTTTTCCCAAGGATGGGGACTACCCTCTAACCAGTCCACTTGGGAGGCTTCTCCTCTCATGGGTTCTGAGGACAATGCCTACGTACTCACTCCACCCACCAAAAATGCCCGCTGATGGACAGGTGCTCAATTTCAGGAAAGCAATAGTGAGCAACAGGGTATGCAAGAGTTATAGGTAAGGAATGCTTACCTATAACTTGCTTATAGCCACTCCAAAGGGTGGAATTGAAGGTACTACATGGGGTCTGGGGACAGCATGCTTGAGCTCCTGGTCAACCTTGCTACTAACCAGGTGTGTCCTAGGGCAAAACCCTCTAACAGCTGTGAGCCTAAAATGCTAGTTAGTGCCTACTCAGATCATGCATATAAACATGATTTATAAATTCTAAGGGCCTCTGCTCATCATTCATTATTATTTTTCACTGGAAAGTGTTCCAAGTATTGCTGCAATTATTCCAAGGGAGCTGCAGAGTGTGTCCGCCCAGCATTGGAGAAAGAGGAGACAGATTGGCTCTACTTCCAACTGGCAGTGAGATAAGAGACCCTTCACTGGTTGGTCTGGGCCATATACCATTATTCCTAATAAAGATGGGAGAAGGTACCAGATAGTACTCAGTCTTAGTTGTATGACTTCCAGGGCAGTCTCACTCTGAGGCAAGGCCAAGATCTATCAGAATTATGATGTGGAACAGCCACATCCAGGGTTTATGTCCCAGCCCTGGCCCGCCTGGGCCTTCCAGGATTTGGATAGGGCAATGGGGTCTCTGGTCAGTGAGGGCTATGGTTCTGGGGACAGCCAGGGGCAAACTTTGAACCATTTAAAAAGACACATGGCTTGGGGGCAGTTCACGTTTGTACCAGAAGACCACCTCACCCAGGCATGGTGGGCAGACTCTTAATCCTCCAAACTGAGTTGCCTCCTCAGGCTTTCCTGGACATTACCGTGGGAATGGATACGCTAGCTGGTTGTTTTTGTGTCAGCCCCTCTCCCTCCCCTCTCTCTGTCCCGGTGTTCTGAGGACCTGGGGAAGGGATTAGGAGTCAGGAGGGGTGGGCGGTGCGACCTGGCGGCGGGGGTCTCAGAGCCCAGCGAGTTGGCAAAGGGACACTCCGGGCTTCCCGCACTGTTCGGGAAGCGTGTTGGGACAGGGCTAATGATAATTAACACTTGGGGCGCGTTTTGTCTTCCAAGTGCTTTACAAACACGACCTAATTAGCCCGCGGGGAGGAGCGGAGCCACCGAAATGCTCTCTTTATTATTCATTTCTATACCGTCTGGAGAGTGCAGTCTCTGCAGTCTCCGCCCGTGTCGGCGGCGGAGAGGATGGCTGGTTGTGGCTCCCTCCTGCCAGCCTTCCAGCTCTTGGTGAGGAGAGTGCTGTTGGGTTGCTAGCAAGACCAAGTGCGATTCCTGCAGCTAGGCCCACTCTCACGCATCTCATTTCTTCACCCAAATCTATAGAGATGCGTAGGCTCAGGGGCTCAGAGATGTGAAGTGACATGTCCAAGAACTCAGATTGTGCCCGGCCACCGCCACGCAAACCTGGGCCTTGGCCAAGGTCCAGGTCTTGGTTCCCTCCCTGGCCGCTTACCCCGCCCTGCACAGCTAGGCTGGAACCACAGCGCGCGCTGCAACTATGAGCAGGGACGAAAGCGGGCGGAGGCGGAGAAGGAGGGCGGCTGGCTGCCGTGCGCGCGCTCCCGGGCCGGCCGAAACTGTTGCCAGAGCAAAGCTCCCTGCTACACCTGAGCGGGGGGACAGATGTGCATCAATATTTATTCGGAACTCCCAGGAAACCTGGATGAAGTGTAATTATCTCAGCTCAATCAGCTCGGATTAGCATAACATCAAGTCACCCATCAGACGGAGGGTTTGATTTCGGG
The DNA here is from genome assembly GCA_020662805.1 of Glaucomys volans. NCBI lineage: Eukaryota > Metazoa > Chordata > Mammalia > Rodentia > Sciuridae > Glaucomys > Glaucomys volans. The sequence goes on from JAJEJO010000632.1 coordinate 118,124, forward strand.
GATCAAAGCGCCGCGCTGTAGCCGCTGATTAATCGGGGAGAAGGGAGCGTCGAGAAGAAAGCGACGCCGGCTCCGCAAGCCACAGCTGCTCCGCTTTGATGCGTCGATTGTGCCAAGTTAACTTTCCCGGCCCGCTCGGCGCATGCCCCCGCCGCTTCCCAGACCCGCTGCGCCCGCCGGGTCGGCGGATTTTAGCGCCGCTTCTGGGGCAGCAGGTCGCCAGCTGTAAATAAACCGTGACCTCTACCTAACCTGGGCCGCGCTGGGAAGGGGGCAGTTTGACAATCCACGATGATGCTCCGAGGCGTTGCGGGCCTCGCAGGATGTGGGGAGCCGGGCCAGACCTGGCCGGGCGGCCGCCTTCTCCCCCTCGGATCTCTCCTCGGAGGTGTGCATGGGAGAACCTGTTTTGGGAGGCTTGTCCTGGCTGACTGGAGGAGGGACCGCTGGGGTTCAAGACCCTCCCCAGCTGGTCCAGGCAACCTTTTGGGCCTCACTGCCGTAACCCCTCCTACCACGTAGATTCATTCAGTTCCTTAACTGCCCTGCTTTCTCCATTCTGGCTTTGCTCAATCTGTTTTCTCCGCTGGGAAGCGCTTCTGTCCTTAGGCTCCCTGACCAACTCACACTCTAACACCAAGCCTAAGGCATCTCGGCCTTTGGTGTCCTGAAGCTAGGGGAGCCTCTGTTAGTGACAAGGGGGAAAACACTTTTTAAGCAATTTAAAGGAAACAAGGTGTAAAACAGAAATTGCCTGGAAAGCAAAAGCTTTGGAATTCAAAGGTCTTGTGTGTGTGTGTGTGCGCGCGCGCGTGTGTGTTATTTTTTGTTTGTTTTGGTTTTGCCAGATCAAATTTTTGGCCAGGGGACATTGTAAAAAATCATCATTCTTACATTTACACATCCATGCGGACAGTCAAAAGTCTGGTTTCCTGAGTGAGGGGAGGGGTAGGTCTGGGAGGGGATTCTGGCACCTTCATCCTACCAGCCAGAGACAGTTCTAGGGTGTCCATGTGGGTCCTCCCGGTCCCCCTGCAAGCTGGGCAAACTCCCAAGTGGGTCAGTTTCAGGGCAAACCCACCCCACCCCCTCAAGCAGAGGATGAAAACCAGTGGTCAGGAGGGGCCTGTGATCTTCCTTCCATCTTAAAACTCCAGGATTCTCTGACCTCACAAAGGCACTCTCCCCAGGGATGGCTTGACTGAACAGTGGCCTAAGAAGGAAAATCACAGCCACACAGACTTTGGCAGGCCAGCAGTTTGAGTTCCCAGGAGGTCAAGTGACTTGGCCAGGTTAGCAGCGCTAGCAGAAGGTGAGAGTTAGAACCCACACCTGCTTTGTGCCAAGGGCCATATCCCAGGGGACACATGCATGAGTAAGTCAGGGCTCCTGCCCTCAGTACAGCTGAGTAAAGTGGGGGTGGAGGGCCAAGACACACTAGGAGTGGGAGTCTTGAAGTCAGCAGGACAGTTATGATTTTCAACACAAATGTAGCCTGCTGCCCACCATTTTCACTTCCTAGAGAATGTTTTTCTCAAAAGCTAAACCAGAGCTCTAGGGACTGCTGGGTCCCTCCCAGTCTGCAGTATACAATTCACTGGGAAGTGAGGTCTGTTCAAATCATGACAGTACTTTACCATCCTTGGTGATCTTAACTGGAATATCTTGAGGTCCCCACCAAAATTTTGATATACATGTGTACAGCTTGTGTCTATTTATAAAGCCTCTCCCAGTCATTGTCTTATCAGATCCTCCAGCAATCTGCGAGAGATAGAAAGTAAAGATGGTGTCTCCACTGGACAGGAGAGGGAACAGAAACACCGAGATAGAGTGATGTGCCCAAGGTCACAGACCCAGGGGGAGCAAGGACTGAACAAGTCTCTCCTGATTGCCCCAGCTGGGGAATCTCTCCACATGCATATTTTAGAGAAGGTTGAATGACATACCACGAGGTGAAGAGACTCGTCCAAAGCCAAGTCATTGACTGTCTGGGTGTAGGACTGCATGCTGCTAGGTCCCTTTGTCCTTGAAGCCATGGCATTGCCCACAGTGTCTGGACACCAGGCACTCCCCCTGCAAGTGCCTGGAGGGCAGTAGGGGACCCAGGACATCATAGAACAGAGACAGGTTGTGTCTGTGGGCATTCTTCTTTGTACTGTAAGCTCCTTAAGGGCAGAAGTCATCTATTTTATTCCCTCTATGTTTTGAAATCAAAGCTCAGTGCCTGGCACATGGTAGATTCTCAATAAATAAATGTAGAATAGGTGAAAGAAGGAAATAATGAAAGATGAGGGAAGTAAGGAAGGAGGAAAGGAAGGAAGGAAGGAAGGAAGGGAGGGACAGAGGGAGGGAGGGAGGATTAAAGGATTGTCAGCTCTGGCAGGGGGCCGAGTCTTGAGAGTGGGTGGGCATGTGCCCAGTATACTGGCAGAAAGATGATTTATCTCCATTCCAAATCTCTGCTATGCAACATCGTGGATTTTTCTCTCCCCTTTAATTAAGAACTAAATATAGATCTTAATTAAGACACTGATGAATTTAATTTAGAGTGGCATTAGGGCCTTAACTTGCAGAGCTCAATGCCGTGTTTGTATAATGTAGGATATAAGCTAAATGAGTGCTTGCTTGTTACCACCATAAATAATTCCCTTGCAAATCCTTTCCGAAGCATCGCTAACACTAATCCACCCCCATCTAGAGGATGGTGTGGACTCCTGTGGCCTGGCCCCTCCTCATTTGTCCATCTCTCATGAGCTCCTGTCTTGACTTCCAGGCTCTGACCAAACTAAACCCTGTCCCACCACTGCTGCCTTGCCCATCTCTGTGTGCTTCGGCTGGGAATGCCTTCTCCTCACTTCTCCAAGACTGTCAGGAGACCCCTTCCCCTTACTTCTAGTTCTAGCCTGAGTGTCTGGATGTGATGAAAATCCTCTCTACTTGCTCTCTGTCTCCTGATCTCTAAGTGCATGGGTGTGATCTGCCAACTCACATAGGGCTTTGTTGGTTCTAGTTCTGACTCCACCATCTGCTATTATTATTATTTCATCTCTGTCTTTTCTTGCTGGCCCGGATGGGTTGTGAGTGCCAAGTACAGAGCCTGCATACAGCAGGTGAATAGGAAGGGGCTATCACGTTGCCTTCTATCAGTGCAAATCCAGGAAACAAACTCCATTTTGGTACCCTGCAAAAACCAAAACAAAACAAAAAAACCCCAACAACAATAAAAAATCCCCCCCAAAACATTTGTTGAGCACTTACTGTATGCCAGCCCCTGTGCTTTGGCCTGGGAAACCCTTGCAATTTCTGCAGTGGGTCACAGGCTAGATGAAGACACAGATGCTCTCTAGTGGGGAAGATAGGATTGTTATGAGGCTAAATGAGATTTTGCCACCAGGCAGCACTTGACACATGGTAAGTGCTCAGGAAATAGTAGTGACGTGGTTGATGGTATTTGGTTGATGTGCTAGATTAGTTGGAGATTGGGCAACTTTCAATCAAACGGAACGTGTGGCATTCCTGCTTTGTGCATATAAAATGTGGATGCAGGGAGTGATTGGCCTCTTTAGGAACTCCTTGTTTTTGAATCACTTTGTGGCTCTGGACCCTGGCTTTGGCCTCTGTGCCTCTCACTTAAGAAATAAAGGGAATGGGATGAAGTGATTGCAGACCTTCCTTTGCCTAGGGTGGCTCAATGTGCTTGTTCTTTCTCCTTTCCCTAACCTTGCATTGGAGCAACTTCATCCCAAGTGTCTAGAGGGTGGGACCGTCTTACCAGCACACCCCCTACAGTACCAGGCATGTGACCTTTTCATCTGGCAAGTGGTGACTCTGTGATTTGAGGAGCTGAATCATTTCCCTGAGCTTCCTGCCTTGCCAGCGCCTGCTGTTCTAGGCATGGAGTGAAAGGTGACCTTTTGAAATGTGCAGATCCAGCCCCACTTCTCTCCTTATGGGCATGATGTCCACACTGCCCAGGATGCTCCAGAACAGGGGTTCTCAACCTTGGCACTGTTGACATTTGAGTTGGGTAGCTTTTTGCTCTGGGGCTGTCCCATGCACTGAGGAACGCTTAGCAGCTTTCCTGGCCTCTACCCACTGGATGCCAGTAACTCCCAACCCCATTCGTGATACCTCAAATTTCTCTAGACATTGTCAGCTGTCCCCTGGCTTGGCAAATTACCTCTGGTTGGGAACTGTTACTGTATACTAGGCATGTGCTATATATATTATTTATCTACCTGACAGACTCAGACTATTCTAGTGCTCATTTTATATGTGAAAAAAGAGAAACCCCAGTAATGTTTCTGGAATCAGGCAGGCAATTAGTTCAAATCACTTCACTTCCTTCAGCCTCAGTTTCTCACCTTTAATATGTTGTTAATTGTATCTCTCTCTCATGGTTATTGTCAAGTTCTTAGCACAGTGCTTACCACATGGTAAATATTCGATAAATGCAGCCATGTGCTGCCTGACATTTCTGTCAATGACAGACTACACGTATGCCAGCATAAACCACGTAGGGTAGGTGTGTGGCAGTGCGTACCATTGAGGTCTGTGTAAGTGCCCTCTGTAATGTTTGTACAACAGTGAAATCACCTAACCATGCATTTTCCAGAGCATACCTGCTTCACAAAGCAACTCATGATTATTGCAAATAGTCTTTTGTACATGCACATTCAAGCTCAACCAGTGCTTTTGAATGCCTGCTCTTTGCCAGGACTGTTTTAATGTCTTAGCTCATTTGACCCTTACAGGAATCCTGTGTGGTAAATATGATTCTTGTTATTCAGATGAGGAATAAAAACAGAGTTAAATAATTTGCCAGTAACTAGCAATGTGGGGATTTGAATCCAAGACGGCATGGCTCCAGAGTCTGTGCTCTTAATTACTATGCTAGGCTGCGGCACTGAGTTCTTAATAGGAGCTTTTATATTCGTTTCACTTCTAAGTCACCAGCCCCATATCCAGGGACACCTATTTTTAGAACTATGATGTCCAATTTGGTAGCTACCAGCCTCATGTGGCTATGCAATTTGAAATTAATTAAAATTTAAAATCCAGTTTCTTAGTCACACGACCACATTTCAAGTGCTCAGTAGCCCCCTGCACTTACTGACTTAAGTACTGGACGGCAGAGATGTAGAACATTTCCATTAGTAGAGTTCTGTTGAACAGTTCTATCTGAAGGACTAAGGGGAATGAATCTCTTTCTCTCTGAGAGTGTTTTGATGTCCCTTTAGATAATTGGTTGTCAGCCAATCAACATTGTGTCCAGAATTATTAGCTACCAGTGTATTCTATTAACATTTATTAAGTTCCTACTAAGTGTCTGAAACAGTATTTGGGACAGAAGCAGTAAAGATAAATAAATACAGTCCCTGCTCATAAATGTAATTTATAATTGCAATGGAATATTATCTTGCACTGCTCAATGCTGCATTTGTGTCCTGTGGCCTAGGAGTTAAATGCATGTGATAGGTGCTAAATTTGTGCAAGAGCACATGTAGCCAAGGCTAGGGGTCCCTAAAGGAGGAACCCAGGAATGCTGATTTGAGGGTGCTTGGGCAGGCAGAGACTGGGCAAGGTCTTTCTGGTCCCAGAGACCAGAATTTCTGCCACTGAAACTTACAGTCAAGAAAGTGGAGATATTAGAGTATGTTGGCATTATTTAAAGGAGAGTTTGACAAAGAAGTTACTCTAGGTGAACCCAGAGTTGAGTGCAGTGAAAGGGTAGGAAGCACAGAGACAGAAAACACTAGGGTATCGCTTCTACTTGTACCTCTGGAGACGCCAGTGTTCTTCTCTCCTAATTCCAGGCTGAGTCCTTCTGTACCTTCTGAGCTTTCAATTCCCCACTCTCCATCACGTCCGCTGACCCTGGCCATTGCCCATCTTCCTGCTCCAATTCAACACTCCCCTAGCTCAGAAATCGCTTGGTGATATTGGGAACAATGAAGCCTGACTCTGTTAGTTCAGAGCAAAATGACTTTTTTATTTTTTTAAAGGGTATTACATTCCTGGTGATGAATGGCCAAGTCAGAAGAGCAGGAGGAGGGCTGGGAGGGAGGGGAAGGTGAGGAGTAGGCTTCAGAGTGCAGAGAAGGTGGCTGCTACAGCTGATGCATGGGCTCTTGGTCCTGCAGAGCAGGGCCTTGGCTGAGCCTTGGCTGAGCCGGGTGGAGAAAAGTCCTGGTCTCTTGTCTGACTGGGAGCTGGGAAGCTATCAGAACTGTCAAGGAGCCAGGGGCTACGGAGAGCTTATTTTTTCTAAGAAGGCAAGAGAAGTATCAGTTTCACTGCTATCTTATCCTTTGGGGCGAGAATGAAGCAGTGAGGGGGCCACACTCAGGCCTAGAAACACTAAGAGATTTGCCTAGGTTCACACAGTTAGTGGCTTGGTTACTGGAACCCAGGGCTGTATATGTTTGCATATGCAAGAGTGTGAATAGTTTGTTCTGTTTTATTGCTGAGTAGTATATCATGATGTCTTAGTAAGTTTTCTGTTACTGTAACAAATTTCTGAGATGATAAACTTATAAAGAGAAAAGGTGTCCTTTGGCTCACAGTTTTAGAGATTTCAGTCCATTGTTGGTTGGATCTGTTGCTTTGGGCCTGTGGTGAGGTATTGCATCATGGCCAGGAGTGCATGGCGGAGCAAAGCAGCTCATCTAATGGCCAGGACCCAAGACACACACACACACACACACACACACACACACGCCCCTTTGAAGGCATGCCCTCGGTGAGCTCAAACCTCCTGCTAAGCACCACCTGTTTCCACCACCTCCCACTAGCACCACAGACTGGGGACCAATTGTTCCACATGTTGGCCTTTTGGGACACTTATGCAGCCATGGCATTCATGTAGCACTATTAAGCCTTTCATCTGTTGAAGGATACTCAGGTCACTTCCAAGTTTTGGCTGTAAATGTTTATTTGTTTGTTTTAATTCATGGACTATTACTCAGGGCAGTTTTAGATTTATAGTAAAATGGAGTGGAAAGCAGAGATATCCCATGCACCCTCCCTCCACTCCCTCACTGCTTCCCAGATTATTTGCATCTTGCATCAGAGTGGCACATTTGTTACAATCGATGAACCAAAGTCGACAATTTAGTAGTAACTACAGTGCATAGTTTACACTAAGGCTCACTCCTTGCATTGCACTTCCTGTGGGTTTTAACCAATGCATAATGCCACATATCCATCATTACAGAATCATATAGAGAATTTCGCTGCCCTAAGCTCTCCTTCTGCTCCACGTATTCATCCCTCTCCCCCCAGAGACCCTGCCAACCACAGTTCTTTTTATTGTTGCTACAGTTTTGTGAAGTATTTTTTGTTATTGTTGTTTGTATCTTTTTAGAATTTTCTAGAAGTTTCCCTCTTGATTCCTAGGTCTGACCTTACCTAACCATGGAGACTTCTCTGAATCCAGATCCTGTGAGGAGTTAGTTCCAGGGGTGCATGAGCAGCCTGCAGGTGAGTTTGAATTGCTGGGAACTGCTGATCCAGCCCATCCCACTGATTGAGCTGTGGCCTCTGGAGGGCTTGGTGCTCCAGGCCCTGTTTGGGGGTGAGGGAGAGCAGAGGAGGAGAGGGGGTTGCCTTGTCTACAGAGAGCTCCTCTCTGGGGGCCTTTTCCACATCCAGGCCCTGGGAGACCCTGAGTGTTCAGCTTTTTACAACCAAGCTTGGAAGCCAGCTGCTGCCTTTCCCTCCCTGTGCCTCTGGCTCAGCCTGGGGCTGCCTCCTGGCTTGCAGGCTCCCCTCGAAATCCCACTTTCATTTCTAAACAGACAGGAAAATAAGCAATTGATTTTTTGATATTACATAAGCTGGGCGAGGGAAACTTTAATAAGAAAAAGAGTAGAAGGAGGAGTCTAAAGATCTGAAACTCGAAACTACAAAAAGCCCCATTTCCTACCAAATGGAGACAGCTGCAAACCTGCTATGATCAGAGCAGAAGTGCAGGTGGCCCCAGGCCCTTGGGAGGAGGCTGGCCCAGCCTCCCATTGGAGGCTGACACTTTCCTTTCCTCCCTCCCTGGCTCCCGAGGCCTTCTGTTACATAACCATTCTGTACCTCCATGTCTAACTTTCATTTGATTCTCAAACAACCCTTGGAGGATGGCACATTGGGACTTGAGACATTTAGGGGCACACCAAAGGTGATGTGGGAAGGACCACAGTGAGAACGTCAGCCCCTACATTCTCCAGATAAAGGAATTTCAAGTGAGACCCTGCTGTGAGTGCAGAACAGGGTCAGGGAGGGCAGCACAGTCTCCCAGCACCCAAGAAGCGCTCATTCCATTGCTGAGTGAGGTGCTGTAGGGCATCTGTGAACACAATTGTTGATACTGAACACACTCTAGATGAGGAAACAGATTGGAGAAGTGGGTCCCCCTTGAGCAGGCCTTTGCACTCCTGGTTTGATGTTCTTGGCTCTTCCATGTTTTCTTCATGGTCTTACCCATCTAGTCCACTTCAGATCGGGCAGGTAAGGTTATTGGGGGGGAGGTGCATGCATGTGCATGTGTGTGTGTGTGTGTGTGTGTGTATACAGGAGGAGGAAAGACAAGGATTATGACAGGGAGAGATGCTATGGTTTGAGTGTGTCCCCTACAGTTCCTGGGTTGGACACTTAATTCTCAAAGCAATAGTTTTGAGAAGTGAAACTTTTAAGAGATGACCAGGTCACGAGGGCTCTGCTTTTATGACTGGATTAATGTCGTTCCTGTGATAGTGGGCTCATTATGTCGAGAGTCAGTTTATTATTCAAGCAAGTTCAGGCCCCTCTCATTCTCTTGCTCTCCTTTGCTCTCTTGCCCTTCTGCCTTCTGTCATGGGATGACAAGGCAAGAAGGTTCTCACCTGGTACCAGTGCCTTGATGCCAGGCTTAGCCTCAAGAACTGTGAGAAATAAATTTCTTTGCTTTATAAATGACTTAGTCTATGGTATTCTCTTATAGTAGCAGAAAATGGACTAAGGTCAGGTGTTGCTGAGACTTGGTAGGAGGAGGGTGGTAGGTTAAGAAGGGACTCATGGATCCTACCATACACCTGGCCATATGCTGGCCTCCTAGGCTTGAAGATTCACATTCAAATAGGTGCTGGTGTGGCCTCTGTTTCCCCTTTCCTTAGACCTCCTCAGCTCTAGAGGCCTGAGAATGTTGGCAGACAGGCTCATGAGTCCCACTTCTTCCCTCACCAGGCATCCTATGAAAAGGAACTCCTCTCAGGCCCCTTGCTGACCTGCTTCAAGGCCCTAGCTGGGTGAAACTTTGGATCCAACAACCGGGAGGCACCCTGTCTCCCTCTGCCTTGGCAAAGCAGACATCCATCCTGCATCTGAGATTTTTGTGCTTTTCAGAATAACTAAATCCTTATCTGGACCCTTTGATTATCTTTAAGAAATTATTTGAAATTTGAGAGAACAGGAAAGGCATGGTGTTGGACTGAAAGCTTGTGTCTACCCTGCCATTCATGTGGTGAAGCTCTAACCCCCAATGTGATAGTGTTTGAAGGTGGGGCCTCAGAATGTAATTAGGTTTAGCTGAGGTCATGAGGATGGGACCCCCAAGATAGAATTAGAGCCCTTATGAGAAGATGAAGAGAAACCAGAGTCATTTAGAATATAGTGAGAAAGTGACCGTAAGCCAGAAAAAGGGCTTCGCCAAGAACCAAATCTACTGGCACTTTGGTCTCAGACTGTCTCTAAAATTGTGAAAAATAAATGCCTTTGTTTAATCCATCCAGTCTATGGTTTTTTGTTATAGCAGCCTGAACTGTCTAACATACTTAATGACCACCTTTTCTGGGTTATAGAGATATAAGACAGTCCTTGTACCCGTTGTTTACATTCCCAAAGCAGGATAAACAAATGCATAGAAGATCATGTGATAGGAGGCAGACAGTGGTTACATGTCTTGTAGGAGTTGTCAAGTGCTGTATAGGTTCAGAATGGGAGCAGCTTCTTCTTGATGTTTGAGCTTGACCTTGTACAAGAATTCAACAAATGGTGGTGGAGAGGAAGAGTGTTCCAGTTGCAGAAATGACATGAACAAGGGCACCAAGACAGGAAATTGTGTTATATCTGGGAACTGGCATAGTATCAAGTTTAATTGAAGTATGGTGTGAGGTGGAAGAGAGATAATAGAGGAGGAAACTTGAGGGGAATTTGAATTAAGTCCTGTAGGATCTTGGGGTACAAATCAAGGAGTTTGGGTTTCACTGAATAATCAGTGAGGAGTCATTGATGGATTTTGAGCTTGGGATGGCATGATTGGAGTATTCTTTGAGGAAGATTCATTTAGCAGGGTTGCATAGGATGTATTTGAGCAGTACCAGATGACAGCAGTGGTCTGGGCAGAGGTGTTGAGTGGCAGGGCAGAGAGCTGCTGGTGTGTGCTAGGGAAACTTAGAGAAAAGAAAGATGTGGCTTCCACCTGCAAGGCTAGCTAGAGAAATAAGGCTAATAAAATACAAGAAAAGTGGGACAAAGATACAAGAAGAACACTTATTGAATTGCTAAGTTGTATGTGCTCAGATGCCAAAATCTGTGTCTTGGGCTGATGGAAAGAGATGAATTGACAGTGGCTGGAGAGGAAAAAAAAAAAAAAAATTTTCTTTGGCTTTGGTAGAACTTGAGCTGATTCTCGAATGTAGGCGGGATTCGAGTAGAAAAGGAGTAGAAATAACAGCAGCGGGTTTCTGGCAGGGAACTGCAAGGTAGGGGCATGTGATTAGATCTTCAAGGTAGGAACTAGGCTGAGACAATCGTTATTTCAGCTTGAAGGCTAAGGATGTTGGGAGGATGCTGGTGAGTGTCTCTAGATCATGCTTTTTGGAAAGATGCAGATCTACAGGCCCAACAGGATAGCACCTCCACAAAGTCTTGAACAGGCTGGTCTCCTCTCTTCTGGCCAGCTATTGTCTAGAACACCCAAGTCATCCTCTATGCTAAGCCTGGTCCCTTCTGCATTAGCCATAGCAAGGAGCTAGGGAAGGAATGAGGCTTTGAGAAAGCAGCCTGGGTTGCAGGAGCTGATGAAAAGCACACTTTAGATCTTGTCTGATCTCCTCATCTGGTTTCCTGGGTGCCCAGCAGAGACCCCAGATTTCTATGAGGAAACCTACTCTTTGGAACCTCAGGAGGCAGTGTCACTGGCATCCTGCTTTTCCTCCCACGCTATCTTTGGTGGCCTCACCAAGGGACATCTCTTTTAATGTCTCTTGTGATTGTTTCTAAAATGGATCTTTGCAGAGAAGGGATCAGGACTCAGTATTCAGTTCACTGCCACTATCTTAGCCAGTTCCTGTAGTGTCAGGTACAGGGGTGGGAGAGAGGATGGGAGCCATCCCTGCTGGGTGCCCGTCTAACCTACTGCCTTCCTCCATCTGAGGTGACAGGAGCCCATGGTAGGTTAACACTCTGCCTGCTCTTAGGCAGGGCAGGCCAGCTCTGTGTATTTGTCCTGGCTCAGGAATCCAACTCTAAACTTCTGTAGCTCTGTGTCAAAGACTGGTTTTGATCTTGTGGGTGGTCACACTGAGAGATGGATCCAGGATAGGCAAGGGGAGAGGAGAATTTAGGACCATTTGACTCTGAATTTCTTGTTCTCCTTGCTCAATTCCTGTATTTATTCAGGTGTCTGAAGGCTAAGTTGATAGTCCAAGTCCATCCTTGGGAGGAGAACTTGAAAGACTAAAGAGGATCTTGTAGGCTGAGGAGAGGAGAGCCATGTCACAGAGTTCTGTGTGCATGTCACAGGATGTGTGCCTCTGTTTAGACCTCTTCCAAGCCCCCTCCTGTGCAGCCCACTGAAGTGGGGGTTAGGGAATAGCCATGGGGCTGGTTCTTGTGTTGGCTTTAGAATTGGCAGGTATTGTGTCTTGGCATCACTTCGGGAGAGGTCTTTCTTCCTCTGCACATGGGGTTATGAAGGCTTTTATGCTGCCTTTGGGCCAAAGCTCATCCTCAGGAAGCTTGCATGCTGTTCACAGGTCAGGTCTTATCACTTGCTGTTGTAAAGAGCTGGCACTTGGACCCAGACACACTGGGATCAAGTCCCAGCTCCCCTGCTTAGAAGTAGGGATGGGGCATCAGTGGGTTGGGGCTCCACGGAGTGGGGTTCAAAGCCTGGGAAGAACATGCTCTGGTTGTGGAGACATTCCGGTGGGGGCAGGCTTGCGAAAGCTGAGTCCCAGAGCACGAAGCACACGGGCCACAGACCCAGGCCCGAGAGCCTTCTGTCTGCATCCTGGACACTGGCCTAACATTTCTGCATTCCTCGTGCAACCTGGGAGATGAAAGAGCACACAAACTGCCAGCCCTCTGGCCCCTGGGCCTCTGAACTGAGGAAATGGCTGAATAATGAATGAGGCCTGTGTACTTCAGAGAGGTGGCCCTGGGGACTGTGTGGGCAGAGGGGGAGGAATGGACAGATTGGGGGGTGGCAGACCTGGCATGCGGAGAGACACCAGGAGCACTGATGAGGTCTGTGGCTGTGGCTTCCACTGCGGGTTAGAGCTGCCGACTTGAGGGTGGAAGCGTCTCTGAGAGCTTGTGTAGAAGCGTGAAGCAAGCTCTTGGCCTGTCGCAGATCCAGCCTTATTGAGGTCTCCCAGGTGCTGGTCTGCTTCTGGGAACAAGGTGCTCTCTTCTCTTTAGACTGCCCTTTTCAATTCTGAGGGCATCCCTGGAGACTCCCATTTTCTCTCTTGTCTGTATACTTTCTGCATGGCCTACAGGGGGCAGCAGCTCCTAAAACTCATCCTGTCGACACCAGGGAGCTCCCTGCCATGTTTTCCCAGGGAGTCCTCATGATTGTTCATTTGAGTTCTTGTATCTCCCATTACAAAGAAACTGAAGCATAGTCTTGGCTTGGATCACACAGCTGACAAGTGGGTGAACGATAGTCAAATTTAAGGGATTGAGCCGATATTTGAATTCTGGGTCCTAATCATGGCAAATCCAACCTTAGGGAGCTTCTTATTCCTCTTTTGGGCATTTTGAGGGACTTTTGGTCAGGCCTGCTGGTGGGACAGCTTTTCAGATGTGCCAATGCTCACCCAGCTCTCTAAAGTCCTTCTTGGTATAAAGCAACTACTAGAGCATGTTTGCAACCAGGGAGCCTGCCTGGTGCCCAATTCCCTTCCCAGGAATTGCTTTTCCTCTTCTTTGCAAAGCCAAATCAAAGCAGGAGGACATCCTGCCTTTGCCAGGTTGCTGCCAAGCACCTTGCAGCCCTTCTCCTTGCTCTAACTGCTAGAGCTCTCTCCTGGGCTTTCCTTCTTTGCCAACATTTAGTGTACCACCAGAGCAAGTAGAGGACCCCTTCTTTCCCCTCTCAGCTCAAAGCAATTGGAGCAACATCCTTTGGTTCTAATTGGCCAAGGACCCTCCTCTGTCACTCTCCCCCAGGTGGCAATCAAACCTTCCCTGGCTGTTTGCAATTAATACAGCCCTGATCAAAGTCCCTTTGCTGAGCAAAAATGCTGGGCATGACACCTCCTCCCCCCCAGGCATCTGCAAAACTCACTGGAAGAGCTGGAGTCAGAAGCCTCGATGTTGCACTGAGAAAGGAAGTTTGGTGGAAGTTTAGGGAGAGCCAGTCTGGAACACCAAGAGGGCAGGGATGTCTTGGGACATGCTTTCTATACTGCACAGATGGGGAGGATGGAGGAGAAGGGGCGGAACCCCTCCCAAGGGCACTTGGTGAGGACGGGAGGCCATCCTGCCTCTGCTCTGAGGCTCTGCCAGAAACATCACTCCACTCTGCTGCCGGGCCAGGCCCTGCCCTACCCCAAAGGCTTGTCCTCCAGGCTGATCCCCTGGGCTCCTTATCTGGGTTGACATCTCCTCCCTTGGGCTTGGGCTGGGATCCAAGCCGGTCTGCAAAACCCAGAGGCACCTCTGGACAAGGCCACATGGGAACGGCCCTCCATGCCTGGAGATTCTCTTCAACCCAAATGCACATATCACCTCATCTCACAGCAAATTTCACTGTCGCTCATGTTTTATTAGTATAAGTGCCTTAAAAGCAGATCAGAGATTCAACTAATTTGCTCATTAGTAAAAGGAAATTAGCCATTTGAGATCTGTTCTAATAAAATTAGCTTGGTGACAAACGCTTTGTTGCCGTGTTTATTAGATTACCATACTCCCTGCATCTTAAAGGCCAGAGCAGTCGGCAGCAACTCTTCAGGGTATTCTCCTAGCTTCTCTCTTACTCTTTTTTGTCCTTCCTTTCAGGCCTGTGGAGACTTTTTTTTTTTTCCCTTTCAAGTCTAGTTGGGAAAGCCTGACCCAAATCTGGGCTCCAGTTCACATAATCCCATGAGCCCCAGGATGCACTGTTCCCCTCTGCACCCACTTTCCTGGCCACTTGGTCTGCCCCTCCACCACCCCATCCCCTCAGGTTCTCTGTGCTGCTGGTTGTCATAGTCCGTTTGTGCTCCTATAACAGAACCCTGCAGACTTGGGTCATTTATAATGAACAGAAATTTTTGGCTCATAGTTTTGGAGACTGAGAAGATCAATAGCAAGATGCCAGCACTGGCAGGGGCCTTTTTGCTGCATCATCACATGGCAGAAGGGGTGAGAGAGGCAGAGAGAGAGAGAGAGAAGCCATTCCTGGGGGGATGAACCCAACTCCCTCCATAATGGAGTCAGTCTGAAACACCCCTAAAATTCCTGCTTTTGAATACTGTCAGTTAAACTTCAACATCAGTTTTAGAGGAGACAAATGACCCATAGAGGACCACTGGTCCTTTACATGGAGCCAGCATCTCCCACGCCCCCAGGCCAGCACCAGACCAGCAGCAGCAGCATTCTTCCCTAACTCCTCTCTTGGCCCTTTTCTGGGTCTCTCCACAGAGCTTTCTGAATTTTATACTATGGCTCAAGAGCACCCCTGGACTCATGTTTGACTTCACTGTCATTTGTTTCTGCTCCCTTGGAAGTGATCCACCCTATCAGGGTGACCACTTACCCATTCACTTCTATGTGGTGAGAGCCTGGCTATCTGGGGGTCCACTGGAGTGGACAAGAAACGCCATGAGGCATCCAGATACACTGAGCTGCCTGGAGGGTCCTGTGTGCCCAGTGGGAAGCTCCTAGTTAACCTTGAACTGTGATTTGGGAGCAAGTACCCCCCAGTCTTGCCACAGCACTCTGCTGGCACCTCTTTTTGTAGCGCTTCTTTCCACCTTTGACAGTGACTACGAGCACTTACCCTAGCCAGGCACCGGGCCTGGTCAGCCCTTTCTTTGCCTTCTTTTACTTAATCTTCTGGATGACATTAGGAGGTTGACCACACTGTTGTTTTCATTTCAACGATGCAGGATTGACATTTGGAAAGCTTCCCAAGGTTACCCTGTTTCTAAGCTGCAGAGTAGGAAGTTGAAGCCAGGCTTGTGCTTCTCCAAAGCATGTGACTCGAACCAATAGGCTCCATGGTGTGCTTGGTAACTTGGCTGCCTGCCCATCCTGGAGTGTGGAGCGTGAGATGGGCACTTCCTGAACATAGGATCTGTGCCATGGCCACCTCTCCATCTCTCCCAGTGCCTGCAAGAGACCTAGCTTGCAGTGACCAGCCTCTAGGGGAGGTTTGACCAGATAGCACAACTACTGTGGGTCAGAGGCCTGTTGCAGGGGGCACCTGGGATGGTCCCATAGGAGCTGGGCACTGTCCCTTCTCTCCCTTTGCTGCCAGCAGCCCCAGGCCCAGCCTCTCTCTGCCCCTCCCACGTCCCTTCTTTCCTGGTACAGATCATTGGCTGAGACAACAGCGATGCGTTGGTCCCACAGGAGGTGACTCTGAATATTAGAATGTCAGAAGCAGCCGCCTTCCCAATAAGTTGCTGTCAGCCAGGAAATAAAAGGGGAGTTGGAGTTATTTAATTTGAAGCATGCTGGCCACAGGCTGGGCCTGAGGACTCACTGCTGTCTCCCCAGCAGCGGGGACATAAAACCCTGCAGGACCTTGCTCTTAATTCTTTTACTCCCTCCCCTCGAGTCACACCTTTCTCCAGCCCTAGGGCTCTGCCCCCTCTGTCCTCCTTTCCAGCCCCACCCTGCCTCACAGGTCTTGGAGTGCTGCCCTGCCCTTTCAGTCCTCAGGTCCTCTCTTCTCCTGGCACCTTTGTGGCATCTTCATTTTCCCACTCATTCATCTTACCACTCCTGGGAGGTACGCCAAAGAATGAGGACGTTGTGGGTCAGAAAGGCTAAGCATCCAGGTCTTAGGCTCCGTGGAGACACAGCGGAGGGCAGTTGCAGTTCCTACTGAGCGCCTCCCAGGGGCTAATCTCAGGAAGTACCAAGAAGAACAAGACAGGGAGCTGTGAACTCAGACAGGTGTGGGAACGCCATGCTGAGCTCATTTCTCATCCCCTGGGAAAGGGATAAGAAACTGCTGGGGAGGCAGTGGGTGGGCCCACCCTGAATGGTAAATATTTGGGATCTGATTTTCTCTACCTCTCATGGCAGGTAATTGTCCTTTCTTTGGTTTGGGGCACACATGTGCTGTGGGCTGTGGGATGAAGGGTCCTGGAATGGGAGATGGTGTCCAGGATGAGATGCAGGAGTTGCTTTCTGTGATGGAGACATGGTCCCTCTTTGTAGTGCTGGGCTTTGTGATGCACATGTGCTTCCGGCCCTGGACACCTCAGAAGAAGAGTTTGGGCTGATTATTGGGAGCAAAATGTCCCAGAGAGATGGAGAGAAGAGCATGGGCTTTGGGGTCAGCCACATCAGGGTGAAAATACACTCCATCGGCTGTGAGATATCAGGCAAATAAACCTATCTGGGCCTTAAATTCTTCAGCTGGCGCATACTTGTCTGGGAAGCTGTGAGGATGAAATGTGAATGGAACAGACAGTGAAGGACAGGGAGAGTGGGCCTCTAAAGTCAAGTGAGGCCCAGCCTGACTTCTAACCCAGCACCACAATATGTGGGTTGGTGTAGCTGATTCCCTCTTGGGAATCCCGAAGTCACCTAAAATGGCCTCTGTGCACCCCAGCCCCTGCCTGGTGAGTCAACCTCTGGGGGAGGGCACAGCTCTCTGGGGAGGGGCATAGCCCATCCCAGCATGAGGCCCCACCTCCCTATGGGAAGAGGAGAGGGTCCTGTGGGCTTCTAGATACCACTGTGACCACTGCGTTTCCTGCGGTGCTCCTTCCTGAGCCCCAGGCCCCCACTCATGCTGCCCTCTGTCCTCTGACCCAGGATCCCAAGGACCTGCTGCTGCTGAGTCCACAGGGGTATGATCATGAGCTGAGAGACATCAGGATGAGGGGAAGACACGAAGAAGGGGAACGTGGGTTCCAGCCCCAACTGGACCACTCACTAGCTTGTAAACTGGACTTGAACTCTCAGAGCTTTCTCTACATCTTGAGAATATGGGTTAAGAATGACTCACCGACTGTTGAGAAGGGCAATGGGCTAATTTCAGAGCGGCATGGGCCCCGCACACAGTAGGTACCATTTTTCCTCCTTGAGAGTCAGCTCAGAGTTACAGCTTACAGGGATTCTCACCACACCTCAGCAGCCTCTGACTTCCTCCCTTCACTCCCCCAAATCCAAAGAGGAGTTGTGAAGGGGACCTCACAGTTGGCAACTGTCTTCATTCTTCATGCACTTTTTTTTCTGCACTTTTCTTTCTCTTCTTCTTCTGTATCTCCTGTTATAGGTATATTGGTACAATTAATGTTGTCCTACAGGTCTCTGAGACTGCTCATTTTCCTTTAATAGTTTTTCTCTTTGCTATTCAAATTGGATAACTCCTATTAACTTATCTTAAAATTCACTGATTCTCTATTCTGACATCTTAAATCTGCTGTTGAGTCCATATAGTGAACATTTTTTTCCCATTTCTATTACTGTATTTTCAACCCTAGAATTTCCATTTGGTTCTTTTTTATAGTTTCTATTCTTTATTGAGATTTTTTGATCTGTAGAGATATTGTTATTGTATGGTCCTTTAATTCTTGAAGCATGGCTTCCTTTAATTCTGTGTGTGAGTGTGTGCATGCATGTGCAAGACTGGAGACTGAACCCAGGTCTCAAGCATGCTATACAAGCACTCAACCACTCAGTTACATTCTCAGCTACCAGTTTTACAAAGTTTTCTATATTGAGATAGGGTATCACTAAGTTGCCCAGGCTGACCTTGAATTGTGATCTTCCTACCTCAGTTTCCTGAGTAGCTAGGATTATAGGAGTGCACCATCACACCCAGTTCCCTTTTTTTTTTTTTTCTTAATACTGGGGATTGAACCAAGGGGAACTTTACCACTGAGCTATATCCCCAGTCCTTATCATGTTTTATTTTGAGACAGGGTCTCCCTAAATTGCCCAAACTGTCCTTAAATTTGCAGTCTTCCTGCCTCAGCCTCCCAAATTGCTGAGATTAGAGGTGTATGCTGCTGTGCCCAGCTCCTTCAATTCTTTAAAAAAAAACGCATAGCAATTGGTTTTAAAGCTTTTGCTAAATCCAATATCTGGGTCTGCTTGGAGTTAGTTTCTATTGATTTTTTGTTTTTTTTTGTAAGGATCACCTTCCTATCTCTTTGCATGTTGTAATTTTCATTGGAAATTGGGCGTTTTAGATAATATGTTGTACAATCTCTGGATTCTGATAGTTCTTCCTTAAGGGTTGTTGTTGCTGATTTTTTAAAGTGATGTATTTTGACTTAATGTAGGGAATCTCTCCCCAGTGTTTAGCTGCTGATATTCCTACTCAGTTTTGTTTTTTCCAATAATTATTCTTATTTTTAGCCTGGCTTCCTAAAGGTTGTCTCTATGTTTGTACAGCTTGATGGTCAGCCAGTAACTGGCTAGAGGTGTGTGCAAACACCTTAGCCAGAAACGCTCCCATCCTCTGTGCAGACCAGGAGGAGCACATTTACAATTCAGGCAGTTTCCTGGCTTCCCAGCTTTTGCTTTCCACTTGGCCTCCCCAGACCTCCCCTGCATGTGTACGCCTCCCAGGATACCAGGGTGGGGTGCTGCACCAGCCCCTCTGTGGCTCTCCCACTTCTGGGAGCTCTTTGCTAAATTTCTGGCTGCTTTTATTCTCTGCAGATTGTCCCAGGCAGGACTGTAGCATTAGTTCAGGAGAGCCCAGGGCCCTGCCTGTTTGTTCCTCCCAAGTGGACCACATTCCCTGACCACCACTGGAGGGAGGCCAGAGGCCTTCTGCTCCAAACCAAATCAGCTCTCAGGGTGAAGAAACTAGTGTCTTTGGTCAGCTTCACCCAACAGCTGTGGTTAGAGGTGTGAATGGGAGCAGCCCCAGGCTAGAGCTCTGCAGACCCCACTTTTCTTACAAAGTTTAATTTTTCATGAACAAATGGTTCTTAACTTCTTGTTTTCTCTTTGGCTGATTTTCAGAACCCTGAAAAATGTTTTCACATTTTCAACTTCTTCACTTGACAATCACTGGAAATTGTGCCTTAAATCTTTAAAAGAATTATAATTGTTAGTGCATATTAATTGTGCAAAATAATGGGATTCCTTGTGACGATTTCATATTGCATATAAGCATACTTTGTGCCTACCCTCTCTACTTTCCTTTTCCCCCTCCTCCTTTCCAACCCTTTTCATTTCCCAAAAAGTCCCCCTTCTACTTTCCTGTCATCCTTTTTTTTTTTCCCTTTAGATTTCACAGCTGAGAGAAAATGTGATACTTGTCTTCCTAAGAATCCTGCCTTGATTCTTGAGAATTGATTAAAAATGGGTTCTTTGCAAGGGACAAAAACCCCTCTACCTCCTCAATGTTGATGACGTGATCTTGAAGACCTGACTTTTCCCCAGGACAGAATTGATGTGGAGATTTGCATGCTTGTCTTGGGTCCTGGCTGGTTCCCTGAAGTCATCTCCACACTGCCGGTTCCAGAGGGGAGGACCACGCTTTGTCCCAGCCACGTCAATCCAAGACCTAGAAACCCTCCCTACTGGATCTACCACATCCTTGCCACTGATGGAAATGGAGGGGGTGATTTCCATCTGAGTCCCCTGACACTTGAGTGTAAGTGGTTGGTCTCATGAGTTCTTTAGAAGAGGGGCATCTGGCCCTCTCTCCAGTGAGGCTCCACTTTCTGAGGAATCCCTGGTCTTTACGGTCCCCAGGGCCCCATGGTCCTTGGAACAGCTGGTTTCGGTCTCCTCCTGTATCTTCCTAAAACGTGGATTTAACTGCTCGCATTCTTGCCCCACATCCATTTTGGCTTGGCACTTGCGGTTGGGGAACATCTAAACCTTCAGCAGAAACTGCCCTGGTCCGGTGGCCCAGGTGCTGGCCTAGTCACCAACTCCACCAATGGGGTCACTAGTCTTTCCTTCTCCTGGTAGACTCCCTGCATGACCCATTTCAATTGTCCCCTCCTCTGTTAAGTCTTCTCCGGGGCCTCTGCACGAAGGTGCTGTCCCCTCTGTGGCGCTTGACTCTGGCCTGCACCATCCCCTCAGCTCCCGCTGCTTGCTCAGGCGTCTGCTTCTCTCTCTGGGAGTAACTTGAGGGCAGTGGCTGTCTTTAGTTCACCTCACCTCTCAGTGTCCGGCACAGTGCTGGGCACACAGTAGGTTCCTCATAAACATGTGCTGAATATCAAAATGACCTTTTCCTAACCTTTCCTGCCAGAAGAGAGTTTGCTTAATGGCACTCTGTGGGTTTTGAAGTCTTTGGAATATGATTTATAATCTGATTATATTCAAATGTGGGGATCGACATGACAACATTCAATTAAATTCAATTTTAAAAATCTTTTTGGGTGGCTTTTAACTTATTTAATATTCATTATCAGTAGCACTGGGAACCCACCCCCCACCACCACATACACACTCTATTCAGGCTCTAGAATTGCTTCATTTATTTTTGTCCACTTTTGTAAATAACTGTCTTTCAAGCCTAAAGAAACAGCACTTCCCTTTGACCCCACCTTTGCCCTCTGAAGTCAGGGATCCTGGGGCTCACTGTTGGTACCATCTGCTTTTCAGAACAGCCTGGGCGTGTGTGTGTGTGTGTGTGTGTGTGTGTGTGTGTGTGTAGGAGTGTCTGTGCTCAAGAGGAGGGAATCTCATGAAATGGTAGGGGATCAGTTTGTTCTTTCATTATTTCTTCTTTTTAATAACCAAATTACTGATGCCAGCAAGTATTAAATATTAATCCTATAAGTTCTTCTCTGAGCCATAGTGATCCCTTAAACAGGCCCCTTCCTAGATGGAATATATTATATAGTCCAGGAAAGAAGATCTGGAGCAAATCCTGTTCTTATTAGGGGAATCTGTGACTTTGGACACCCTGGTGGACACCAGTCCCATCTAGTAGCAGGAGGGTGGCAATTTGAGAGGGAGTGGTGGGGTGTTGGTTGGGACCATGCTTCCCTGCCTGTCTTCCAAGCCAGTGAAGCCCTGGGGAAAAGTGGTGATGCTGCTCCAAGGGGAGGAAGCCAAGGACTTTGAGGAAGCTTGGTGAGATGGGTTGGGGAAGCTTGGTGAGTTGAGCTGGGGACTCCTGGGATTATAGCTCAGATCCATCACCCAGGTCATTCTGCAACTTCCAGAGAGCTCCAAATAAAAATAGTCCCTGGCAGTGGATGGATGGGCAGGTCTTTGAATCTCTGATCCAGAAATGCAAAACCATAAACTCAGCTCATCCAGCCCCTCAGTCCACCCCTTGGCCAGCTTTCCTAGAGTGTGATTCCCTAAACCAATGGACTTTCTCTCTTTCCTTTCTGTCTCATTAAAGATCATCTACCCCAGGCAAGACAACTTGCTGGCTGTCAATGAAACACCGATAGCCTCATACTCCACTAGTCAATACTGGAGGGGAGAGGGAAACAATTAGTGGCTTTTTATCTTTCAAGAAGTGGGCTGTCTTTTGTGCAGGGCAGAGGTGGAGTGCACCTGGCTGGGGACACTGAAGTGCTTCATAAATCAAAAACTAATGATTTCTGGGTCTTGTGGGACTTCAGACCAGGGGTATTGATGGACATTTGCAGGCTTGGTGTCTGGGTTTGATTGGAGGGGATGTATGATCAGGAGACCCTTGTCCTAAGGGAGTGAATTTGGAGTTGAGAAAGGGAGATAGGCAGCTGCCTCCAGGGACTGCTGCATAATCCCTGAGGGTGGCTTTCCTTGGTCCATGCCAGGCTTGATCATTAGTTCCCAAGTCATAGAGAACAGGATATTAGAGTCCAAAGAAATTCAGTGATCTTATGGACAAATTCCCTCACATTATGGAGGAAGATGCTGGAGCTTCATGAATGCAATGACTTTTCTAAGGTCACAAAAGATATCCATGGCGATGCTACACATTATCTTATAAAATTCTTTTAACAAGTCTATGAGGTAGGCTGTAACCACTTGATTTACAGCTCAGGATGTAGAGGCTTAGAGAAGCCATGTAACTGACTAGAGATCACACAGCTAGAAAGCAGAGAATCCCAGGCCTGTCTGGTTTTTCACTCTATGCCCTTCCTGCAGACATGCTGAGATACTCTTGGGGCCAACTCCTCATCTTATGCCCTTCAAGCAGAGCATGGGTGCTTTATTTTGGCCATGTCCAAATCCCATATCACTAATTGCTACTGTCTGAAGTAGCACTGCTCTTTGTTTGGGATGATGCATGAGGATCGGCCTAGGAATAATTAATAGGCTCCATCCTCCTTTCTTCTGCTCAACTGGATCATCAATTTGGATGATTTTCATGAGTCTATCTGGAGGACTTACTCCATGCTGGGGCAGGAGGCTAATGGGACAGCCATTCCCCAAGATGGCCTGGGTGTCCCACAGCATGGTGAGTGGCTGGCCAACACAGGAATTCCAGCTCTTCATGGAGCTGAGGAAGCCCCCAGGGACCCTGCTCTGGGCTCATGTACCTGTGTGCAACAGCTGCCTCTCCCCTCTGGCTGTCTGGGGAGCACTAGATTCTTGGGCGCTCCAAGATGAAAGAGACCAACTTGCTTTCCAATATCTGAACACTCTGCAGCACCCTTTCTGCCCCAAACCCTCACCCAGGCTTTACTTGCAGCCTCCAGTGACAGGAAGCTCCCTTTCTCTGGGATGCCACCCCTAGGCACGTTTTATGAACCCTTCCCAGTCATAGGACTGCCACATGGGTGGACAGCATACCATTGCTGGTCACCTAGAGCTGTGGAAAATCCCATTCATTCCCTGTCCCCAGTGAGGTGTACAGACAGGATCGATTTCAGGAGGTGCTGCTGATTATCACACATTGGTCAGCCTAACTTCTGCCTCCTCATAGGGCCCCAAGGATTAAGTTTATTCCTTAGCAGCTCTTTAAATACAGGGTAGTTTGTCCTTATAAGTTTTCTATAAGTCAGAAAAGTCTAATTCCTTTAATATTTTGCCTGGGAGATGATTTGAAACCCATTGTCATCCTGGTCACCCTCCTTTGTCTAAATTTCTCTAAAGCATGGCATTCAGCAGGGAACCCAGTTCCAAGGGAGGGCTGACCCCGCAGAGGCAGACGGGGCTCTGGTGCTCTTCATCCTGGACCTTGTGTCTCTGTGAAACCACCCCAGTGGTTTGCAGGTAACCCCAGCACAGGTGGGCTTGCTACCGCCTGGAGCCCCTAAGTCCTTCTGTCAAGGCTGGAGGAGAACTTCTCCCAGGACCATCTTCCATGGCCCCAGAGATGCCTGTCAGAGGCTGTCTCTGCCCTCCACTCTGTGTTCTTAGCTAAGAAGAGCCAGGCGGCATGTGTTTTTTGAGTGATCATTGTGTGTTCAGCCTTCTGCTCCTGCAAAGGCAGGGATGCCACGAGGGTGCTGTGGTCACCTGAGTGTCCTGTGAGCTAGAGCTGTCTCCCTTAGTTTCTTCTCTTGCTCTGCCCTTTTCCCTCTCTCCCTGGGGTCCTGTCCCCCACCCATACAGTTCTCTGTGGGTCTTTTTTCTGCTTCTCCCCTGCAGAGGGACCTTGCCTAGCCTCGGGGTGCAGGGTTGAAGAATGGGGAGGGTGTGGAGGTCTGATCAGCTCTTATCCTCTTCCTTAAGGCAGGTCAAGCTGTCCCACTTCCCTCCTCCAGGTGGGGGCACTGGTCATTCCAAGTGGGTAGTCAGATGCCAGAGAGATTTGTCCTTACTAGTTGTCAGAGGCTGTTGAAGCCTCCTTCAGGGGTCCAGGCCAGAATCTAATCACTGCATACCAGAGACTGTCTGCCTGCTTATTAGTATATAATCAATGGGCTTGAGGCAGACAGACTCAGAGCCTGCCCCAGGATCTCTGCTGTTCCTGTGTGCCTGAAGGAAAACTACTCGACATCTCTGAGCCTCAGTGTTAAAATCTGTTATATGGGCATGCAATTTCTATCTGCAGACCTGAAGTGAAACTTAAAAATTCTATCACGTGGCCCGAAGTTCGCTGGGTGCCACACACTTTCCCAAGCCTCAGGTGTTTTTATTGGAATCTCTCTATTGACGGCGAAAAGGGCACTTTTAAGGGCGAAGAGTTGGAGTAACAAAGGGGTGACTTGGGTGGGGTGCTGGAGGCCCACTGTCCCCAGGGCTGCCGTCTGGGCTCCCTTCCAGGGCCGGCCTGCCAGGCTGGGAGCTGGAGCGCTGTGCTCCTGAGCCTCTGCTACTGCTGCCGGCACTTCAGGTCCTGCAGGAGCTGTCGACTCTGCCCCTGGCTCCAGTGACACTGCAAGTAAACAGCAGTTGTCAGAGTCGATTTAACGTTGATATTTTTATCACATATCAGGGCCTGGTGCCATGGCAAGGAATGACAGAAGCAGAATGCTAAATAATTTCTCTAAATAATGTGCACTTCCTGGGCTGCCTGGAGGGAGGGGGCCTTGGGAGGAGGGGCTTCCGGCTTGGTTTTCAGAATGTGTGCAGGGCAGGGGCACATTGGGGGCCCTATCTCTGGGGTCCTGCCTCGTGGGGGCTGGTTCCTGGGAGTGGAGGCAACCACAGGGCAGCTGCAGGGGACAGAGCCGAATGGACAGGGTAGGGGACAGGCTCAGACTCCAGGAGTACTTGTTGATTTGATTTGAAGGGAGGAGCAGGGTGAGGACAAAGAAGCCCAGGAAGAACCTAGGAGGGAAGAGGGAGGCAGAGATGGAGGGAGCCAGAGGGGACAGAGGAGAGAGAGAGCCTGCGAGGAAGAGGGGAGTGGGAGAGACAGCTGAATGGGAAGGAGGGTGTCCCCAGAGGGAGGTGCCCTCCAGAGCAGTTACAGGGGCTTGGCAAGGGGCCAGTGAGGGAGGGAGGAGGTGGGCAGAGATAAGGCAGGGCAGCAGGTTAGGACCCCAAAGCAGCAGTGGTGCCAGGCCTGGCCAGGGCTCCACAGGTTAGGACCCTGTTGTCTGCAAAGCTCCCCCACTCGACTCCCCCTCTTCCAGACCCTCAGCTTCCTTCCTCTGAACTTCCAGGACATAGGGAAGTCAAAGCTGTGGAGGCTCAAAGACCCCTAAGTGGATTGAGCTACTCAGCCTGGCAAGCCAGATTGGGAAGTTCCACCTCTTTTCACCCTCACCCTGCCCAAGAGGATTGCAAAGGAAGGCACATGCCCTGGGTCAGGGTCCTGTGTTGGTCAGCTTTCTGTCACTGTGACAGTTTGCCTGAGACAACTTTAAAGGGTGGAAGGCTACATTGTCTCGTGGCGGCACAGTGCATGGTGGAGGAGTCCTATTCACTTCACAGTGGCCAGAAAGACAGGAGAGAGAGGGACAGGAAGGAATAGTGGTCCCAAATCCTTCAAGGGGAAACCTTAATGAACTCACTTCCACTAGGCCCCATCTCCTAGAGGTTCTACCACCTCCAGATAGCACTGCCCTGGGGATCAAGCCTTAGTACATGGGCGTTCAAGGGTGGACCATAGCGGACCCCACTGGCTGCTGAGACACCAGGCCAGTATGGGCCCATGCCTGAGCATGCTCGCAGCAAGGACTTCCAAGGGCATTGTCTTTCCCAGATGCTTGGTGTACCCTGGGGAACTACGAGGGTGTCTGGACAGGAGACTGTCCTTTCCATGTCTAGTTCCAACACCTAATGAAGTGCCTGGAGTACATTGGGAGTTCATGGCCACAGCATGAGCAGAGGAGTAAAGGAATCTCATTGGGGAGGAGACATGGGAGGCATAGAGAGGCTCAACGACTCTGTCTGCATCATGTGAGTGACAGACCCAGGTCCCTCAGCCTGGGACTGGGAAACTGGGAAAGGTCTTCCAACTTCCCCATAACTGTCTCTGAGGCTGGAGGAGCCTGTGGTCCAGCCCCTTCCTTATAAATTGGGTGGGTGGAGCTGGAGCCTTGGACCAACCATGGGGCTGAGTCTCTCTAGAGAGGTTTAGACTTCCAACCTTCCCTCTTCCCTCAACTGTCCTCCCAACCTCCGGCCTCTTCAACCTAATTCACCAGGGAAACCCTGAGACTGATTCTCATGGAAACCTGTGGCCAGCTAAATCCCACTGGAGCCCTCACTTGCGTGTCCTGGGCTGTCACTGGCAGGCTGTGCTGTCAGCCTCCAAATCCTAGTGGCTTAGCAGGGCGAAGGTTTATTTCTCATTTGTGGCTCTGTGGATGCAGGTTCAGTGGCTCTTCCTGGAAGCTCTTCTTCAAGGGCTGATGTGGATGCTTGCCTTTTCCATACTGGGGTGTTGTCATACTAACACGAGGCCTGTGAAGGAAGGAGCAGAGGGTACAAATCAGCACATGTGGGGGCTGATGGCATGTGGCAAAGACCACTTCTGCTCATGGCACCTCAGCCAGGACCCTATCAGACAGCCCCTGCCGAGGTGCAAGGACGACTGGGAGATTCCGTGTTTCTGTGTGTGCTCAGAGAGAGGCAGATGCCACACGTCTGTGAACATGGTGTGTTGGCTCTGTCACAGTACCTGATGTCATCTCCACCATCATCTGTCCCACCCAACCCTCACTTTCTGTGGGACCTCTCACAGACTCCCTGCTCTCTACTCTCCTGCCTCCCAAACCTGTGTCTCTGGCCCCCCATCCTTGGCACATGATTCCTCTTACATCTTCTGCTCCCTCCACCTTCTGGCTCTTCCTGGAAACTGGCTGTCCTTGGAGGACACTGCTTTTCACAGCCATGTGCCTCAGGGCTGAGGGCTAGCCTTGGCATCCTGCTCTTGATCCAGAGCCAGGCCCGGACCCTGCATAAGGAGCTCCCCCAGCAGGCTGGGGTCATCTGGCTCTCGCTTTCTCTTTCCCTTCTTACTGTGGTCACCCACTGGCCTCTTGGTCACTCTCCCTCATTCGCTGAACACATGGCATCTGTTGCAGTCTTCATCCATATGTCAAGGTCTTGGGACCTTCAAAGCCCACATCGAAGACTCATCCAAAGTCCTGGCTAAGCTGTCCCTTCGTCTCTTCTCATATATTTATATATATTTCTCTCTCTCTCTCTCTCTCTCTCTCTCTCTCTCACACACACACACACACACACACACACACACACACTTCTCATATATATGTATGTACATACATATATATATTTCATATATGTATAATATTAGTCTTCATCTTTGTTCCACTTCAGACAGCCACTTCCATAGTGACATCGGGAGTCTTATTGTCCAGAATTACTCCCCTTCCAAAATCCAACATTCAAACATTTGTCCACAACTTCCTGTCCACTAAGTTCTCCTGCTCAGTCTCTTCCAATAAGCGTCTTTTACTCTCATAGAGTGTCCCTTGATTTCCTTGTCGTCCTTGATTTTACTTCTGTTCTCATCTAGTTTAAATTCTCTGGTCCATTATTTGGCCACTCTATCAGTTGGGGCTCTCCAAAGAAACTGAACTAGGCTGTGCATGTAATACACATATTCCTTGCATGTGTATCATAAAGAATTGGCTCATGTAATTATGAAGGCCGAGAAGTCCCCAGATCTGCAGTTGGCAAGCTGGAGGCCCAGGAGAGCAGATGGTATAAGTTCCAGTTTGAAAGCTGGCAGACTCAAAACCCAAAAAGAGTCAATATTTCAAGTTCAAGTTCAAGGCAAGAAAGAACCAATATCCTTGGGGGAGATTTCCTCTACTCATTGGAGGGCTGGCCTTTCTGTTTAAGTCAGACCTTCAGTTGATGGGCATCCCACATTAGAGAGAACAGTCTGCTTTACACACTCTATTAATTCAAATGTTACACTCATCCAGAAATGCCCCCACCCACCCAGAATAATGTTTGATCAAATATCTGGGCATCCTGTGGCCCAGTCAACCTGACACACAGAATTAATCACCACTGCCGCCCTCTTGTATCCTCAGGCTTGACTCTACTGCCTCTGTCATGAACCAGAAAACACTATACTCTGGATCAATTCATGGTTTACTTTTTGTTTTGTTTTGTTTCACTTTTCCTTAAGCTTTTGATATTTCTCAGGGTTCAGTTCTCTTCCTCCTTTGCTTTTACTTGGCAAATTCTGTGGGTGTTTGAGCCTGATCTCAAGGCTTCAATTATGATCTGTCAGCTGGTGACTCTGGCGTCTTGCCTCTCTCCAGATCACCTGTGTGCTACTGTTGACTGCACAACCCAAAACCTAATTAATCACCCCCCATCCCAACAAACCTGCTCCTCTTCCTGTGTTCCTTCCCTTGGCGAACTCACTCATTTGGCGTGTATTCAGTGCTGGCTGTGCCAGGCCGTGGTCTAGGCTCTTGACATCCTCAACCTGAGTGCCCAAGCCAGAGACCTAAAGTCAGAGTTGAGTCCTATTTCACTTTTTATCTTTTAAAACCATGAAATTTGGCCAAACGTACCTCTGCAGTCCCTTTTAAATGCCTCCTATTCTTACTGCTTCTTGGATGCTGTGGTTTGGATCCTTAGTGCCTCCAGAAGTCCACTGGTGAAGGCTTGGTCCCCAGCTTGGTCCTGTTGGGATGGGACAGAATCTTTAAGAGGTGGGGCCTAGCAGGAGATCTTTAGGTGATTGGGGATGTGCCCTTGAAGGACCCTGTGGGACCCCAGATCCTCTCTTCCTCTCTTCACTTTCTAGCCATGAGGTGAATGGTTTTGCTCAGCCAGACTCCTCCATGATGTGCCACCATGGGCTCAAAGCAAGGGAATCCACTGAGCATAGCTTGAAACCCCTGAAACTGTGGGCCAAAAGAAAGCTTTTTGTTTTTTTTCTTTATTAGTTGATTATTTCAGGTATTGTTATAATGATGAAAAGCTGACTAATAAATGGTGTTACTACCTCCATTACCAAATTCATCTCCCTATTTCTAGTTTTGCCTCCAAACCCTTATCTCTATTAAGATCAGACTGTAGCCAGATGCAGTGGTGCATGCTTATAATCCTAGCAGAGGCTGAGGCAGGAGGATCACAAGTTCAAAACCAGCTTCAGCAACTTAGCAAGACCCTAGGCAACTTAGTGAGACCCTGTCTCAAAATAAAAAATAAAAAGGGAGCCGGGTGTGGTGGCACACGCCTGTAATCCAAGCGACTGGGGAGGCTGAGTCAGGAGGATCACAAGTTCAAAGCCAGCCTCAGCAACTTAGCAAGGCCCTAAGCA
Source organism: Glaucomys volans (assembly GCA_020662805.1). Lineage (NCBI taxonomy): Eukaryota > Metazoa > Chordata > Mammalia > Rodentia > Sciuridae > Glaucomys > Glaucomys volans. The sequence continues at coordinate 147,624 of JAJEJO010000632.1, forward strand.
ACTCAGTGAGACCCTGACTCTAAATAAAATACAAAATAGGGCCGGGGATGTGGCTCAGCGGCCACATCCCTGAGTGATGCCCCTGAGTTCAATCCCTGGTTCAAAATAAATAAATAAATAAATAAATAAATAAATAAATAAATAAAAAGGGCTGGATGTTGCTCAGTAAATCACCCCTGGTACCAAAGCAACAAAAACAAAAAATCAGATAGTTCTCACACCATGCTCCAAAACCACCAAAGTAGTCCCCATTGCCCTCAGTACCTTCTGCTTTTGTATGACCTACCTAACTCCAACTTGTTTCCTCAGACTCCGTCTCTCATGGTTTGTCCCACCGCTTTGTGCTATATCCAGTATGAAATACTTGCAGTCCCAAGCATGGTTTACTGTTCATCTGCCTGGAGTCTTCTACCTAGCCCCTTTTTGCCTGGCAAAACTTTTGTATCTTAGGCAACATCTTACAGATCTCTTTTCCCTTGAAACCCATTATCTTCCAGGACCAGCCCAGGTGTTCCAAGCTAGCATTCTATCTTGCTTTGTCCTGGAAACCACCACGATGTAACTTCATGGCAGCTTTCCCCACTGTTGCCACCCTCACCATGAAGCTTCTTCTCAGAAGGGACCACGTGCTATTTAGCATCTGTATTCCCAGCTCTGCGCACAGTGCCTGGGACATAGCAGGTGTTCAGTCCATGTCTGTTAAGTGAAAGAGTGAGTTTGACCAAAGAGAGAGGCAGTGTGCTATAGGCCCCTGAGCCCAGCCAGGACCACTGCAGGCCAGAGCATCTCTGGGTCAAGAGGGGCTCCAGGGCACAGCACAAGATGAAGCCAACACCACAAATACTGGTACTTGTTTGGCAATGTGAATGGTGATGGAAGTGCTACTGAACTCTGAGTCAGAGAATTTGGATCCAAGTTATGTTTCTGCCATCTCTTAGCTATTAATGACTCATGGAAATTCCTTTAACCTTCTCAAACCCTTGCTTTTCTCATTTGTTAAATGGGGACATGAATGCCAACCTCATAATATTGTCAGAATGAAATGAGGTGAGAGTTGTGGGAAGGCTGTGCATTTTACAAGTGTGATGACAACCGCTTCAGCATCTGTTAGGGACTTGGGTGAGTGGTGGCCTTAGGTGAGCCTGGTCACATGGAAAGGTAGCAGACCCCAGGGCAGCTACTCCCTGGGGCATACGGATGGAGTTTCAGCAGGACAGAGTGCCAGCTGCTCCGAAGCTCCTAGAAGGATCACAGTGGGGAGAAGATTATCTGGACGCAGCTCCTGCCCAGACCTATGCCTTCTTCCTGGGAATGGACCCAAGGCATGTCCCTGGGTGGAGGGCATGGCCTGAGTGGCTCTCTGGGAACAGGGCAGCCAGAACCCACCCTTCTGAACCCTGCAGATTTTCATACTCCTTCCCCTGAACTGCCTTTTTCTGATCTGCCCCTGTCCTTCCCCAGTCCTGTGTCCAGGGCCTCAAGCAGCCCACCTCTAAGCAAAGAGGTACCCAAGCATGGACTGAGAGGCAGCTGGCTACAGTAGAAAGGCTGTCAAGAAGTAAGGGGACTTGTGTTCCTGTCCCAGCTCCATCATCTGCCAGTTTTGTGCCTGGACCATTGCTTCTGGGCCTTTTCTGCCTTTCAAAAATGGGGTTACAAGCCCACCACACAGGCTATTGAGAGGACCAGTGGGATGAAAGAGCAGAGACCACTCTGTGGATCATCAGTGCTGTGCAAAAGATAGGAAGGACAGGAGACCTGGCTTTGTGAAGGCCTCGGTGGAATGGTGCACCCGTCCAAAGATGAGTCCTACTCAGATCTCTGTCATCCTAGCCCTGAACTGGGATGTGTGTGACGATTTTCATGAGAATCAATTTAAAAACTGAGTGTCCCTCTTTTTTTTCCCCCCCACACACAAAAAAGTGAAATCCCCTAGTAATGGAATTTCCCGGGATGTGCCTGTGGAGGTCAAGGCAGCCCCTGCTGCTGCCCAGTTGCAAAAGGGAAGTGAGGAAGGAGGAGACCAGAGGGCCAGGGGGTGGCAATCAGAAGAGCACAGGAGGGCGGAGGAGGGGGACCCTGTGGAGCTGACCATGCGATGCCAGGACTCAGCAGTGCCAGACTTTTAAACTGGTTGCTTACAGTCGAGTGTTTAAAGCAGTTTACTTGTGGTGCCAACTGTTCTTGGACGATTTTCCCTAAATGTTTTATGTTTTGTACTTGTGCCCAAAGGCAATTTTATGTGGTGGGGGCTCTTCTGTCAACCTGTCACCATGAATGATTAGAGGAAGGATAGAGGAGAGGGAGGAGCCCATGTCCTCCCAGGGGTGGGGAAGGTCTGTTTACACTGTCTGATGGTCAGTCCACCTGCCTGACTGAGAGCCTCCTAGCTCCTCGAATGCAGCTGGATGGGGGTGCCCGAGAAACTAGGGCTGGCATCCTTCCCTCAGGGGGCTTTAAATGGAATGAGGTCCCCTCGCTCCCTTCTCTGGCATATATCACACACACACACACACACACACACACACACAAGGCTTGAGTATCCGCTAAACTTACCAGTGGATGATTCCCTACAGGGCATTATTTAGGGACCCCTGGAAAGATTCTCCATACAAAACCTCTCCTCCATCCTCTCCTCCATTCCTTCTTCTGTGAGGAGTGACTCTGACTTTCTTCAAATCCTAGTGGCCAGGGCAGGTCCTGAGAGAGCAAACAACCTAACCCCAGAGGTAGGAAGTCTGCTGACTGGGCTCCTCTCTCTTTGGTCTCTGACTGGACTGCTTAGGAACCAAGTGGTGGTTGCTCCACATTCAGAGGTGGGCCCTGTGCAGCTTCTGGACCAAGCAGAGGACTGACTTGCAAAGCCACTTGGAGGCATAGGGCTGGGTCTGGTGTGTTTGGTGCCCTCTACTCTGCCTGGCAAACTGTCAGCAGGACTGGATATTTGTTGGATGGATGAATGAATGAAGAGCTTTTAGGGCTCCAGGGTCAAGGTTTTACTTTGTGAATGGATTTTTATAAAATACTCCTGTATGGGAAACAGGCAGGATGTGAGTGGCCCCAAGTCATGGAAAGCAGCCAGTCTTTAAGCCCGGCAGGTCCAGGATAGACTCAGCCTGGTCAATCTCAAAGCATGTGACCTCAGTTTCTTCATCTGAAAAGTGGTGATGACATCTACGTAGATTTGAAGAATGTGTTGTTGGGAGTCAGAGCAGGTAGGCAAGAAGCCCTAGCAGAAGTGGACTGAAAAGAAGGAAACTTCAATTTAAGTAAACTTTTGCTGCAAGCAAATTGGGCAGGGAATCCCCAAGGTGGGATTTTCACATCCCCACTGGCTTTGGAGCCAAATCCAGCTCTGAGGTCTCATTCCTGCAGTACTGGGGTAGGGACTGAGTGAAAAGCATTTTAACTAGGACTATTTATGCCTCTTTGTTATTAGTCAATTCCACTGTGCAGTGTATGACCTTGTGAGTGCTCTCCCTACCTTTCCACCAAAGGGATAGAAGTTTTGATAGCATGATGAAGAGAAGGGAGGGTTATTTGAGGATCGGGGGTGATGCCCAAGGAGGCCTAACTAGCAGAGCGTCATGACCCTGGAAAAGAGCAGGGAAGGCAGATCACTCAGGATCTATTTTACCCTAGACAAATTTGCTTGGGAACTAGAAAATCAAAACATGAACTCTCCACCAACTGCTTCATAAATCTATATTACTTCATCTAATTTTCACAAAAGCTCTGAGAGATGTTCATATGAGATGTTATTTTCCTACTTTGAAGACGGTAAAGCTGTGGACCAGAGAATGGAAGGGGTCTGTATGCAAGCTTACACACCAAGCCCTAGAGGCTTCGTTTCTTAGCTGATCAGACTGTTAAAGAGAAAAGTACCAAATGGTCAATTGGAAGCTTCAACCACTGAGAAGTCAGTCCCTCCAAGATTGATTACCAAAGTTGTAAGCAGTGAGGATGGGGACGGGGGGACAGGCTCATCTCCACCTCTGCCGGTCACAATGGGACAGCAACAGATCAAGGTGGGGCAATGGTTGGATCCCAAGAGACACTGAGTGGGACTGGAGCCAGAGGCTATGAGTGCTGCCACTAGGTCCAACTGTCCCCATGCCCAGGATTGCTTTGTGACCATGATACTTGCCAGTGTGATGGCAGGAAGTCATCCCCACTCTGGGGTTCAGAGTCTAGAATAAAGTCTGCATTCTGCTAGCTGCTGGCTGTGTGACTGGGGCTCAGACCGCTGGGTGCTCATTGGCAACATGGTGGACTCTCCTTGTGTCAGGAAGCACAGCAGCACAGATGGAAAGGGTGAGACCAGGAAGGGCCTCTTCTAACCCAAAGATATTTGGATGTCGGCTTGTAAATCAACACTCCAGAGTGTGCAGCATGTCAGGTGCAAAAACCAGTGCTTGTGTGTTTGTGGAACTGGTACAAGGTCCTGGACAGGACCAGCTACATAATTTGTGAGATCCTTCAGTACAAAATGAAAATGCAAGGCTCCTTCTTTAAAAATTATGAAGAATTTCATCAGAATGACAGTAAACTATTAACCAAAGCATGGGGCCCTCTGCGTGTGGGGCATTGCGTGACTGTACAGGTCATACAACCATGAAGCCAGCACTGATCTTGGGGCTGGAAGCTGCTGGAGTTGAGGAGGGGTCTCTCCTTCTGTGCTTGGATTTTCCTGCAAGTCCTCAGTTTGTTTGGGGCAGGGAGAGGCTAGAGAACACTATCCTTGCAGATTACCTCCCTGAAGGACCTGGGGCCTGGGTTGGGGCAGAGGAGAGTGGGTATTGAAGGGTCGGGGGCTACCTCTCACTGAGCGGACACAGGGGGACTCTGCCCCACCTTCCAGCCAGTGCTGTTCCCTCCCCACCCAAAGCCAGCACAAGGTAATAGTTTTCGACACATTTCATTGAAATATAATAAAACATTTGCATGGCGTTATTAGATAAATAAGGGTTGACTTGAAGCAGTGCTTATTGGGAAATGTGATATGAAAATTCATTTAATATGAAAGAACGTGGAAGCTTAAGTTTATGGTAATGGATTGATTGCAGATAGTATCTAATAACTCCATACAAATATATTTCAATCACAATATCCGTCGGGTTGGTCCCCAGCTCCAGAGGCATAAGGGGGTGATTGTATGCCCGACCTCTCTTCCGGGCCAGATTAGAATTAATTAATTGCTAATATTGTGACATTACTTTTGTAATTAAGAAGCTCCACAATTTCCAGTGGTGAAGAGAATGAGAAGTATTTATTATTGTCTCAGATGAGGCGGGGAAGGAAGAGAAGCGGAAAAGCCGTAGCAGAGAGAGGAATCCAGAGAGGGAGAAGGTACTGTTTCATTTGTCTTGAGGTTTACACTGTGCTTCAGTGTGGAGCCCCAGATAAGAGGCAGGGTCGCAGGGCTGGGTCAAGGGCAGAACTTCCAGCACCTGTACAGAAGGTCAAGGGCAACTTTTCTCTGACTTGCTGATCCCAGGAGGCTGACCCAGGAGCCCGCTGAGGGAGGGGGTCGGGCAGGAAGTTGTGGCCATGACCGGGGCAGAAAGGCAGAGACCAAAGGTGGGTCATGGTTGGTGAGTCAGTGACACCCCCTTTCCTCTCTTGATAAACTGTGAAATCCATTTGTCCTTGGCCAGGATGAACTCGGCAAGGCGATTGCTGTCACTTCTGGGCGTCTGCAGAGGAGGCTGGAGGAGGGGGAGGAGAGGCGCCTGTCGAAGGCCCATATGCTGGCCTGTCTCCCAGTACACGACCCTGGGAGTTTGCTTGTCTTTCTGCCTTTTCCCTTCCTGGGGAGAAAATGGAAATAATTTCCTTTGAAACGTGACATTTCCTAATCCGGCGCCCGGCCTGGCTGACAGCAGGATTAGTGTGCACGGGCTGCCAAGCCTGGCTGGCCATATGCAGGCGCCTCCCATGGGGCCCGGTGGCCAGCACCAGCCCCTCCCCTGGCTCTTCTCCCACCCCTAGGCTGGTCTCAGTGGCCCCTTCCATCTGCACATCGGGGGCTGGGGGCTGAAGTGTGCTCCGTTGAACCCTTTCCTGACCAGGGGTGGTGGAGCAGGGGGCCTCTTTCACCCATTAGAAGCTGCTGGTGTTGCTAGCGGAAAGGGAATGGAGGAGGTCGGGCCCCAGAGCTTGGCTCAGATCTCAGCTTTGCAGGGACCTACTGTGGGACCTGGGGCTGTTGCCGCCCCTTTCTGGGTTTAGCCTTCTTATCTTGCAAACAGAGCATTGTATTAGGTTGTCTCTGCCGCTTTGGCTGCCAACAGCCTCTGGTTCTATAGCCTTTCTCAAAACACTTTTGTTAAGGGCCAACCCAAATAGCAAAAAATCAGTGGTTGCTACTGAGTGAAGCACTCCTCTGCCTTTGTGTCCCCTTCTCTGTTCCTGTTCCCTAAGGTGTCCAGGATGGGTGCTTTGCCCTTGGGGTCTGTCCATCCTTGTGCCTGACAGAGCATCTCAAACCTCCTGGTGCCAGCCTCAGGATGCAAGGTGACAGAGCCTCACAACAGGTTGCAGACAAAGAAACTCTATCAGTGAGGTAATCACTTGAGCAAATTTGAACCCCAAACAGCCCAACTCCAAATCCCCTTTCAGGCTGCCTTTCACCTGCTGATGCATGGGCTCCCTTCTCTACACAATCTGTACCCATGAATGCTGGGAGCTGGGCTACCAGCCCCAGCCTACCCAACTGGGTGTCTTTTTTACTTTTATTTTTTTGGGGTAGGGGTTGGGTGCTTCCTGTAGGGTGGTGTAGTGTGCCCCTCAGCTCCACAGTCTGGCTCAGGAATCATGATGTCCAAGGCTGGGACCTTTGGAGGCTCCCAGATGCAGAATTCCTGATCCCCAGGCTGTGTCTACAGATCAAGTGAGAACTGAAAATTTGGATGGAACAATTGTTCCAAGGGAACCAACCTGACAAGGAGATCTGAGTAGTTTTGCTAGGTGGCCTTTTCTTACCATGTTGCTGGAGGTCTCTTCCCTGGCCTTTGAGGAAAGGAACTGAGGGATCCCAGGCTTTTGGGGATGCATAGGCAGTGGGATGTGGCTGGGAGAGAGCCCGGGCAGCCCAGCTGCCTCAGCCTTGGGAGACCTTCTCTCCTCTGGCCTCAGTTTCTGCATGAATCAGTGAGAGACTTGGCTTGGCTTGAGACTCTAGGGTCTTTCTGAAGTGCCTCAAGGACAGTGGGGAAGGAAGAGGGAGATTCTATCCTCAACGCCCCCTCCTTCTCCCCGCTCCTCCGTCTCTGTGCCAGTGTTGTAATGGGTTGAAAGTGGAGTGTTTTATTTAGGGGGCTGGGTGTTTGGGGGGCAGGAAGGAAGGAGGGAATTTGAAGGGTAATTGTTGCTTGATGGGCAGGAGGAAAGACATGCACACAGTCAAGTTCAGCTCAGCCTTCCCATCCCCATCTCCAAAGCAAGAAGCCCACAATTAGAGATGGGAGAAAGCACTTCTTGTGCAGAACCCAGGGGTGGAACGAATAAAGCTTGGTCACAGAATGCCCTTCTTGGAACCGGTGTTTGCTGGAGATTAGAGTAGCAAATCTGAAAACCAAATTCAAACACTGTGGGCTGGGAGAGCCCCACCCACCTGCACGAGTGGGGTGTGGTCCACTGGGAACACCCATCCTCACTTCTGAGGTGGACTTCTGAAGTCCAGAGAGCCTTGTCCCACTGCACCATTCCGCTCTTTCTGATCTGTCTCTTGCTTATCTTCCTGCTTGTCCTTTCTTCATTGTGTCCTGCTTCTTTCTTGGTGTCTCTGCCCCTCCCATTCTCCTCTCTCATTTTCTCCCTCCCCTATCGATCTCCCGACCTCTGCATTAGCATTCACAACCTCCGGCACCAGCCACTTAGGCCAGAAAGACAGCTCCTTGGAAACACAATTGAAATATTTTTATAAATGACCAGCGGAGTTTGAGTGACATGCCCTTCTTAGGCTAAATAAAATTAAAGTTAAACCTTCTAAAAAATACATGAGCCAAACATCCTCTGCACATTTCATTATGCAAATGCAGCTGTCCGGTGCTGCACAAATTAGCCCTCCTTTTGAAATTCGCTGCTGCTTCTCTTCCCTTTGCATTCCTCTTTTTTTCCTCCTCTGGGCTGTGAGAGAAAAGGCTTTGTGATTTCAGGCCGACAGCTGGAGTCTGGGGGAGAGGCGGGAGGCTGGAGGGTGGGAGGACGGAGAACTCCTTCGGATTTCCTCTTTGTCCCGCTTCTTCCCTCTCTTTGCCGGGAAGACAGACAGTGAAAAACAATGAGCAGCAGAGGACGCCGGCCTCACCCTTTCTCTTTCCAAACTGCTGTGCAGGGTCTGGCCAGGAGAGGTCAGCCTGGGGCTGGGAATGGGGCTCCCAGGAGTGGGGGCTCTGCGATCCTTCAAGCTGGGGGCTCTGGCCGCTGGAGGCCTTGAGACATGGGAAAGGCTGACCTATGACAGTTCTCTGTCCCCCAGGTCCAGACGCTCCTTCCCCAGGGCCTCAGGCATGTCTTCTCTGTTTGCCTGAATCCCAGGTGGCAACTGGGGAACTTGAGCAAGTTTTTATACGTGGTGGTGTCTCTGTGCGCAGCCCAGGGTCTGGGAGAGTTTAGCTTTTAGCAGTGAGTATTTGCTGCCCCAGGGTGGGGCTGCAGGGGGAGGGAGGAGTATGGGGTGATTGGGATAGATGGGAGCCAACCACCTGCCCAAGGCCAGCTGCTCAGGTCACATAGGGAAGACTGGTTGTCCCTCTAACCTTCCCGGCCTGAGGGTGAAATGCCACCATTAGAATAATTTATTTGTCCCTTGGTCCCCTGGAGGTGAAAATGCACTAGGAAAGGGAACAAAATAAGTTACAGGAAGGTATAAATTACTTCCTAGAATCTCAGCTTTGGATGTGTCTTAGAGGGGTTCTGGTTTTGTTCTACAGATATAGGGACAGAAATCAAAATGGACCCGGTGATGTGCCAAGGCCCCAGGCCTGGTTAGAGCAGGCTCCTATTCAGTGCTGTCTTAGTTGGTTCAGTGCTGTAACACTGTGGGCTTTTAAACAACAGAAATTTATTTCTCACAGTTCTGAAAGTCCAAGAGCTAAGAAACAGACCTAAGTATGATTGTGTATATGTCTGTTTCTTACTTTTTCATTCAACTGTTTTTAAAATTAAACTGTGTTGCTAAATACATCTATTTCTCTATTGCTGACTGTTGTCCGGTACTTCACCCTAAGAGCCCACAAATATTACGTTTGAGTCCCCTACTGATGGACACCGGTGGCCGCAAACTCCTTGCCGAGATGAACACTTTCCAAAACGCACTCTGGTGGGTCTCAGTGGAAGTTCACCTGGGGCATGTGCCTGGATGGGGCTCCCAGGCCCTGCTTTGGCTCCCTTGGACCACCAGTGGCTCTGGAGGCAGCTCTGCCAGTGGAGGTCCCCGTGGTGCCCACAGGCTTTTCTCTTCCCACATCATTCCTAACACTTGGGGTCATCTGGCTTTCCAGTGGTTGCCAGGCTGATGGACTTAAAGGCATTCTTCTCTATTCTTAGCTGTTGTGGGATCGTACATCTCTTCATGTACCTGATGTGGAAAAGGATTTGTTTGGGTTTCACCTTATCAGAATGGCCTGGTTCTAGGTTTTTGCCCTTCTTCAGTTGTATTTTGCCTGTTGAGTGGAAGAATTTCCTAATGTACACTGGCTTGACACATTCTTAGTTTTAGCTTTTGCAGTATTTTCTATGAGTCAGTCACCTGCCCACTAACTCTGTGGTGTCCTTCTGTGAACAGAAGTTCTCAATTTTATTCTGGTCAAATCCATCATTTTTTTTTTTTTTTTTTGCCTTAAAGTTTGTGCCTTTTGGGGTCTTATTAAGGAAATCTTCTCCTACCAAGGTCACAAAGATATGCTTTTGCATTTTCCTCCATTAGCTTTATAGTTTTACATATCACATGGAGGGCCTTAATCTTCTGGATTAGTTCAAGTTTTTATGTATTGGAAGGAGAGATTTAAGTTTTTTTGAAATTAGTATGGTAAGCTAATATTCTCAGCCTTACCCACTTGCAAACCACCTTTCCTCTAGCGCTCTATGATTTCACCTTTACCTTAGGCCTGGTCTAAACACACACACAAACTAGATATCTCCCTCTGGATTCTCTCTTCTGTTCCAATGGTTTATTTATCAGTGCCCTTGTCAATATTACATTTTCCTTTTTTTTTGTTAAATAAGTTATTGCAATAGTCATTAGGACTGTTCACAAATAGTCTAATTCTACTTGTATTGGTAGTTTTTTCTTAATCTTTCAAGAAAATGGTACGATTGCATTTTCTTGTTCACTTGGAGTTAGCTGTGGCTATGTGACTTGGTTTGGACCATGAAATGTAAGCACAAGTGACACCTGTCAGTTCTGGGAGGAAGCTTTCAGAACTGGTGTATAATTCACCATGTCCCCTTTTCTGTCATGACAACCTGTGTTGTTCCAGGTTGGGCAGGATGCTGTCAGCCTTGGATTCTGGAGTGTGGAAACAGAGCAGAGTCTTCAGGCACCCATCCTGCACTTGGAAGTTTTTGTTTCTGCAGCAAAACCTGGCCTATCCTGACTATAACAATTGCCTTGGTTCATACTAATTTCAATAGTAACAGGACACATTCCTTCTCTTTGCTCTCCTTTTAAAGATTATGTAGTTTTTTTTTGTGACTTTTGTTCTTACATTTTAGAATTTTTCTGTCAATGTTTTAAGATATTCTAATTGAAAAAAAATCCACTCAGACAGCAGTTTAGAGCAAGGGTATAACAGAGGCAGTTTAGAGCAAGGGTGTAACAGAGGGGGCTTTATATTGCTGAAATACAAAGAAATTTAGTTTTAGTTTTTTAAAATTATTTTTTATATTTTTTCCACATTTTTATTGGTGCATTATAGTTGAACATAATGGTGGGATTTATTGTTACATATTCCTACATGCACACAATATAACAATATAATGTGTCTAATATCATTCCCCAGTATTTCTCCTTTCCCTTTCCTCCTCCTACCTCTGGTCCCTTTCCGCTACTCTACTGATCTCTCTTTGATTTTCTTGAGAACTCCACCTTTCTTTTCCTTTTTCATTTTCTAGCTTCTACATATGAGAGAAAACTTATGGCCCTTGATCTTCTGAGTTTGGCTTATTTCACTTAACATAATGTTCTCAAGTTCCTCCATTTTCCTGCAAATAACATAATTTCATTTTTCTTTGACTGAATAAAACTCCATTGTGTATATACACCACATTTTCCTTATCCATTCATCCACTGGTGGACATAGTTTCTGTTTAAAATTCACACCTGGGTGCCGCATCTGCAGATGCTTCCCTGGCCCTCAGCCCACGCCAACCTCTTACCACTTCGCCTGCTCATCTTTTCCCTGTCTCTCCTCCTGATTTTTCATTTTTTCACACTCCCTCTTTTCCATGAATAACAGGTTCCTCCTGAATCTCATGAAGAGAAGCTGTCCCCCTCACCCAAACTTTTGGTGCCACTGTTACTCTGTCCTCAGGAATTCATCTTTTATTTCACATTTATAAGGAGATTGTTCCAAACAATGACAGTTCTCACCTAAAATGAATTCTGATGCTAGCTATTAAGATAATACAATATTACCCACTTAGTTACACTTAAAATATTCTGGAAGGGCTGGAGATTTAGCTCAGTGGTAGAGTACTTGTCAAGAATATGCAAGCTCCTAGGTTTAATCCCCAGAACCACCCACCCCCCAAAACAAGATGCAGAAAAAATTAGATAGCTCTTGAGCATGGTTTCGGGGCAGAGTTGTTTGGAAGACATAAATTCACATAGCATATTTCATAAAACAATACATTTCAATGCTAATTCTAAAAATTAAATCAGAAAAACAGAAGGAAAAGTCTGACTTTTATTTCTAACCTTAAAAGTAAAGGTAGAAATCATACATATGGAAGCTGATGAGTTTAACTACATAAAATAGTAAAACTGCTAAATGTCTAATTAGTACAAGAAATTTAAATGTACATTAGTCAGCTTTCTGTTGCTATAATAAATACCCAAGGTAAGTCAACTCATAAGAAGATTTATTTTGGCTCACATTTTTAGAAGTTTCAGTCCATGATTGCTTGACCCTGTCCTTTTTGGGCCTGTGGCAAGGCAGGACATCATGGCAGAAATACACAGTGAAGGAAACCTGTCCGCCTCATGGTGGCCTGGAAGCAAAGAGAGAAAGAAGAAGGGGGCCATGGTCCCAGTACCCACTTGGAGGCCTCGCCCCCAGCGAACAGGCTCCCTCCCATTAGGCTCCACCTCCTAAGAGTTCCACCACCTCCCAATTGCACCCCAGGCTGCCAACCAAGCCTTTAAAGGGCGTCGGGTCCTTTGGGGGACATTTAGGATCCAAAGTGTGTAAAAGGGCTTCAGGAAACTTGGAAACTTTTATGAACAGGACAGGAAAAAGTTGGTAACTTCAGTAAATAAAGTATTCATCAGAAGAAGAAAGTCCTGCAACATTGTTAAGAAAGAAAACAATCACGTGAATAGGCAATTTCCCAAGGAGGAAACTGAAAACACTAAAAAGCTCATATACAGAAACAATTCAGATTCATTTATAATAAACCAAAACCTAATTTTAGAACTCTTTCAGGGATGTTGTTTAGAATTGTATTGAATTTATAGAAAAAGTTGGGGATAATTTCCTCTATTAATTTAGAGAAATTAATTATTAACTTCTAATAGTTTGTAGTATTTTTCATAAAAGTTCTTTGTGTTTTTAGGTAGGTTGGTTTCCAGGTACTTTTTTATATCTTGGCACTGTGATTAACACCTTTTTTCTAGTTAAGTCTGGGGTAGGTGGGCCCCACTGCCTGCTGGGGCAGAGATGTTTAGTTTCTTTTCTTTCTCCAGCTTACTTCCTCCCAGTTGCCAGGGACTCCAACTGAACTTTTTTTGGGGGGAGATGTGGGGTGCTGGGGATTGAACCCAGGGCCTTGTGCTTGTGATGCAAGCACTCTACCAACTGATCTATAACCCCAACCCCCTACTGAACTCTTATTGACCCCTTGGGTGTTGGAGGGCAGGGAGGGGTAACCAGGAAGGGAGAAAGCTTTTCCCCAGATGATGCTGTCATAAGGGGGCAATGGTAGTTTCCTGCTAAACTTAGTTTAATTAGAATTCCTTCCCTACATGCCCCAACTCCCTGCAGGGGATCAGAGAGTTTAGCCACCCTTTCGTTCATGGGGTTGAGGGTGAGGGTGGGAATAGATCTAAGCAGTTGGGATCTGGGACAGCAAAGGGGACATCACTGAATGATCAAACTCCAGTCAGATGGCTTTCCTGCTCCTGGTTTGCATGTGTGTTCAATTGCATGTGACTTTCAGGCCAAGGACCCTTCTCTTCATCCTGGTTAGTTGGCTAGACTGGGCCGAGGCTTGTTGGGGAGGCAAACTCTGGGCTTGGGTATGTGGGAGGCTGGGACTCTGCTCCTCTCAGGCATGATTGGGTTTCTACACCAGTTTCATCCTCCAGGTCTGGGAAGAAGAAAGTCCCCTTCCCAGATAGCAGAGCTCCTGTTAGTAATGGATTGAACATTCTGCTTAAGTCAACAGGGTCATGGGGCTTGACCAAGCTGCAGGGAGCATCCATGTCTGCCTCTTATATATACAATTCCTTTTAATTCTGCAAATGATTCTAAAAGATAATGTTATCAAGACTCAGTTCAAGG
>JAJEJO010000632.1:161750-199886 GCA_020662805.1 Glaucomys volans
CAAAAAAAAAAAAAAAAAAAAGACTCAGTTCAAGAAAACTGTCCAGGGTTAAACATCCAGCCAGTAAGCAACAATGCCATAGAAGTCATCAAATTAACTTCCTATCAGGGGAAAAAAAAAAAAAAAAAGCCTGGGTCTCCATACTTTTTTCTGCACGGGGGCATTGAATTTTTTGATCTTTGGCTTTGGTTGGTCAAGTTGGTACCGTAATGTTAATATTTCTTTTATTATGTGTGAAGTCAATCATCTTTTCTGATGTTTAAGAGCAATCCCCTTTAAGGTGAATGTTTGTCTGTATCTTTTGCCCAAATTTTCATTGTTTTGCATATGTTCTTTTTCCTTTCATAGAATTGTTTGTGATATGACTTAAAATGTTTTTCTAAGTGAGGCACAGGGACATGCATCTGCAATCCCAGCTACCCAGGAGGCTGAGGCAGGTGGATGGATGGTTCAAGGTCAGCCTTGGTAACATAGCAAGACTCCTGAAAACAGCAACAGCAAAAATTCTGTGAGCTGTGAGCTGGAAGTGGTAGCTCACACTTGTAATCCCAGCAGCTCCAGAGGCCGAGGCAGGAGGATCACAAGTTCAAAGCCAGCCTTAGCAAAAGCAAGGTGCTAAGCAACTCAGTGAGACACTGACTCTAAATAAAATACAACATAGGGCTGGGGATGTGGCTCAGTGGTTGAGTGTCCCTGAGTTCAATCCCCAGTTACCCTCCCCACCCCTCCACCAGAAAAAATTCTGTGCTGTGGGTATGTAGGCCCTGGGCTCTATCCTCAACACTGAAACAAAAACTCCAGGTTATCATTTGATATTTGCCTTTTTATTGTGCTGTTTCTTATCTCACCAGATTCAAACTAGGCAAATTTGATTTTTATATGATAAATTAATCAACATTTGTCTCCAGTGAGCAGAACTAACTCTCTCTCTCTCTCTCTCCCTCCCTCCCTCCCTTCTGATCATCATGTGAGCTGTTTCTCTCTGCCACACTCTTCTGCCATGATGTCCTGCCTCACCGTGAGCCCCAAGGAATGCAGCCTGTCACTTATGGACTGAGACCTCTGAAATGGTGAGCCCTTAAATAAACCTTTCCTCCTCTACAGTTGTTCTGATTGGGTCCTTTAGTCACAGCAGTGAAAAAGCTGACTAAAACAACCTGTTCATGTCATGTGCTGTGGTATCTTACATATGGTAGCTCTCACTTTATGTTTTCACGTCTAGTAAGACTAGTCCTGCTTCTACCAACCATTACTCTAATACAAAAATTTTTTTTCTAGTGCTTCTTGCCTAATTATTTCAAGAGGTCATCATTTATTTTAGAATGCTCTTTTTAGATCTCCTCCAAAATGCCCAATCAAAAACAAATAAGCAAAATTTTCAAAATTCACAGCCATTATTTGGGAGAGAGAATCACATCATCTCTATACATTAGTGGAATCTGACATATTTTTGATGTTGAATCTTCATATCTAAATCTTCTATTGGTGCATAGTATTTTCAGTTTTTTCCCCCTAGATTTTCTATGTTTCTTGGTTTAATTTTATGTATTATGTTTTCTTCTGTTGCTGTTCTAAATGTATTGTTTTCTTCATTATAACTTCCAACTGGTTATTTGTATAAATATTTTGTCATGCTAATTTTATAACCAGTCAACTTAATAAACTTTCTTATTATTTGAAAAGTTTTTAGTTGATTATCTTGAATTTTCCAAGTAAACAATCATATCAACTGGAAACGATGACTATTTTTATTCTTTCCTTTCTAATAGTCGCATCACCAGAATAATGTTAAATAACAGGGAGTATTGTTATGGCTTGGTGTTGTTCCTGACTTCAATGGGGTTGCTCATTTTGTCTCTGCATTAAGCATTACTGTGGCTATTGCACAAATATCTCTCTGATCATAGTAAGGAAGTGTCCATCCATTGCTATTTTGAAAGAGGCTTTACAAAACAAGCATGGGTGTGAATTTTTCAAGTGTTTATCCAGCATTCATGAGGATGATCCAAGTGATTTTTTTCTTTTGATCTATTGATGTGCCAAATTACAAAATGATTTAGTAACATTCAATCATTCTTAAATTCCCAGAGTAAGCTGTACTTAATGTTATTTTTTAAAATGGGCCATTGGTTTGTTTTCTAATTCCCGGCCCCCCCTACCCCCGCCCAGGCCTCCTGGGTATTGGGGATTGAACCCAGGGGCACTTAAACACTGAGGCACATCTCCAGACCTTTTTAATGTTTTATTTAGAGACAGGGTCTTGCTGATTTGCTTAGGTCTCACTAATTTGCTGAGTCTGGCTTTGAACTTGCGATTCTCCTGCCTCAGCCTCCCAGTTTGCTGAGATTATAGGCATGTGCTGTTGTGCATGGCTTATTTCCTAATATTAAATGCATATATTTTTATTGTTGTAATATTGGTAATTAATATTAGGCTGTTATTTTCTTTTCATGTTTTGTCCCATTTTGATGTTTCTGTTATGCTAGTTACATAAAAAATGACTAAATTTATTTTCACTTTTTTGTGTACTCCTAATAAGTTCACCCAGCATTAGAATTCCCTGTTTTTGGAAGGTTTCTTGGAGTTCTGTGATGGGCTTGATGCTCTTGCGGGAGGGGTGTAGCATTTGACAGCTGTAGAACTTACCTATTACATTGCCTGACTTTACTATGGTTGGTTTTCTCAGTTTACATTTCCTTGCAAATTTCTCTCTTTACCTAGGTTCTCAAATTATTTTGTGTAATGATGAGCAAAATAGTGTCACATTATGTTTTAAATTTTATTGGTTTCTATAGTTATTTTCCCTTATAGTTCTGTATTTGTTTTCTGTCTTTGCCTTGACAAGGTTAGCTAATAATTTATCTATATTTATTCCCTTTCGATATATGTAATCATTTGGATTTGTATATTAATTCTACAGTTCTTTAATTCTACTTTCAAATAACCAGTGCTTGCTTTCTGCTTTCCATAGCTTGAGTCTGTTGTTTTCCTAACTTCTTGAGTTCAGTTCTTATTTATTTTCATTTATCTTATTTTTACTTATTTTTATTTTTGTTCTTACCACTGACAGGAAAATATTTTCATGAGGATTATTTTAAAGATATTTACAGTTTCAGTTTTGCTTTCCTCTTTGTCCTAAGTGCTGCTTGAGAGAAACAATGAAAATTTCTGAGCAGAAAGGATTTTATTTCAAATTTCTAATTTTATTCTCAGAATGTGGTTCTTATAGTCTCTACTTTCTGGAGTGTGTAGAGGTTCTCTTTGTAGCTTTAGATTTTCAGTGTTTTACTTTTCTGTTTCAAGAGTATTGAGCTGAAAAACATAATTGTGTGTGTGTGTGTGTGTGTTAGAGTAACTTTATGAATCAGATTAATTGTCCCTTTATATGTCCTTAATTATTTTCATTTACTTCTGCATTGATGGGGTGGTCAACTGTAACCATCTCTGACTTCTATGGTGCTTCTCTACTTCTTGTGTATCCTGTGGTTCTACTTTAAGGATGCTGATGTGATTATATTTGCAGAATAAATACTCCTGGCTGTTAGCAGTTCTTTGGCCATGGTGCTCCTTATCATTAATTATCCACTTTCTCATGTTCTCTATGTCCAGTCCCTGCCCCCAACCTCAATGTTGCCAGCTACTAAAATTGTGCTCTTTGCTTTCATTTTATTTGTGCCTGAGTGGTATGTCTTTGACCATTTGTGTGTATTCAATCTGTCTAAGAAATTGTGCTTTAAGATATAGAAGAAATTTAGACTTTATTTTGTGACCTAGTCTGAGAGCAAATATTTTTAGTAGGTAAAATTCATATAAACTAATATGACAGGCATGTTTGGTCTTAGCTATCTTCTTTAAATCAAGTTTTGTGTTATGCTTTCTTATTTTATTGCTGCTTCATTTTTTCAATCTTTTACCCAATATTCTATTTTATTTGCTTGTATTTTGTATATGAATTTCTTCTAATAATTTGGAAGGCTTGCATTTCCCCTGTCTATATTTATATCTATATCTATATCATTATGCTTCTTTTCCTTAGTATCAATTAACAACTTTCTGAGAGTGAACTAGTATATTTCTAATTTACCCTCACCACTTTAGTTTTAGTTGGTTGTATTGTTACTATTTTCCTAGTATTTTTACTATTTTTCTACATGTTTTTCTTTTAAACCTTTAAGTGTGCATGCAGGTCTATCACTTTATTAGGTTCAGATGTTATCTTTAACAATAAGGCAAAAACAAAACAGGTGCTAGCCCACTTATATTGCTTTCTAGCTTCTCTTCCCTTCCCCCTACCAAGTTTTGTTAATTATGGAATTTTTACCTCGTCAGGAGCATAACCCTGAGGCTTGCTTCTGTACCTATAATTTCTGCATTGCTTTAGTCTTGGTCTTACTTTCAGGTAAATGGATTTAATGTCTCCCACAGTTCTTCTGTTGTAGTTTCTTCCATTTATCCTTTGATTGCCCTGAATTTATTCTCTTATGGAGTCTTCAAGCTGATGAGGCTGATGTTCTCATGTTCTTGTGTATCTGTTAATGTTGTCTTTATACTTAATTGGTGTTTGCCTAAATACAGCATTCTTAAATCACACTTTGCATTTCTTCACATTAAATAATGTTGTGGAGATGTCTGATGTTACTTCAATTTTTGTCTCTCACTTTTGGGCACCTTGATCTTTTGGGTTGGATGTTTCAAAGAATCCTTTGTCTTTAAAGTTCAGTATCTTCACTGCATTTGATCACTCCATGCCAATTTTTTCTTGGGACACAATAGGTCTCTTCAATCTACAGATTTAATTCTTTTTTATTTTTGGGAAATTCAAATAAATCCTATTTTAAAATATTTGCTCTTTTTGTGGAGACACAAATTGCATATATTTGTCTTTTATACTTACAGTTTCATTTATTCTACTTTTTTTGACTTCTTATTAATTTCTCTCACTTTTCCCAGTCTGTCTTCCTTATCTCTTCTTATGCTTTCAGCAGTGTCTCTGTTGGTTTTGTGCTTTTCTTGCACTTATTTTCTGAATGATACCATCTAATGATTTACACCATTTACTTTATATATATTTTATATATATTCTTTTTATATCTATATACTTTATATATTTATTATATATATATATTTTTTTTTTGTATTGGGGATTGAACTCAGGGGCATTCAACCACTGAGCCACATTCCTACCCCTTTTTTGTATCTTGTTTAGAGACAGGATCTCACTGAGTTCCTTAAGGCCTTGCTAAGTTGCTGAGACTGGCTTTGAACTTGTGATCCTCCTGCCTCAGCCTCCTAAGCCACTGGGATTACAGGTTGTGCCACTGTGGCTGGCTTTGCTATATTTTTAAAGGGGCATTGTATTTCTTTTTTGTCTTCATGGTTTATAGAGGTAATTACTTCATTGAGTAAAATTTCCATGGTATTATGTTTGTTCATCTTCTCCGTGGCAATATTTTTCTGGAATATGAACATTTACTATTTATTTTTCATCTCTCTCCTTTTTTATTATAGTATCTTGGTTGTGAAGATCCTATGGTTGTTCCTTTTTTATTATTAATTTGTCTTTGAATGAAGTGATTTTTTCCCAGACCTGCTGTTTG
Organism: Glaucomys volans; assembly: GCA_020662805.1. NCBI lineage: Eukaryota > Metazoa > Chordata > Mammalia > Rodentia > Sciuridae > Glaucomys > Glaucomys volans. The sequence continues at coordinate 167,348 of JAJEJO010000632.1, forward strand.
CATGATGTTCTGGATTTGGGGGTGGGGCATGGCCATATTCTGGGCCATCAGGAATTCTGTGGGGCCATTACTGTAAGATCCTTTAATTTTTATTTCTCTCTAGCCAAGTGGCAATGGCAGCTGTGGCCAGCTCATAATGCAGAGCCTCTGTCCTCTATCCCACCTCACAGGCTGGCTGCTTCCTGTGAACAAGACTTACTGTGCGACCTGTCATACAACCCCACAATCCCTGCTTTATTTTATGTCAAAGCCAAGTGCCCACTGCCAGCCACTATACCTGTTCTCATTATTCCCAACAAGTGAATGCGATTCTTTGATTGTGGGTGTGGCACTGACCTGGGAGAGCTGTGCTTGGCCAGCTCCTTCTCAGCTCTATTCCAGTCATTCTCTCTTAGCACCTTTCACACCGAGTTAAGCTCCTCTGCCCTTTCTGTGCCTCGTGGCCTGAGTTTATAGATCCGTGTGCTAGCTTTGTCAAAGCGAGAATTTCTTTCTTATTCTCCTGTTACTGTTAAGTGATTTTTCAAGGGAAGTATTTTTCTCTTAGAGGAAGCACCCATTTCTTCTTATCCCAGACACACGACTAACGCTTTTTTCCTCAACACCTATCTGTATGCATCTTTTGAGGTTTTTTTTTTTTTTTTGCTGCCAACTGATGGATGCTCTTCCCATATCTTCCCATTCAAACTTTTGAGATAATTTAGTCAATCTAATGAATAACTATCTTCTTTGTTTAGGTAGGATTTCTGGAAACTTGACACCTGGGTTAAGGTTCTGCCACTGGCCAAGTAGCTGTAGACAAGGGTCTTCAATGGCACTAGAGAATACAGCAGCCTGGCTGTGTTCTTTGCATGAGACTATGGGCAAAGGGATTTATTTAGGTAAAAATGGTCCAAGCAGCCAGAAGCAGTGGCACATGCTTGTAATTCTAGATACTGGGGAGGCTGAGATAGGAGGATCACAAGTTCAAGCCAGTCTCAGAAATTTAGTGAGACTCTGTTTCAAAATAAAAACTAAAAAGGGCTGTGGATGTAACTCAGTGGTAGAGTTCACCTGGATTCAATTCTCAGTACCACCAAAATACAAAACCCAATAAAGTCCAGGCAGTAACTTGAGCTCAGAACTGAGCTGCAAGTTTGGAATAGAGCCCATACCAAGCCTTGATGGAGGGGAGCATGCTCAGGAGTGGTGGAGGGTGAGTTGAACAGGCAGAAGGGATGGCAGTCTGGGAACAATCTTGAATTCAGGGCTTACTGAATTCAAGCACTCATAGGCTGTTGGGAGTCACTGGAAACTGGAGATAAGTGATATGACAAAATGAGGGCTTCAGGAAGAGTTACCTTATTACCTGCAGCCTGTCTCTTACAGTCTGAATTGTGTACCCCCATTTCCAAATTCGTATGTTGATATCCTAACCCCCTGCACCTCAGAATAGGACTGAAGTTGGACACGGAGTCTCTAAAGAGGTAATTACATTGAAGCAAGGCCATGTGGGTGGAAACTAACCCAGGATGAATGATATCCTTTTCAGTAGAGAAATTAGGACCCAGACATGTTCAGAGAGAAGACCATGTGAAGACACCACAGGAAGGTGGGTATCCACCAGCCAAGGACAGAGGCCTCAGAACAAACCAGTCAAGTCAACATTTTGATGTGAGAAATGTGAAAGATTATGTTCCTATTGTTAATCCTCAGCATGTGGCGATATTTTAAATGGCAGTCCTAGGACACTAATACTCATTCTTTCCATCTTCAGTCAGAGTAAGCTTTCTTTTTTTTCTTTTTCATTTTTAAAATTTTTTATTGGTTCTTTTTGGTTATACATGACAGTAGAATCCATTCTGATAAAATTATACAACTGTGGAATATATCTTATTCTAATTAGGACCCCATTCTTGTGAGTGGGCATGAGGTACTTCCATGTGTATACGTAGGAAAATTATGTTAGGTTTATAGTACTGTCTTTCCTATTCCTATGCTCCCTCCCTTTCTTTCATTTCCCTTTGTCTAATCTACTGAACCTCTCTTTTTCCCCTCCCTTACTTTATTGTGGTTTAGCTTCCACATATCAGTGATAACATTCCACCTTTGGTTTTTGGGGATTGGCTTATTTCACTTAGCATGATCAGAGTGAGCTTTCTGATGTGCAAAGTTGAGCCCTGGTCTTTAGCACCTGCAAGATAAAGTCTAGTGTGGTCTGTGGACCTTGTAACATCTGATAGCCCAAGCCAAACCGCATGCACTAAGTTCCAGGGATATCATCAGATCATAGTTCTCTGGACAGACCATGCCCTTTGTACCTCTATGTCTCTGCTTGGAAGACTCAGTGGCTGTATCTGACAACTCCACTCTTACACCATCTCCCTGGGCAGCATATTCTGTCTGCTGCCTCTCCTGTGCACTCTGCATCTGGCTCATCTGTTCTGCACTGCTTGCCCCAAGAGCGCTCTTTTCGTATCCCTTTGCTAGAGAGGGAGTGTTTGGAAAGTCTTACTTTTCTCTTGACTTTTATGCTGAGGGCGGGCAAGAAGGTGTTCAATAAATTTTTGTTGAATTGAGTTGAATTCTGGATCTATAGGACCTTAGATCAGTACCCTAAGGAGAAAATATAAGATAGGGGTCTGCTTGTAATCTGGCTCCAGCTAAGCCTGGCATTAGCAAGTATTTCTCCTGAGAGTGTCTGATTTGCTGCTCTGGACATGCAGCTGGGTGGGCTTGTTGGCTGCAGGCATGGCACAGCTGGTTGGATGAGTGTCGGTCTGCATTTCTGGAGGACAAGGGCATTTCTGATCCCTGGTCATGTCTGCTCCAGGCCCAGCATAGTCCAGTGAAAGGCAGTAGAGAGCTTCAAAGATGCTTCAAGGGCAGGGAGCAGAGATTGAGGGTATTGTTTCTTCCCTCAACGAAGTATGGGTTTGAATTTCACCTCTGCCGATTAGTAGGTATGTGACTTTGGAGTAAATAATTAAATCTTGCTAAGTCCTATTTTCCTCATCTGTCACATGAAGATAATCATACCTACCCCCTAGTAGTTTTGAGAGAATTGAATGCAATTATCTATCTACTAGTTCTCTATCATCTTCCTCCCTCCCTTCCTCCCTTCCTCCCTTCCTCCCTCCCCTTCCTCCATCTATTCATCTGTTATTCATCTTTCTATCCATCTGTTGTTTATCTGTCTATCCATTCATCTATCTGGTGCTTTACTTTATTCCTGGCACACACCAGTGCTCAGTAAATGTTAGTATTACAAGTAAAAATGGATTTTTTTTTTTTCATTTCTCTCTGCTTAAATGACAGAACTCGGAAAGAAGGACCTTTGCCAAGCTATGCAGACTTTTGACCTGGCCCACATCACCCACAGGCCCAGAGTAACAATAACAATAATGCCAGCACTTGCACACCCCTTGCAACACTTGGTAACTCATAAAAGGCTTCCCTGCGCACTGTTCCCTGCAGGGAGACCCAGGCATCAGAGAAGGATGGTTGGAGCTGGGGTGGAGCAGCCCTGGTGTCCTGGGGTCCAGCCTTTCCCTTGCTGGGAGGCCTGCATGCAGAAAGATTTCCCAGAGGCCGGTTGAGCTTTTAAAGGGGTTTGACCCCTTTTAAAGGGGTTTGTCCTTTTCCAGGTTTTGGAGAGGAAGTGGAGGTCGCCTGGCCCTGGGCACCCTCTCTCCACTTGCCTGAGACAGTACCTGCCTGCTCTGCATTGGTCTGCTCTCCCTGGCAGCCATCCCAGGCAGCTGGCCCCTCCTGCAAGCCATCCCGGAGGGCCATGTCCTCGTTCACGGACCATTGGGTGCAGGCTGCTGCTCTCTCTGCCTAATTGCTGGTGTCCTTGTTAACACCCTCCCTCTGCCTCCATGTCTCACACCCAACCACCGCTCCTGGCTCCCCCATGAGTGCCTCCCACTTGATGAACAAGATGTAAGTATACAAGTTATTAATCTTCCTACTGAGGCAATTACAGCCCCACAAAGTTCCTCCTTGGCCACATTGGCTCTTCTATGACAACCTTATCAGGTTAGCAATTTCAGATCTGCATTAAGTGTTCAGAAATCAATTTTCAGCTTATTTTGTGTTGCAAAGTTTGCCATGCCTGAAACCGCACTGCTAATTGAACAAGAGCAATTGATGTTTTAGCAGTAATTAAAGATGGTAATTATGACCAAATCTCCCCCATGGCCCTGCCGTGTTTGCTTTTGGACCTGTCAGAACGGCAGGCAGGCCAAATCAATCTTAATAAAGTTGATGCTTCAAAAGTCTCCCCAGAAGTGTTGTCACCCTCCAAGTGGGGACAATGGAGTCACGAGGAGCAAGGGGGATGGCTTATGAGGCTTGTGGTGGCCAGTCAGTTGGACAGTCTGGTGGTTCCCAAGTGTGGCCAGTTTGGCTGTCTGAGAACTCAGCCTCCATGGCAGGGTATGAGAGTTGGGTGGAGGCTCCAGAGATGCAGATGGGCAGGCACACTTTTGCCACTGAGGTGCTCATAGCACACATGGGAGGAACTGACACATGTGCATGCACAGATTAACTTCCGAACACTTATTTTCATTCATAAGTACTAGAGGGCCTACTATGTACTAAGTGCTAAAGGAACAAAAATAAAAGACATCTTCTCAAACAAACCCATGACAAGCACAAATGACTATATTGTATTAGGGTTCTTCAGAGAGGACCTACAGGGTGTGTGTGTGTGTGTGTGTGTGTGTGTGTGTTCATTAGAGAACTTTGCTCCCCTAATTGTCTGCAAGCTGGAGAACCAGGGAAGTCGTCAGCCTGGCTTAGTCATACTTTGAAGGACTTGGCACCAGAGAAGTGATGGTATAATTCTCACTCTGAGGCCAAAGGCTTGAGAACTTGAGAGCTGGTGTGAGTCCAGGAATCCAAAAGCCAGAGAACCTGGAGTTCTGATGTTCAAGGGCAGGGAAGGGCTTTCTGCCTCCAGAACTAGGAAAGAGGGGGAAATTCACCTTTCCTCTGGCTTTTTGATATCTCCGGGCCTCAGCCAACTGGGTGATGCCCATCCACAGAATGAGGGCGAGTCTTCTGCACTCAGTCCAGGGCTTTAAATGCTGATCTCTTGATTTAAATGCCACTCTCACAGACACCTGTGCACATGCAGAGGGTCTGTGCAATTGAGCAGAAAGCCTAGCTTGTGAAAGAATGATCCCATGGCTTCCCACTTAGAATTGCCAGTGTGGCTTATTTGAACCGCTGCTTCAGTGGCATCAGGAAGGGGTAGACACAGGTTGATGGCAGCCTGCTCCCCAGTGGTGTTGAACAATGCCGTGAAATGAACTGTCCTGGGGAAGAGAGAAAGATGAGCAAGATACCTGGCCACAGTAATGTCCACCAGCCCTCTCCTGATATGTGGGACACCACAGGCATGTTTAGAAGCATGGCTATTCATGCATCATTCACACCCTTGCAGGGCCACCCAGACACACATGCAAGTAGATGGGACACACTGCCTGAATGTGCACACACACAACAAGAGGCCCACACACTCATGCACACACAGCAACATGCACTGACAGACCTAAGGTCACGCATTCAGATGTGCTCTTGACGCATGGCTCATGAGATGCCATTTGCGTACACTCCTGGACACCCAGGGGTGGATTTGTGTGCATGCTCTCAGCTGACGGGAACGTTTGCCCTTTGGTTCAGGTGGCATCGGTTTAAAAAACGAGGTAATTTGGGAGCCAGACAGGTCTTCAATCAGAGGACTTACTTCTTTGAGGGGAGGAGGTGGGGGTGGGGATGGGGTGAGTGCAGAGGAACAGGCGGGAGAGAAGCTGAGCGGGGATCCTTGGGTTTCCTGTGGGCATGTGCCATTCTTCATTGCTTTGTCTCTGGTGGGGGATGTCAAGGCCCCTCAGATGGATCTAACTTGGTCTTCACCCTCCAAATGTTCAGCCCTCTCCCTGTCAAGGTCAGGGCCAACTAATGCTGGCAGCTGTAATGGGAAGATATGGCTACCATCTCCACAGCGGTAGGGAAGGTAAGTCAGAGTTTTCAAGTTCAAGTGCATTTTGCTCAACTCCACATTGCCTAATGAATAGACAGAGGCCTCTGGTGGAAAGTGGCTCGCCTAAGCTGAAAGCCGTGTTGGATATATCTTGCCATGACTTGGAGGCACACTCTTCAGCAAATCAAATACCAGACTCAGCTCTGTCTGTCCAGTACAGGCTTGGAGACACATGCCAGCTGGAGCCCAGGTTTTATTGGCCAGAGTCATGCCTCTTATGACACACCTTGGTCCGAGTGGAGGATCTGTGTCTATGTGGCCAGCCCCCTTGTCATCAGATTGCCCCCTTCTGGTCCATGAGGTAAAATGTGTTTGGGATCCTGCTTTACAAGGTCTTGACTAGCCTCCTTGTTTCTCTATACTGTCCCTGGAGTCTTGCTTACTTTCCTAGTCAGGACTGTCTCTGAGGGGACGGCACCCCCCTGACTCCCCCAGCTGCCTGTGACAGCTTAAGCTTTTTCCTTTGGTGCCATTTCAGGAAAAGAGAGAACAGCTGGGCATTTCTTCCCAGCATTTCCTGATGCTAATCCCCTGGGCTGGTCTGACTTACAGACATAAACCTTGCAAGCACTTTCTAATCTCTGGCTGCTCTAGGAAATAGCAGAATTTTTGTGGTGGGAGTTTCTGCCAGAGGGTTGGCTTCTTGTCTCAGTCCTGGAGCTGTTTTGTCAGTACCTAAGTGGGACCCTGGTCCCTTGGCTGGCTTGGGCTGCTGTGGTAGGACCTCAGGAGAGTCCATTTAGGCAGAGTTAGGAATTGGGACTAGAGTCGGGGCTGCTTGCTCACAATATACCTGCAACCCTGTGTTCAGTGCCCCATAAGCCTCTCCTGCTCCTCGGACCACACATTTCTCTTCTAGTCCTCTCTCAGCCAGTCTGTGTTCCTGAAGCTCCTTCCCTGGATGGGTGATTGATTAATTGATTTACATATTTATTAAAATGTATTTTAGTAGCGTCTTTGCCTTTGATGCCAAATCTCATTTCCTATTGTGGGGCTGCTGACAGCCGGCATTGTAAATGCAAAGACACTTTACAAAACAATTTAAATAGCAATTGCCACCAGCTTAAAAATGAGCAAAACAGACAAATAAAATACTGATGAGGAAATTGGCAGCTTCAGGACAAGGAGGGCCAGGGGTTTCTAAGCAGCCAGCAACAACCCGTGCTGGGATGGTAAAGGCCGTGTAATTGTCTCTGTGGAATGGCCCAGATTTTAGGTGTGGATGAAAGGAGGTTAACAATCCCTGCTCTTTGTGCAAAAGGGCCTCACCCTTAAAGGAGACCTGTCTTCTGGAAACTTTTCCTGGCAGAGGGCTACAGATGAAACAGATGAAGGGAGCAGTCAGAGTTTGAACCCTAGATCTTTGCCTTGCAGTCTAGATTGTGAGACTGTGTTTGCCTACTCCAAGGAGTACTGTGAGCACCGGGGCTGGCCTAGAGATCTCAGAGACCATCAGTCTGGCTGTCCCTGTCCAGGCAGTAGGGTGAGAAGAGTGCTGGTAGGAAATTGGCTCTGAATTCTAGCTCCTGCCTGACACAGCTGTGAATCTCACTCAGGTCATATTCTTCCTCTGGTTCTCTTCTTCTCTGGAGGAAGCACAGTGGCAGAAACCCAGGAGCAGCAGCCTGGGCCACCAGAAACCTGGCATCTAGTCCTGCTCTCCATGCACTAGCTGTGTGACTTCCAGCAGGTTACATTCCCCGTATGGGCCTCATCTGTAGCAAGAAAGCAAGGGATGTGATATTTCACAGATTCCCTTTTTAAAAAACTGTATGATGGGCTAAATTGGGCACCATGGTACACCTATATCCCAGCTACTCAGGAGGCTAGGATGGGAGGATGGCAAGTTCTAGGCTGGCCTGTACATTTTAGTGAGACCCTGTCTCAAAATAAAATTAAAAATGGCTGGGAATGTGGCTCAGTGGTAGGGCACTGGCCTAGTATGTCCAATTCCCAATACTGGAAACAAAATTTATGAAACTTTAGGGACCCATGATACTCTGTGGCTCCATGATTCCAAGCTTGCAAGGAGGGAGAGAAGAGAAGAGGACTGTAGACACGGTGGGGACACTATGCATAACAGGAAGCTAGGATCAAACCAGAATTTTGAACAGGACATGGTTGCATTGTTCCTGAGAAAGGGCAGAGCTGAAAGTTATTGAGAAAGAAGGTAAAAATCCCCAGAGTCGAATGGAGTTTGTTCATCCTCCTTGACCTTGTGTGTCCACTGTCCTCTGGTTGCTTCCCACCTCCCTGACTGTGCCTTCCTGACTCCATCACTGCACTTCGGCCCCCTCCCTGGCGCTGTCCCCCAAGTCCCCTCCTGGAGCTGCCTTCCCTGCTGTTAGTTTCACATCCTGCACAAGCTCATTTGCAGCTATTCTCTCCTTTTCCAAGACGCTCAAATGTTCATTTCCAGCCTTGACCTCTTACCAGAACTCGAGTCTCATAAATCCAGCAGCCTGCAGGACATCTCTCCTAAAATGTCTTGCTGTCACCATAAAATGTCTAGAACCAAATTCAGCAACTTCTTTCACCAACCACTGCTCCCTGCTCTACTCCCAGACTTCTTTTTTTCTTGCCTTCTTCTTTGATTAGTTTTCTGTATCCAGGCAGTTATAAACAAATTTTTTAAAAAACCTATCTGTGTTGTTTTCAGTTGTTTGGGTCGTCTTCTGAGCTTGATTGCATTTCTTTCAGCAGGTATGTACTGATCCCCTCTTCTGGGTCAGGCACAGGACACAGGAGAGAAAAAAACAGCCTCAAACCCTCCCTCAGAGGGCTTAGGCTCTGCTCACTCTCTCTGCCTCAAGTCTCTCATGGGCTACAACGACCATACACACTGCTTTGCTCCAGCTGGGCGGCTTCCAGAGTCTTCCACTATGGCTTAATTCAAAGCATATGATCCAGATAGTTTTGTCAAAAATTTTGGGAGTTGTGGGACTAAAGTTTGCAATAACCTATTGTATGGTTTATTAAGATAGCTGGGCTATCTTATAGCTGGGCTTATAGCTGGGCCGATACAGAGTGGTTCTGCCAGGCTGGCATGTGGAAAGGCTCAAATGTCCAGTGGGTGGTGTTGACTGTAGGACACAGGGACTTCTTCTTCTGGAGAAATGAGCAAAGGCTCTTGGAGAAGTGGGCCTTCAACTGCACGCTGAAGGGTGAGGAGGATTCAGACCAGTGGAGAAAAAGGGTGCTTCGGACCAGACAGCCCTCTGGGGCCTGGCCTAATCCACCTTTGATGGTCTTTCCTACTTGACTCTGGATGTCTTGACTCTGATCCAAAAAGGACAGGAACCATGCATGGATCATTGGGACCGTGTGATCATTGGGATCGAGTTCTTATATGCATGGTATGGATAAGATATACTGGGCATGGCTAGTAAGGAATGCTGCCTCTGAGTGTGACAAAGGGGTCTCACAGGACAAGTGGGGGCTCTCCTTATGTGTGAGCATGTACCAGCCACTCCACCTGTCAAGAGTGCTCAGTGACTCTTACCCTGGAATCCAGTACCACACGGACAGCCCCAGTTGTGTAGGAAACTTAGTGCCTCTTTTGGCTTTGGCTAGTAAGCAAGGAAACTTCACTCGCTCACTCGCTCACTCACTGACTCAATTATGGATGGAGCAGGTGATCTGGTGCACTGGGAAATAAGTTGGTTCCTGCCATTTATATTTCTTGTCATTATTTGCTTTTTGTTTTCTCTGAATATTTACTAAAATCCTTTTAAATGCCAGCCGCCTCGGCTGTGCTGGGGGAGGCACTGGAGTCTTAAGGTCAGGAGTGCAGCATGGGGACTGATGAGGTGGAGGCAGGGGCATCCCCTGACACTGGAACTCAGAAGGGAGGTGGCCCTCAGAAGGATAGAGTAGGACTGCCTCATCAGCTGACCCTCCTGCCTGTGACTGTCCTTCCTCAGCTCTCCTCTGACGAGCTCTGGGCACTCTGGCTTGGTCCTTCACAATGATCCTCTTTTCTCCCCAGGCAGTGTGGTGCAATGGTTAGCACCCTGGCTCTGGAGCTGGCACACTTGAGCTTGCATTTCCATGAGCCAGTTACTTAACCTCCCTGAGAGGGTGTCTCCCTCCAGGGGTGGAGGCAAGAAGCACAGAGTTTGCCTGGTCCTGCACTGCCCCAGGGTACAGTCTAGATGGGTCTTTAATGAGTGATGGTTGCCATTGTCATTATGCAGAGATGAAAAAGACATGGGGTTCTCTGATTTACAAAAGGAGAGGGAGGTGGAAAGACAAAGGCTAAGTTCTGTGGTCTCCTAGTGCCCCAGTCACTGGAAGGAGCTAAGTTCCCCCCCCCCCCCCCCCCCCCCCTCCAGGGGACTGAACCCACAGCTTGGGCTTTGTCATAGTCATAGGGCAGACTCCAGGCAGCAATGGATGCTGTCCAGTCCCGTGGGCCTCCCTGAGTATGATGAACCCCATAAGGGGTGCCTGGGAGGTGCCAGAGTTTCACTGATGGACCCTGACTGGCCTCCCCTCTCCAGTTTCCCTGGGTGGGAGCTCCCTCCTGCTCCCTTCCCCAGGAGCGCCATTCACAGCCATCCCCATGGAAACTGGGATGGGGACCCTGTGGGGGGATAAGAGAGGGATGAGGAGGGAGAATAATCAAGAATTATTTGTTTGGGGAAAGGAAAAAAAGTGGAGAGGGAGAGTGGGAGGGAGGAAAGAGAGGAAGGCAAGGAGAGACTAAGGAGAGAGAGAGATAGAGTGTGTGTGAGAGAGAGAGGAGAATCTTTTCTTTGGGGAAAAATGGAAATTTAATCAGATCAGTTTTTATAGTGCAAATAGAAAATCAGTTTTAATAAAGCCAAAAGGAAATGCAAAACAGCCGCTTGAGATGGAGATTGTGTTAAACAGACAGCTCTTTAGGAGTAGCCCAGTCTGGGATGTTTATTGTGAACAGACAGAGCAAGGAGGGGGGTTTCTGGCTGAATTTCAAGTAGGCGTTTGATTTGGCTCTGGGGGTGGGTGATGAGCCCCTCCTCCCACCCGGGGGCCCATCTGTCCAGAGAGGGCGCTCTCTCAAAATGAAAAGGGGAGAGGGGGGACCCAAGGGCAGCAAGAGGCTCCTGACCTGGCCCTTCCTTTCCTATGGGGCGTGGCCCCCAGCACCCCACTTGGAGGTCCCCTGGCCAATCCTGACCAAAGACTGGACTGCCCTCCGCTGACACACCCCCATTTTCAGCGCCTGATTCTTAATTATAGTTCTGGCCCAGCTCTTGGTTTTATTGCTTTCATTTATTATAAGAAGACCAGTGTCTGTTGTTTGAAACGGCTATCTGGTCAAATCACAGTTGATAAGCAACACTGAGCTGTCTTTTTAAGACAGGCCAAATTTATCACACTTAAAAAAAAAAAAAGCAAGCCTTCAATGGCCTATTAGAAAATTTCCCCCCCTTTTCCCAGAGTGACATTTTAGTAAAAGGCTTTATTTTTCCCCACAGCTTTCACAAACCCATCGCCTTGAAAGAGAGAGGAGGGAGGGAGGGTGAGACGCGGAGTACTTTTGAGGCGGCTCCATAAAATATATGGAGAGGGCATAGAAGATAGCAGGATCGTCCTAATGGGGCTGTTAGCTCAGAAGGAAGAGAGGGGCCTCTGGCACGTGTGTGTCAGCTGTTAGTTTTGTAATTAGAAGAGAACGGCACTTTATGTTTTGGCAGTGCAGCTATTTGAGGCTATAAGGGAGATATGGGGTCTGGGCCAGAAAGATAGGTTGGGAGGAGGGATCTGCAGGAGGAGGACTGGGATGGTGGCTCCTGAGGTCCAGGTGCTCATCTGTCATCTTTGAGGCTGACTCCAGGAGAGGAGTCCCTGCAGCACCTCTCCAGCAGGATCCCCTGTCCTTGCTGAGCAGCTGCCACCACCCAGGGGGTGAAGAAGTGGGGTGAGGTCAAGCAGTGGGCTGCTGGGAACGCGAAGCAGGGTCCAGGAGACAACCTTCCTGCACCCGTGGAGTCTCTGACTGAGTGCTGGCACAGGGAAGGGCGCTGGAGCCAGGCCACTTTATGGGCTCAGCTTGAAGCAAATGTTGTCCCTGGCTGCTGGCAGGTTTGGCTCTAGAAGTCCAGGAGATGAGGGTGGTCTCTGTGCCTCCTGGAGTGGGTGGCAGCATCTTCGGGAGGTGTGTGTCTAATTCATCTGCAGATGTGCGGCATTCAGGGTCAGCTGTTGGAGGGGCACGGCAGGTGGAAGTTGAGGCAGCAGGAGTTTCCTCCTCTTGGCCACCTGTCCTTCCCTGACTCCTGGCAACCCTCCATGAAGCCTACTCCATTTTCCTTTGCTTCCTCCTTTCCTGGGTTCCTCCCAGCAGTATTTCTCTGCACCTCATTGTGAAGGAGTCAGCTTTCCCTGTTGAGCAGCTCCCACCTTTTATTCTCCCCTGAGACCTGGGCCTCAGAGGAATGTCTCAGACATTAGGCCCCTTCTCTGTCCCTAGGAAGGTTACCCTTAGCCTCATACCACTTAGGATCCCTCCTTTTCCTGATGATGGGCATCCAATTCAGCAGCAATGGTGCCCATCTGGCTACCATGGAACCCAAAGAGAGCTGGATTGGGAGGAATCTGGACCGCAGCCATAAAGGTCCTGGGGGTCAGTCTGAAGGACTTGTCCTTTGGAGCCAAAAAAGACTGTATTTGAAATGAGCACTATTACTAGCTGACTGAGCTTAGGAAATTTATTTGACATCTGAGTCTTTGTTTTCTCATCTGTAAAATGACAGAGTGGTATTAAGAAGACTTAATAAAACAATGTGTAGACAGTTTGTGCCACAGAACTAAGCAGTCACTAAAGGCTAGCCTCCCTCTCGGGGGTGATTGTGTGGGCTAGGCAGGGCAGCGAGTGTCATGGCAGAGCTAGGACCACGGGTCTCAGGACAGTGTTCTTTGTTACCCCACAGGGTAGGCCACTTCTCATTCCTCTAGGCCTCAACTTCCTGCTTAATAATCCCCAAGATATTTCAGTTCTGAAGAGTCCTGGGCACTGAATCCATTCTGGAACTCTCTGGATCCTTGGTTGAAACCAAGGTGTTTCACCTTTCCCTGAAGATACTGTGGACCTGGACAATGAAGGTGAGAAAACAGGTCTTCCATGATCCAGGACTACAAACCTTGGCTCTGAGAGAGAGGTACAGAGTAGGACCACCAGCCATTCCAGTTTGCCAAGGAATGAGGGGTTTTCCAGATGTAGTTCTTCCAGTGCTAAAAACGGGGAAGTTATGGGCAAACCAGACTGAATCCATCATCCTTGGACAGGGCTTGCATTTGTGTTCGAAAATGTTAGTTGATGTCCTCCCTTGGGTGAGGCACTGTAACAGAAGTGATCACATAGACAGATTAATTGCCCTGTAGTGTGTGATAAGGGGACTAACTGAATGAAGTGTAGGACACTCAGGACACCCCAAGAAGTTGGAAGTAAACTCTGATTTGGTAGTGGTGATGGGTAGACAGGAAGACTTCTCAGAGGAGTTGGTGGCTGAGGTGGGTTTTGAAGTCTGAATAGATGTTCACAGAGGAAAGAGAGAGGAAGGAGGGCTCGGGTTAGGGCATGAGAGGCTGGGCTTTGAGAGGTCTAAAAGGACATAGTTAAGTTCCAGAACAAAATCGTTGGAATTGAGGGTGGGAGGTCAAGGGCTGAAGTTGACTTTCCCTTTCCTTGGAGCACAGGCACGGAGGCCGGGGCAGGGGCTGGTGTGGGATGTGATTTGGAGGAACAGCCTGGGACCAGGGAAAGGTTGGAAGTCCCTCCCCATCTAAGGATGGAGACATAATTTCTACAGAGTGTCCTGGTTCCATCTCAGCCTTCCAAGACCAATGAGAATGTTACAGGGCTGCTCCATGCCAGGGATGCTTGGCTCCCTAGCATGGCTGGGTGCCTGGCCCATGGCTAGAGGCCAGTGGCCCAGAGCCCAGGGAAGCCAGCTGGTGACAGGATAGAGTTGTCCTGGCTTTGGCCAGGCAGGCTGGTGGGCTCTGACCCAGGCCGTGATCCCTGTAGGACCTCTACTTGGAGATATTTAGCTCTTCAAAAAGAGGTAAAGACTGTGGTCTGTCACGAGTGCCAGAGTACCTGTCATGCCCATACATACTTTTTGTTCCCTTGCCTCAATCACTGGCTTGGGAACTCTGAGGGTCCAGCCTCTTTGGGATGAAGCTGAGCCAAATAACCTGGCTGGTCAAGGTTAATTCTGTCTCCTTCAGATCTTCCAGTCACAGGACCTGGAGTGACTGAGAAACTGGTCAAATCTGACAGGAGTGGGCCTCCATTCATAGACTAAACCTGGGGGTGGGGCAGTTAAACAAACAGCAATGAATGGCTAGTGGGCAAACCAAGCTTCCTCCTTTGAATCTTGTAGGAGAAAATGCATAGTCTTGGTCCACCATAAATCTTCTTTTGAATAAAACAGTATCACAAACAATGAACCAGTAAACCAATCAGAGGCTTCAAGGCAGAATCCCATAGGACAGGGAGGACCCAGGCATCGGGCTTCCATTCTGAATTCTCATCTCCCCTTTATGTGGTGGCAATAGATTTGTCCTTGGGGAATTTGTTGGTGTCAGAGGCTCCCCAGGTTTTTTTCTCCTGACCTAACACTATTTACCTACGAATAGATCTTCTTAAAAAAAAACTCAAGGCAAGCAATGAATTCATATGGTTACAGTTTAACAGATGAGATGAAGACAAAGATGACAATATGACATGAGGGGTGGGGGAAGTGCAGTTTGGAGCTGAATGCTGCAGATGTGGTCCAGTCCTGGCTCTGTCCCTCCTAGCTGTGATGGCTTGCTTAGCCTTGAGCCTACTGTCCCTCCCCTGTGAAGCAGAACACTTCATCCCGAGGCCTTTTAACTTTCTGTTCACTTAGTAGGTCTCCCCAACAGACTGTAGACCCTTAAGGAATGAATTCTCCTTTTTTCTTGACTTTATATCCCCAGGGCCTGGCATAAAGTAGAAACTCAATAAATGTTAGTGAAATGAATGAATAAACGTTTGAATAACAAAAATACCTGCTCTGCCAACCTCTCTCAGGATTATTGGGAGGATCAAATGAGATAATGCACATGAAAGCACTTTGTAAATTGCAGAGCACTATACAAATGCAAATCATTCACAGCTTTGGTGGAAATTATTATTCAAATTATTATTATTATTTTCACTGTAAAGAAGGACAGGAAGGAGAGGGCAATGGAACTGTCCCTGACAGTGGAAGCTCATTCTGCAGCCTGGGGCAGTGGGGCAGCATTCTCAAGACTGTTAGAGCCCCTTTAAATCATCCCTCTGCAGGCTGCCTCACGCTAAATGGGCCCTATTGCAGCTGCTCCGGGTGGGGCAGAAGTTGTTGGAATTCTGCCCAGTGTGGGGACTGAAGGTACACTCACATCTTACCCTGAACAAAATGAATTAAACGCCAAACTCTAAATGAAAAAGGTTTTCTTTTCTGAACTGCTTTTTCTTTTCTTCTTTTTTTTAATGAAGTGGGAAAGGTGGCATACTAGGAATGGGGGTGGGGGGGAGAGAGAGAATCGGGGCACCCCAAAACCTGGGGTTGGCGTCCCTCTCTCCCGCTGAACTCTCCTTTCCAATGCTATTATCCTGCCTCTTCAACTCGTGGCCTGCAAGAGGGAGGGCGAGCCGGTTGGGCAGCCAAGAGACGCGGAGCAAAGGCGTGATTGATAATTGGCGACTGTAATTCTATAATTCATCTCTCTGCACCGCAGTGAAATTAAAAGAGTTTAGGTTCCCAAGCATAATGATCATCAATTAAACGCCGGGGAGATTTAGTGTCCTCATTTGAATTTTGTTTTATTTATTTAAATGTGTCTTTTTTTGCGGGGAGGAGAAGGGAGCGTCGGGAGTGGGGAGCGCGCGCGGAGGGGCTGGGGCGGCGGAGGAGGGCAGGCGTCTCGGAGGAGCCGGGTCGCAGGCTGCCAGGAGGTGGCTGAGGGTGGAGCGCGGCCCCGGGGCGGCGGGCTTTTCGAGACAGGGGATCCATCATCCCGGGCCTAATCAGTTAATACTGATAAACTGCCAGCAATAACTGCCAATTGCGCCGCCGTTTTGGAGCTGCCAGTTCATTCATTTAGGGAGTGCGGCGGCACGTCGGGGAAGCGCTCCTGGCCCGCCTGTCTCTGCTCCGGGAGGAGATGACGCAGCTGGCGAAGGCCGAGGGCTGCCGCAGACTTATGCCGGCCAGGGAAAGTGATCACTGGTCGGCTTGAGGTGATGGAGGGGGCTGCGCGCTGAATCGGGCCTGCGCTCGGCTGGGCTGGGAGAGGGAGTAGGGGGAGAGGCCCACCTAGTTTTGGGGGGTTAGGGTAGCATGGAGGTGACACGCACTTTGAGGACGAGCCAGTCAACCCTGCTGTGACCTCCTTGTTCAGGGCCACAGAAGGAATCCTCAGGAATCGGCGGTACTTCTTGGGGCCCTGCCACCTCAGTCGTGTGACTCAGTTTCTTCCTCTGGAAAGGAAGGGGCTGCACTAAGTGGCCGAAGAAGTCCTTTGCTAAAGGTGCCTTTGCTAAAGGTGCCTTTCCACGCAGGCCGGAGGTGGGATGGATAATACACTCTGCCTTGCCTTTCCACCCTGAATTTGGCCTTGAGTACTCTCTGGATGCCACTTCTCCCCCTTCCCTCGGAGCCCCTCCTCCTTTCTCAGGTTGCTGTCCATTTTTCTGGGTTGGTTACCGCTGCAGTTTCCTGGCATTCTCTGATTTTGACTTCTCACTTGCAATCAAGAAACTAAAAATAGCGCATAAAGGAGCTCTCCAAGGGGCGTGGGTGGGGTGGGCAAGGACTGGAAAGTGCTCTGGTTCTCCTGGGAATGCGACCTCATCAGCTCTACATAGGGAGTTGGAAATCCAATCCTGACCACTGGCAAGGGGCAGTTCGAGGGACAGAAGCCTTCCTAATCACCAAGTGGAGACCTTGAGAATATAGTGACACCAGGGAGGAGAGAGGGTTGGGGAGAAAGAGAGTGGGGAGGCAGCCCTGGGGTCACTTTCTGGTGGATTTCTGGGAAGAGGTCCATAGCATACCCTACACAGGGTGTCGTCTCCCTGGATAGAGTGAGAGCTGAAATCATGGACCCACGACCCACAGCGAGACTAGGGGACTTGTGTTCTGATTCATCTGCCAGGAGGGGGCGCCCTATTCTAATTTTCACAAAAGCATCTTTCTCCTGCAAACTGAGGTGTCCGGGAGGATTGTGGGGACTGTTTGCCTACCTGTCCTGTTGGGCTTGTAGAAAACCAGGACCCCCCCCACACCAATCATATCTTCCTCGGGGCCTCAGAATGGTGTCTTTTGAATTGTGAAGAATGGGTTTGTTCAAGCTTGGTGTGACAAGATGGGCAACTCCAAGAAGGTGCTGGGATTTGGAGTGAGGGCAGAGGGCCTCTGGGCATTCAGACTCCCAGGCATTGTGGGTAGGACTTGACCCACAGGTGTGAGAACAGAGGGGTCTGGGCTATCAAACAGCAATCCTTAAAAACCCTTGCCACCCCCCCTGCCTGGGTGGAGCTCCCTAGAGCCCCAAAAGGTAAGTGGACTGTGGAATTGACTTGCTGCCATTAGTCACAGAGACACCTGATTTCTGGAGCCGCAGTTCCAGCTGTACCAACTCTGCCCTTGGACATGCGGCTTTTTTCTCTGAGCCTCAGTTTCCCTTCCTGTCTAATCATAGGATATACTGCATAAATGATTTTGGGGAGGGGGAAGGTGCTCTATAAATGCAAAGGATTAGGGTTATAACTTTCATCGTTCATGCATAAAAACAGGCAGCAGCCCAACCTTATCTTCTGAGGGGCAGTACAGAGGGGCGACTTTATCTCAACCCCTGCACGGTGCTGCTTCACAGGCCTCTTGCTCACACGGGGCTATCTTCAGGACCCATGATGCCTCCCCTCCTGGGGGAGGAAGGGAAATGGCTGATATTAGAATCCCAAGGCTTGCCAGGTTTTGTACCATCGATTCAAATCAAGATACTGTCTTTCAGACTCCTCTCTGTCTTGCTGAACTCATTCCAGTTCCCTTACCAAGCCGATTTCTATCGAGAGAATCAGTCCTTGAAAATGTGGTGATTTCCCCAGTGAGAAAGGGCTGTAAGGAGCCAGGCAGTCCTGCTGTGACGGCCACCTGCACTCCCTGATGAGTCCATCCTGGCTCTTCTCGGCCTCATCTGCAAGTCTCCTTCCTGTAGTTTCTACAAGAACTTCTCTTACCCCCATCTCTTCAGGAAGGATGAAGGCTTTCTGGTTAATGGGAGGAGAGATGAAGATGACCCCAGGACCCCAGGAACACCCAAACCATTTTATGTCTCCAATCCCTTTTTGTTCTGTGCCTGGGCCACCCAACCTTGACTGGTTTGGTGTCCAGGACTGCTCTTCAGCTTCTAGGACTGCCTTGGTCCCCTTTGGGCAGATCAGCAACTGTATTTGGGACGAGGAGCTCCAAGGGGCCAATATCCTACAATTTTCTGTGTGGAATCTATCAGAGCACTGAGCCCAAGTGGGCAGGAAGCCCAACAAAGGCTTTTTAAAATTACCACGTGCTGTCCTTTTCTCTGATTACAAAAGTAATACATATTCATGGTCAAAAATTGGGAAAATACAGAAAAGCACAAAGAAAAAAATTCATCCATATTCCACTACCCAGAAGCAACCACTATTAATATTTGAGGTATATCACCTTCCTGTCCTTCCCTTTCTCCCCCGTCTCTTTGTCTCTGTTGTTTAATAGGAGTCTCACGCGGTAATACTGTTTTGTCGCTTACTTGGTAACAGTGTATCAGGAGCATTTCCCCCGCACAACAAAAGCCGTTTGATGAGTGTGGCCAGGTGTTTGGTGTGGGAAATGCGGGATGGCGGGCTCTCAGAGGAGATCTCAGTGCTGACAGATCAGACTCTCTCAGTGGACACGGAGCACCATAAGATCCACTGGCTGGAGGGGCAGCCCTCCAGGCTGTGCAGTGTAAAACGCCCTGTCCCAAGATTTTGTGAGAGCCAGAACAGCAGATCCGGCCACATCACTGAAGGCCCTGTCACTGCATGTCTCCTTGCTGTGTGGCCACTGCACGCCAGTTGGAGGTTGGCAGAGGGGCAGGTGCCAATCATTGGGAGGTTGCGACAATGTAACACTAGAAACTAAACTAGAAATAGCATCAGAAATGTAAAGGACTGCTCCATCTGTCACTTGGGGTGAAAGCCTTTTCTTCCAAACACACAAGCTTGAGTAAATGACAGCAACATGGAAGAGGTGGAGTCCACCCTAACTGCAGAACTAGTTAAGTGGGATATGCAGGTCTGGGGCCCTCAGCTTTTCCAAATGCTGAACAAATAATTACAGGATCTTGGTTTGAAGACTCTGCCCCACCCCTTGCTCCTCTTGTCAACACAGCACACCACATTCACCTTCCTTAAAGTGTTTTGATTGGGTCATCTGACTCCTGGCTCCACAAATGCTGACCTCTACCTGCCTGGATTTCTTTCTTTCTTTCTTTAAACTCAGTTATAGATGTTCTTCCTTCAATAACATCTCAAAGTAAATAATCTGATGAAAAAATTGGGCAAAGGACATGAATGGACATTTCTTCAAAGATGAGGTGCCAATGGCCAACGAGTATATGAAAAGATGTTCAATACCACTCACCATTACAGAAATGCAAACCACAGTGAGATATCGCCTCACGTCCATTAGGATGGGAATAAAGGAAAGCAAGAAGGAAGGAAGAGAGGAATGAGTGTTGGTGAGGGAGAGGACGTGGACAAATTGGAATTCTGGTGCACTATTGGTGGGAAAGGAAGATGACAGAGCATTGTAGAAAACAGTATGGCAGTTCCTCAGAAAATTAAAAATAGAATTACCATATGATCCAGCAATTCTACTTCTGGGTATATATATCCAAAGATCTTGAAGAAATATTTGCACATTCATGATTATAGCAGTGGTATTCACCATAGCCAGGAGGTGGAAGCAACCCAGGTCCGCTGATATAGGAATGGATTAACACAAGATGGTCATGCATACAGTGGGATGTTATTCAGAAGAAGGAATTCCTGTCACGTGCTACAACATGGTCAAACCTTAGGACATTATCCTAAGTGAAATAAGCCATTCAGGAAAAGACAAGAACTGTATGATTCACTTGCATGAGGTTTCCAGAGCAGTAAACTCACAGAGACAGAAAATAGAATGGAGTTTGCCAGGTTGCAGGAGGAGGGGAGGTGGGGAGTTGTTTACTAGGTACAGAGTTTCAGAATTCAAGATTTAAAAATCCCAGAGATCGGTTGCTCAACAATGAGAATAACCTTAATGCTACTGAACTGTACTCTTAAAAATGGTTAAGATGGTAAATTTTATGTTAGGTATTTTTTTAGTTCAATTTTACACACAAGATACTCCTTTTGTCCTCTCTGGTCAACCCACCAAGGAAAGAGCACCCCCTTCCCAGAGCCTCTTAAAGTGCTTATACTTCCTGCAGCTGGTTCCTCCACTGACTGGTCACTTCTTCATGTGATCATACTTGGAACTTCCTTTTGGACAAGTTCTTGAAGGCAGAGATGACATCTTTACCTCTCTATTTTCCCCCATGACACCTAACATAGAGTCCTGAACATGATAGTAGTTCAATTAGTATTTTGCTGATGGGCTGAATTGTTACTTCCTGTGATATATTTTGGACTGTGAGCTGGAGGATGTTGGAGAAGAGAGCAAATACAGAGGCCAAGGGTGGGAGGGAGTGAGCCTGGGCATATTTCCCACACATTTCCTGTGAATTTAAGCAGCTGTGTTCTACTTGTAGTTAAACTTATGCACACACACTATTTTTATGTGCACATACAACACACAATCTGATGGGGAGAGACTGAAGAGTCTAATCTTGAGTTAGAGTAGACATAAGAAAATGGTGTTGTGGACTCTCTTGGAAGTTTTTGACTGAAAAAATGTTGGAAGACATTAACCTGAACCACCTAGAACATGTACTTAATTTTACTTTTCTTTAGAATTCCTGGAGAAACAGATCCACAACTCTCCTCAGGAACACAGATCCGTGTCTTACAACTCTTCTGCCGGGAAAGTCTTTCCCTGACCTCTCACCTCCATCCCTCCTGCCGCCATGTAAACGTCTTCTCTGCTGAAATAGAGAACATTCTCTTGCCACCTTATCCCTTGTAGGCTCTTTTAAAAATTGGACTTTAACAGAATAAAGATCCCTCACATTAGGTATCCGTAATTTTCTCTTTGTAGGGTGGTTCCTCTGCTAAATTAATTGTCTGGTTCTTTTGAAAAGCAATCTTTTCCCCCAGTTCATGTTCCGTTTTTGACCTAACATGGCCATTCTTGGCCTTTGAATGGGATTTGCTTCTAGTCGGGAATTAAATTTCCATAGCAACGCTGGCAGCCATTTTACAAGTCCTCTCCCCGGCCCTGTTCGGCGGTCTGCCGTCCTTCTCATCCTGCTCACACAGGCCGGTGGCCTGCCTGCTTATAAGCCACGTGTACATTTATTCTTATTTCAGTCAGGGTACACAACAGCAGTGGCAACTCATATACTAACAGGATGAACGACGAGAAAAAGATACACAAAGGTGTCTGCCTGCTCTTAGTTCCGGGGGGCCTGGGCTCCTGAGGAAACATCGCTGTTTACTTTCAGCTTCACAGCATTTTTTGAAAAACTGGGGTTGGAGGTTTTCATCTCATTTCTAAATCACGCAGGCCTTTTTCTCTAAGTGGGACACCCTGCTAAGCTAGAAGCGGGAGAAAGGCCTGAATCCTAGCTTTGGGGATTTGTCTGTTTATTTAAAGTTTATTATTTATGGCCATTTTAAAGTAAACCGAAAGAAGTGTGAGGTGGTTTTTTTCCCCCTTTCTTTTTGAATATTCAGCTCAGCTTTCTATCAGTAACTCTGACAAGATCTTTGTTGTTTATAGAATTAAGACCAAACTCTCAAACACTGCATTTGAGGCCCTTGATTTGCTGACCTCTACCTGACTCTCAGCCTTAACTCACTTACTCTCCCTTAAGTTCCCTTTCCTCCTGCCAAGCAGGGTATTAGCTTGTTCCTAGAATGCCCCACACTTCCTGCTCTCAGCCCTGTGCGGGTGAACCTGGGTTGTCCTTCCTATTGTCCACCTGTTGGAGTCCTGTTCCTTCCTTCAGCTGGGCTTCCAATTGGGGTGTCCTGAATGACAGATAGGACCAGAGTATTCATTGCCTTTAGGGCTGGGGCAGGCAGATGGGGCTGGGCCGCTGGGTTTCCCCCTGACCAAAGTTTCCGTGTGCAGCAGCATTGTCCATTTATCACTTTGAGCCATCTAGGCAGATGACTTTCTTTGAGCTCTGTGTCATGGAAAGGCTGGGACTCATTGCTTTAAGGCCCAACCCAATGCTGTCTCCTGCACAGAGCGTCTCCTAAGCCTTCCTGCTAGAAGGCTCTAGAAGGCTCTATCCTGTGGCTGTTCCGTGTCAGAGGTACTTATTGTTTTTCTATTATCCGCCCTCCACTGTTCCCCACAGGGAAGGAGGCAGCTCCTTGAGGATTTTACTTGTGTTGAGTTATACCAAACAACGTTTATAACTGTGTCTTGCGTGTAATTTGGATTCCTAAAATGTCTGTTGATTTGAAATCTAACCGTAAATTGTCTTCCCAGAGTGATTCCCCTTGATACACTACTCTTATTCCAATGACCCTGTCACTGTTCAAAATATTTCTGAAATTTCTTTTCTGGAATTACTTTCAGAGAAGGTTTATGAGCCAAAGAATGAAACTAGTCTCTTTTCTTTAGAATCAAACAGCATGTATTTAATTTTCATTTTGTTGTCGTTGTTAGTCAACAAATATTTATTGAGCCCCAGGCACAAGGTTCTTTTTAAAATTTAATATAAACTACTTGTCTACCTTATTGGTAAGATTTGACTCCAAATAAGTTTGGTCACTTTCCAGAAATCAAATCTACCCTCACAACATTAAAGATTTACCATCTTGTAGCAGATTCATAAGAAGGAAAGCAAGGACTCTAAACCAACCAAAAAACAAAACATGCAACGACATCAAAACAGTGACCACGGTGCTCACTGGAATAGGTGAAGGGCGTCCCAGTGTACCACCTTGCAAACAACAGCAGTCACATGGGTGAGGGAACGCTGGGGTGTTTGTCAAGACTCCATCTCCCCAGCCTATGGCTCTCCTCATACAGGTGTGTGTCCTTCAGAGAACCAAGGGCCATCAGGAGTGGCTTATACATTCAAGGAGCTTATATCCTAAAAGAAGACAGGCAATTGAAAGACCTTTGTGAGGAATCTTCTCTAGAACTGTCGCAATACCCGAGAAAACCTCCCAACTTGTGAGGCAATATAGTCTGGGGTAGGATTATGCCACTGGAAGCCAGTGGATGCCGCCTGCATCCTCGCCCTGTGGTCCCACAGGGCTGCCTTGAGTAGGTATTCCAGGTCTCTGGGGCTCACGTTACTGGCCTGCTTAATAGAAAGGTGGTGTGTATTTTATAGAGTTGTTATAAAGATGAATGTTGAGTCTGGCACACAGCGATTCTGATTTCAAAGGAAACACCTACAAACATTTCTGAATCATCCTTTCTTTCCCAGATAGAAAGGGCTAAGGAATAACTTGCTGTCTTCAAGCTTTTGGAACCTTAGATCACAGACTGAATTTTAAGACATTCTTGTGGTTCCTCTGAAAAGAAGAAGTGGCATTTCTTGCTGTTGGAATGATACAGGCTGGATCCATGAAGAATGTTCTCTGAAGATGGCTAGGCATAGAGATAGGTGACTAAAGACAGGAGTCATTCATGGAGAAGCTGAGTCCAGCCTGGCTGAATGTGTTGTTATAATTTGAATCCAAGGTCCATGTGTTAAAGGCTCAGTCACCAGCTTGTGGTGCTAATGGGAGGCATTGGAACCATTAGGAGGTGGGGCTTAGTGGGAGGAAGAGAGGTCTTTGGGGCATGCCCTTGAAGAGGATACCAGGACCCCAGCCTCTGTCTCGTTTGCTTCCTGGCTGCTCTGAGCTGAGCAGCTTCCTCTGCCACGTGTTTCTAATACCAAGGTCTGCCTAGCCAACCAACCACGAACTGAAACTTCTGAAACTGTGAACCAAAATAAATTATTCTTTTTTATAAGTTGATCATCTCAGGCATTTTGTCACAGCAACAGAAAGCTCTTTAACACGTACATTAAAGTAATTCCTGCTTTGTTCCTGCAGGGTAGCTGTTTAGAAGATAGTTAGGACTTCCTTTTAAGTCCCAGGATCTGATTTCTAATGCAGCCTAAACCCAGTTGTTCTTCCTTCCCCTGGCGTTGGGCTCTGGTGCCTGCTGGTCCAAGCTTGACTTCTCTAGAGAACTTTCCCAGAGGGACATGATTATACCAATGGATGTAGTCACTTTCTAAATCAGGCACTGTTGAAGGTACTTGCCCCAAGTCAACTCACTTAATCCTAGGAGGTAGGTGCTCTAATGATATGGATAAGAAACAAAGGCCCAGAGAAGTGAACAAACTGGGTTCATCTAGCTGGTTAGTGCTGAGCCATGACCTGGCTCACAGACCCACAGAGCTCACTACCTGATACTCTCCTAACATCCCAGTCCTTGATGCCGCCCACTTTAAGAATTAATTACTTACTTCACATTTACTATTTGTCCTCCTTACACCAATATCTAGGTTTCAGGAGGATAAGAATATTTGTCTTTTTCAAAAATTAACTGCTGAATCCCAAGTACCTAGAACACTGGAAGCACTTAAGAAATGCTTAATATTTGTTGAATAAATAAAATTGTTAATACATTACTTTTAAAAACCTTCTTCTCTCTCTTACTTTCATACATTGCTTTCTAGGTGTTCTGATCTGTGTGTCCCTGTGCTTTCTGACTGTCCTGTGTTGTACAGGTGGATTTCAATTTGTATTATTAATCGATATTGTAAGTGCAAAAGGACAGGAAGCAGACCTCAATGGATTCAGAGAAGCCTTTATTCATTTGCGGACCTGATAACACCCACTTTCTGATGGGAAAATGGCCATCAGTTACAGAGGGGATTTTGGTTTTATAGGGTACAATGAGGATGATGTAATCACTGGAAGCCGAGCACCCGGGGTTTTGACCATCAGAGGCTAATTGTACAGGTTAAAACTTTAACTTAGGAGGGTAGTTGTAAAAAGGTTGAAACTCTTTTTTGTCTGGGGAGGTAGGAGTCTAGACCTTGTGGATGAGTACTCAAATCTTGCCCATTGGTATTTGCTGTGCCTCCATTTAGGACTCATTTGCCTTGGGGGAGGGTCAAGGTTTAGGGCTTCACATTCAGTATTTGCCCCATTCCCCCAGGGCCCATTGTTCCTTGGCTAGTTTCCCCTTCCTCCTCCTGAGCAGCACCTCTCTCCTTTTTTTTTTCCCATTTTTTTCTTCGGGGGCTACCTTATAGGAATATTATTTTCCATAACCCTTCAGATATACCAACTCTTCTCAAGTGAAAAGCATCTTCGCAGTGTGAGGCCTGTTTTCTATGGGCACTTTATTCAAAGATGCTCATAAGCCTTGAAAAGTGACTGGTCCTGGGGTTGTCATCGTAAATAAGGCCTGCAGACAAGATCTTTTTTGTTTAATATTTTTTTAAAAAGTTGAGTGTCCGTTGATGAGGATGTACACTTCTCTTTGCCACAGTCCCGTCCCCTCCCCTCCCTGATATCCACTCAGCTGTTTTCCCTCCTAGTTCCTAAATGGAGCTATCTGGTTCTAATCCAACCCCGTCATTTTACGGTCGAGGATATTGAGACCTGCAGGAGGTGGTGACCTTCCCATAGTTGCATGGCTGGAAGAGCCTGGAATGAAGCTCTGGTCTGTCTCCAGTCCAGGGTGTTTTCCCCTATGCCTTGTCCCCTGGGCATGGACGCCTTGTTTGAGTAGGAGTGGAAATGAATGTCATTGGTCTGGGGGAGGTGAATTTGGGGTGAAGGGATGGAGGAGAGGAGATGAATGGAGACAAGCACCTCTCCTTGTTCTCGGTTGCCACTGAGCCATGGTGCTCATTGGTAACTCCTTCAAATGATGGCATTTTTCAGCAAATGGGAGGGGAGCAGGTCTCTCACTTTCCCTCCCCTGCTCCCATTGTAATTAGTTGTCAAAAAATTTTAGATGGAAGGGGGAATGCTCAGGTCCTGATGAGATGATACAGCAAAGATTTCATTTCATCTTGAATTTGACATTAAACTTTAATAGTCTCAAGGACAAGAAGCCAAGAGATATCAGATGTAATGAGATAAAGCAAAGTTTCTCTGACAGCAAATTTGATCACAAATGGGCTCCAAGATTGCTTCTTTGATATAAATGAAACATAATTCATCTTCTAGCGCCCCGAATGGGCTTTCAGGCTGGGGACGAAGCTGGCATCTCTCTTGCCTGGTGCTGACAAGTGGCAGCATGGGGAGGAGGCGGAGGCTTGGCTGGATCCTGCTGGGCCGTCAGCTGCTCTGTCTGGGAGGAGATGGACCAAGCCATGCAGGAGCAGGAAAGCATCCGGGGTGCAGAGAGCCCTTCCGCTCTGAGCCAAATTCAGATCAGCACGGTGCTAATGTAGGGGTGGCGTGGAGAGCACTAGTCTTCCCAACTCTGTCAGTTCCCCATGTATTTTCTTAATCTTGCATAAATGACCATTTTAATGCCTTTAGGGCTGGTCACTGACTTTCAGCAAGACTGCTGCCCTCATCGCTCTTTTCTAGAAGTTCAGTTGGTACTGCTGGTTGGGCGCCTTGGGATCTGAGGGTAGGGCCACTGCTGTAGCCTCTTGATGGCCTCGTGGACTTCAGCCTTTGCCCCCTCTGATTCCTCTCTCTTCTCGGGTCACAAATCTATAGATACGTTAGGATGATTCCTTTCACCTGATGCCCCAAGCCCTTTTCAACCCAGAGCCTTCCTAGCCCCTTTCTCCTGAGCATCCCATGGCTTCAGCAGGGGGAGAGCGACCCCATGCCCCCTCTGTGTTTTTGTTCCCTCCTCGTCATGATCAAACATTACAGTCCTCCCATCTTTAATGTCACATTTTCTGAGAAACCTTCTCTCCCCTGTTCTGCCTGAAGACAGCTCCCTTCCTCAGGGTTTCTGAAGCTCTTTATGAGTCAGAGTCTGTCTGTCCTGCCTTAGTGCTGTTCTTGTCCCAGATCACAAGCTCCTCAGGCCATGTCTTATTGATCTTCATTTTCCCTGGGTCTGTCACAGAGCCTGTCATGGGGCAGGTACCCAGTGAGGATGTATTAGATGAAACCAAATCCTTGGTCCCCTGGGATGGACGTACCAGGCTGCTTAACAGATGGTGTCCCCTGGGGTTAAGATAATCAGATTGCATGTATATTTATCTTTCTGTCCAAGTAGAACAAATATACCAGATACAATAGTTCAGACTAAATAACTTCGTCTAAATTTTCCTTGATTGAGAATTGGGGACTGTAAAACTTGAAACAAAAGATCTGCTGGTGTCATCTTCTCCTTCTTGGGTCTAGAATGAGAGCTTTGGTGAGGGCATCCTCATCTTTCTCATCTGAAGACAGTCTGAACACCCTTGTGGGAGAAAGTTTTCTTCCAGGAGAGGGACTTAAGTTTAGCATTACTTGGGCTAAACAAAGACATGGTCAGGGATTTGTGTTAGAGTGTGTATGAGGGGTAGGCTAAGTCCAACCCTGGAGGCAAAATCAGAGCTGGGAAGTAAGGACAAGTGAATTAATTCAAGGGGAAGCTGAGGCTAAGAGCTCTGGGTCCAATCAGAAATGTGGATTTAGTTCAAGTTTCCACCAGCAGATAAATAGACAAGCAAATTACAGTACATGCATGTGCTCACACACGTGTGTATGCTCACACACACACATTGGAGCTTTATTCAGGCATAAAAAGAAATGGCATGCTGATACTTGCTGCAATGTGGATGAACCTTAGAAATATTATGCTACTTGGGGAAGCCAAACAGAGTTCATAATGTGGTATGATTACATGTGTATGGAATGTCCAGAGTAGGTAAGCTCATAAAGACAGAAAGCAGATTGGGGGTTGCCAGAGGTTGGAGGAGAAAGGTATGGGGTGGGTAGGTGAGTGCTTACTTAATGTGTATGGGGTTTCCTATTGGAATAATGAAAATGTTTTGGAGCTAGTCAGAAGTGGTGGTGGCAGGATGTTGGGAATGCACTAAATGCCACTGAATTTTTCATTTAAAATGATTAATCACGTAAATTTTTATGAAATTTTTATGAAATTTACGTGAATCTCGCCATAATAAAAAATAAAAATAAGCCCCAAATGAACAAGAAAGGGAATGTAGGGCAATCCTAGGGCATCTGGATATATTTTACCAAGTATCTTTCTTGTCACCCTGAGCTCCTAGGAAGCTGCCCACATGTGTATCTACCAGGGTCACCACTCTGCACATCTCCAGGGGACATCTTTGTCATCATGGTCCATGTGGATAGGACATGGTGGGATGCAGAAGTGTTCAGCCAGACTCCTCTCTCTGGATCTCCTGCCTGTCTAGTTCATGATCATTCATTTCTCTCCCTATAGCTGCTAGCCAAGGGGACTGACCAGTGATAATCAAGACCTGGTGGGTAGAAAGAGGATCTACCCCTCTGTGACATTAGTCTCAAACCTGCTGTCCTTGTGGTCTCCCAACACAGTGGTCATTGCCAGCTCTCATGAGATATAGTGGGTGAGGGAGGGGGAGAAGACCCCAGGTGATGACAGAAGTGACCCAAAGTCATTATTTTAATGGAGTGATTGGCTGTGCTTCCAAATCTCCTTATCGATGTCATTAGAATTAATTTGATTGTACACTCTCCCTCTTCGCTGTCTCTCTCCTTTTTCATCTCAAATGACTTTCCTGTGGATGTGTTACTCATGGGATGATGAGCTTCCATATGGTGGGACCTTTGAGGCAATGATGGCTCCTGATCATAAGAGCTGGCTGCTGAGTCCTCCCCCTTCTCTTGCTTGCAAGGTGCTGGGGTTGGAGAGAATCCTAAAGGGCCTCTAACTTTGGTAGGTAATGTCTCCCTAGAGAACTAAGGAATTCTGCATCCTCCTCCCATCTGTTGGAACAAAATTTATGGATATAGTTTTAAAGAATTTTGCTCTGCTTCTTAACAGAATTCCTAAGCCCCGTGGAATTCTCTATCCTGGTATTAGGCTCCCCTGCTCAATCCAGGTCCCCTAGACTAAAATCTGGTGAGGCAATTTCCAAGGGCTGTGGGTTAACCTGCATCCTGTGGAGGGATAGAGGTAAGTATCCGTGGGTGTCAGAGGCCTGGGATACTCTGTTGGTGGCCCGGCCTCAGAGATAAGGATCTGTGAGGGGGAGAATGACTTCACAGAAGCTATTGTCTTGTAGGTGAAGCCTCAGGAGTTCTTGTCACTGTCTCCTGTCTCTTGTCTCTTGTCACTGTCAGAGCTGGTCTCACCAATGCTCCAAAGGAAAAGGGGAGCTTTCCGGATTTGGGAAAACTCCTATATGCCCCACAGATGCAGTCTTCTTTGGGTAGCCTGAGAACCCTGCCACATGTTGCTTCTCTGGACTAGCCCCATGAAAAGCTGACTGCCAGCTGGGCTTCAATAGGGTAGATGTTAAGAAAGGCATGGAAGCTAAAAACAGCACCCCTATTTAGCCTTTTGTCTCCTGAGCTGTGATTGCTTGCCTTTTCTGATGGTCTTCAAAATATGATTGATTCTGGGACCTGTGGGTTAGATACTGGGTAATTATACCCTTCTTCCAGGCCCCTCTGTTATGTGCATCTGGAGAGATGCCTTAGAACTGATCACCTCCTCTGCAGATCTTGGGGACTCAGAGTTGTGCATTGTGGACTTTAGACCATGTGGTAGAGTCAGGGTGCATGGTGCCCAGGAGAGTCAAGGGCCTGTGTCTGAGTCCTGTGTTGACCGCTATCCTCCAGCTGCATGACCTTGATCAAGTCATGTGCCTTTAAGGCACATAAATTGGGTGGCTTAGAACAACAGAAATACATTGCTTCACAGTTCTGAAGCCTGGACATCTGAAATTGAGGTGTTGGCAGGGCCATCTTCTCTCTGAAACCTGTAAGGGAAGGATCCTTCCTTGCTTCTACCAGCGTCTGATAGCCCCAGGCATCCCTCGGTTTGTGACATTGTAACTTCAATCTTCCCATGCCATTCTCCCTCCATTCCTTTACACTGTCTTCTCTTTGTGCATGTGTGTCTCTGTGTTCAAATTTCTCCTTCCTGTAAGGACACTGGTCACACTGAATGAGGGTCCACTCTAATGAACTCATTTTAAATTTCCAAATTAAGTCACATTCTGAGATCCTGGGGTTTAGGACTTCAACATATCTTTGGAGGAGGGGGACACAATTCAAATTGTGTAACAATTTGAACGACTATAACATGGGCCTTGATATTTTTACCTGCAAACTAAAGATTGAACCAGAGTTCTTTCCATTATGGACCTTCTATGATCCTGTGTCATTTGCCAGAAACTAACTCTCTTTTTGCCAATGTAAAAACAGAAAATCTGAATTCCCAAGCAGAAAAAAAGGACACATGGGAAGACTTCATCAGTGGCTGTCAAACTGGCTGAATCTCTGGTGAAGCAGGTTAAAATCCCGGCATTCCAGTCCTGACCCCAGAGACTCTGATCTGAGGTGATTGGCTGAGGCCCAAGGATCTGCAGCTTTGCTTACTCCCCAAGTAAAAATTCTGATGAAAGTGGTCTTTGGACCTGAGTTTAAGAGATACTACTTTACTTCTTGATCCATAGATTCAGGTACTGTCCTCTCCTAAGATGTGGGCTGCAGGATGCTAGGACAGAAGGCTGAGAGTAGGACAGAGAGAGCTGTGGCCAAGGAGGCCCCCAGTATGCCTACAGCTGGGGCCCTTGCTCAGGTCCCAGGGACAGAATGGTGGCCTTGTGAAGAGAGAGGGGCAGCCGCATCATCTCAAGTCCTGTGACAACACCTTTCGTTATCATGAAGAAGAAGTCACATTTTGTAGACCCAGATATCTTTTTTTAATTGGTGAGATGGGGCTGATTTATTTGCTAATTAACAGATGGAGGCACAGGCAATAATGTGGTTTGCTTATTCATACTTGACAGGGGTGGGTTTCTAGAGAAGTGCCTGGGGGTACAGGAGCTGCCTGAGGGAAGGACTGGGAATAGGCTGGTTGGGAAAATGAATATCCTCCAGGCGGGGCCCCTCAGGGTCATACCTGTCCCTCAGGTGGATCCCACGTTCTTAACAGGAAATGAGTGCCGTTTCCCCAACCAGTTGGCAAATTTGCTTGGTTGGGTGAAAAACCAAAGGTATTATTTATTAAAAGCTCAACCTGTCCTTCCTTCCATCTGTTGTCTTTTTTCCTTTCTTCCACAGAACTGGCATGTCTGCTATGCCAGGCATGTGTGTACTGGGGAATCAGCAGTGATCACACCACAGAGCTCTTGCTTTTGGGGATTGTCTACTCTCTTTTAGACAGTGGGGTGACCATGAAAGGGCTGCTTTTCACCCATTCCTCCATGCTTGGCTTGAAGGAATGGGGAGTCCATGACCAGAGAATGCTGATTAGCAGATGAGCAATGAGGCAGACCCAGCCACCTGGAGCAGACCTTGCTGAGGTCAGCGTGGCACCCCCAGAGTAGTCGCAGTATAACTGGAAGACTTTCCCTTGAGGAGTTCACACAGGGCAGAAGCTAGGGCTGCTGGCATTAAGGAGTGTTTATAGCACCTCACCTGTAACATGGGTGCTCCTGAAGCGGGCCTCACCCAGGGTCCATACCTCTTAATTCCAGAGGTTGATACCAGGCTTCTAAGGTGACCCTTCTCTATAATGAAAGTTATGGATCCCTTTGATATATATAGCTCAAACTCCTTTAAGACTCCGGGTAGCAGATGACCATGTCTGGGCTGAATATCAGTGATTAGCCCATATGAAAATATTTTATAAATTTAGAGTATTTGTTGGTTTTCCTATTACATTGTGCTTCAGCACATTTAATTCTCAGAGCAAGCCTGTGGGAAGGTACTATCCACCATTTCACAGATGAGACAATGGGAGCATGAGGAGATGAAGGTATCCCAAATGCTGAGGTACAGAGCCAGTGCCTGGTTGTGGAGCTGGTGGTTACCTTAAGTTCCTCCTTCCAGTATGGTGTAGGTTGTGACAACCAGATCCATGTCTATACCTGTGTCCAAATCTAACTTCTGTCTTTCTATCATCTATCTGTCTATCTATCTATCTATCTATCTATCTATCTATCTATCTATCTATCATCTATCTTCTATTATTTATCATCTATATTTATCTATCATCTATCATCTATTATCCATCATCTATTATCTATAATGTATTTTCTATCTTCTATGATCCATCATCTGTTATCTATCATATATCATCTATCATCTATCACCTATAATCTATTATCTATTTATCTGTTATCTATCTACCATCTATCATCTGTGATCTATCTACCATGTATTAACTA
>JAJEJO010000632.1:200286-215609 GCA_020662805.1 Glaucomys volans
TCACTGAGTTGCTTAGGGCCTCGCTCAGTTGCTGAGGCTGGCTTTGAACTTGCGATCCTCCTGACTCAGCCTCCCAAGTCCCTTGGATTACAGGCATGCGCCACCATGCCCAGCAGAGATTTTTATCTGTTTTAAAAATTGCATTTTTAGTCCCAGCACTTAGACCATTGTCTGGCACATAGTAGGAGCTCAATGAACATTTATTGATGGATAAGTAAGTGCTTTGTATGTATCATTTTACTTAAAGTTTATGACCAACCTATGAGATAGGTGCTATTATTACCCTCACATTACAGAGATGCAGCAACTTTTCCAAGGCATGCAGCTAAATAGTGGTGGAGCTGGTTGTGGAGACTTATATCACTTTAAAGCCTATGCCACTATTAATTACACTATATTGCTCTATCCAGACGTCTTTCCATCATCCTTCCATCCATCCAGCATTCCATTGTCCCCCCATCCACTTCCCAGTCTCTCTCTCCCTCTCTGGAAAGGTCTACTTTGATTGGGTTCCATATGGAATCTGTGGATCCAGAAAAGAAGCAATGCATAATGGAATGATCATTGCCTTCAAGGAGCACACAGGAGGGCAGGCCTCTAAGGAGCTATGTTCAGATTTATAGGAAAGCCAGTTTGTTCTAAACATGATTGAGTTGGAAAACTAAGGATGACTTTCTCTGAGTTCTAGCTTCTAATAATAATAATCTATTCTCAACTTGTCCATGTACCGCAATGTACACAGATTCTACTTAGGAAGATGGGTCTCATTTGAATATTTTATTTCCTTTTGCTTTATTTTGGTTACTGGAGATTGAAACCATGGGTGCTTTACCACTGAGCCATACCCATAATCCTCTTTATTTATTTATTATTTAACCCTTTTTTTTTTATTTTGAGACAAGTTCTTGCTAAATTACTGAGGCTGGTC
Organism: Glaucomys volans; assembly: GCA_020662805.1. Taxonomy (NCBI): domain Eukaryota; kingdom Metazoa; phylum Chordata; class Mammalia; order Rodentia; family Sciuridae; genus Glaucomys; species Glaucomys volans. Next base: position 201,215 of record JAJEJO010000632.1, read on the forward strand.
TCAAATTTGCCATCCTCCTGCCTCAGCCTGCCAAGTTGCTGGGATTACAGATGTGCAACTGGCTCATTTGAATATTTTATTCATTGCTTGATACTGTGTCCCAAAACTTCTGGTAGAAATTATAGGAGGGAGGAATTCTCAAAACTGAAATTATACGTCTAGGGGTGTATCTCAGTGTTAAAATGTTTGCCTGGTATGTGTGAGGCTCTGAGTTTCATCCCCAGTATCACACACACGTGCGTGACCACACATACACACATACAAAGAAACTGGAGATAATTATTATGTTGCTGCTTCAGCAAGATAATCCTGGCTGAAAATCACAAGTAAGAAGCATAATCAAATTATTCTTTTATTTATGTGCCATCCCTGAGGCTAAAAGTGAGTTTTTAGAAGTCTTGATCAGTGAAGTGTCTATATGAAGGGATAATTGAACCTGGTTTCTTGGTATAAGATGCAAATTTTTTGAAATATTTTCCTGCAAGTGAAATGTAAATGCTATTTTATTCGTTAATAATCTCGTCATTATTTTGAGGAACAATAGTTGGCATTTGCTGAGCATTAGCACTGTGCCAGACCTGGGCTGGTGCTTTCCATGTATCATGTGATTTACTGATCACAACACCCTCAATGGGTAGGTCCCATTCGTTCTGTTTTATGTAGAAGGAAACAGACTGGGAGAGAGTGGTAGATTATGTGTTGCTCTAGCCCAGTGCCTGGAACATGGTGGGTGCTCAACGGAAGTCCCCTTCTTGTCTACTCTCCTTGAGAGAAACACGATGGTTGTAGAAGCTTTGAACTTTTCTAGACACACCTGGAGTCCATTAGTGTTTGCTGCCTATGCCACCTCTTGGGTTAATGAGTTTTATAAGCTGACAACCAGCTGTGCAAAGCCGTAGTTCTTCCTTTCATTTGTTTTAAACTACCTATTTCAGACTTCGAGTGGTGCCTCTGTAGATCCAGTGATTCAAGAGCTGATGAGCACATTCATGTTCATCTCTGGTAGCCTTTCATCTTGCAGCCATTTATTGTGCACCTGCTATGTGCCAGGCGCTGTGCTTACTCTTGGTGGATACAAAGAGGAAATCTTCCTTGACCTTAAGGAGCTCTTACTTAAAAGACATTGATTACTGGACTTGGTAATACAGCTGTGAGAAAAAAATGGAACCAGGTGAGCAAGGACGCTATATTTAAGCATACAGGTCGTGCACTGCATGGCTCCAGGTGGTGCCATGCCCACAGAATACAGTTATGCACCCAGAGGTTGCACAATGCACATCAGCATTGCATGAACTTGTTGCAGGAAGGAAGGTGTGGTGGGGGCATTGGGGTCACAAGCAAGTTACTAATATTTTCTTTAAACTTCTGTTTCCTTAAATGTAACATAGTAATCTTCCTACCTTCCTCACAGAGTTGCCAGGCGGATTAAATGAGATCATGCATGCCGAGAGAAGATTGCAGGAGCTGGCACATGGGAGCTGTTGGGTAAATAGGAGCCTTTATCACCTTGTCTTTCCAGATTCAAGAGTGTGCTTTGCTGTGCAGTGGGCTCTAAACAGGTCTGCTCTTATCTGGGGAGACTCAGGCCCTTAAGTCCTACCTGAGAACATGCATGTGGCTTATTGAGACCTTGGAGCCAGCTGGATAGAAATTGTGTTCTCCAACTGCTCCTGGGAGGTTCAAAGCCTCCTCTGAGATCCCAGTGGTGAATGGCTACACAGTATGCTTCCTTTTCCTTTCTTGCAAATATCAGACAAAATAAACATTAAACTTCCTTGTTACTATAATTTTTAAAAATATATTTTATTTTTTTATTATTTTTATTTTTATTTTTTGGTACTGGGGATTGAACCCAGGGGCACTCCACCACTGAGCCACATCCCCAGCCCTATTTTGTATTTTATTTAGAGACAGGGTCTCACTGAGTTGCTTAGGGCCTCGTTAAGTTGCTGAGGCTGGCTTTGAACTTGCGATCCTCCTGCCTCAGCCTCCCAAGTGCTGAGATTACAGGTGTGTGCCACCGCGCTCGGCTATTACTATACTTTTTAAATAAATATATGACATTTGTGGTTTGCCAATATCTTGGAACATACTTTGATTTGGGTAATCTGTACAAATTTTGGTAAATCTATCTAAGGTGGAGGCCAGAAACTTTGCATCCTCAGCCCCTAGGCAACTAAGGGCTTGTGATACGTTTGGCCAGTTAGACTCATTCAGAGAGCCTTGTTAGGTGGGCAGTGTGTGGAGGTGCAGGAGGAGGGGAACGTCAGTCGTGGTGGTGATGGGGGTGAAGTTTGGTTCTTCCAAGGCAGTAGCAGCAGAGCTTCTAACACTCAGTCCTGAGCATCACAGGAGGCCAACGGGTGGGGGGTTGTCACCATACAGAGCACTTTATGGAGATTAGGCATTAGTCCTGAAGATGCAGCTTTGGATGCTGGCTCTGAGTTGCTGGGAACTACCTTTCTCCTTTAACAAATATGGGGTTCTTTTGCAAGAACTAGTCAGTGGGTTGGGTTATTTATACCTCAGAAGGCTGACTAAATCTGTAGAAATGATAATACAATCATATTTATGGTGTAGCTCCAAGCACCTCCATATCACATGTGGTAAAATCGACTGGAGATTCCAGAACCAGTGCTCCTGGAAAGGACTCCGCCCACCCCAGCTCCTCACGGTCACAGCCTCATCACCATTCTCTGCCTTAGTCTCCTAGGGTGAGTTATTTGTCCTGGTTTCCATCAGTCATATGAGAAGTCCAGGACTCGTGGGTCCCACATTGCCCAGGTTTTGCTCCACATTAGGTCGTGCCTGCCTCTTTTTCCAACTTCATTTCCTTCCTGTCCCTCCTCACCCCCTGCCTCATCCTCCAGAACTCATGGGAAGCCATTTCCTCAGTCTCTTCTCTGCACATTCCTTGGCTCTCCTTAAGGATACCATTTCCTGGGGGCTCTTTTAAATGGCGTCTTTGTTCTCTCTCACCATTATCAAAACTCTTGTTGCAGGTGCTCATTACTGATTCCATGCTATTTTCTGTCTCTTCTCTAAGAACCTCCCTAATGACCCCTGGGGACTTCTTGGGCCATGAAGATTTTAGCCCCTGGCTCACCATCATGCCTTAAAAACTACCTCTCTTATAATAGAGGCATTCATGATCAATATCCATGATCCCTCTGGTACCTTTGGGCTTTCAGTTCTTTGGCATCCTTCTCCAATGTCCTTGCTCTTCATCCTGTCCTAACTCTCACTGCCATGGCCATTCTGTAGACCTTGTCGTTGTTGCTAACTGACACATCTGCAAGGTTACATGGTAAGGAACCCAGTCTGGTCTCACCTTCATCTTTCTAGTTCACAGGCTCTAGCACCCCAACTCTGACAGTCCTCCCCTCATTGCAATATACACCCCCTAAACCCAATACCCTCTGTTGGTTCCTGCCTTTCTCAAGTCCTGTCTTTTACCCTTGTCCAGCTGAAATTCCACAGTCCAGCACTGTAACTACTCTTGTGCAGACCCCTTTCCTCTCTGCTCCTCCTCCCTTGTATCTGAGGAGCAAACCCCCAGCTCCCATCAAGTCCAACTCTCTGTTGGCTTTGAGCTTACACCTGTGCAGCTGACTGCGTCTGGAGAAGAAAAGGTCCTAATCTTGCTGACCTTGCTGCATCGCAGGCAGGCCCTGAGTGCTGCCCCAGACGCTTTCTTTACTTTCCTGCCCCTGTCACTCTCCAGCTGCCCTCCATGACTGTTTCATCCTTTCCTCCTCCCCAAAGCTTTGGCACCTTGTCCCCTGTCCTCTCAGATGATGCCCTCACTTCCTCTTATACCATATCTGTGCCCTTATGCCTGCCTCTCCTGTCCCTGGAGACTCGCCTATGCTCCTGGTCAAGGTTAATTTTCCATGTACTCCACACCACATCCACCAGATTCTCAAGGACAGAACTCCATAGTTCTCCCTGCTCCTTCCTGTATCATCAGTTTCTCCCTCTCTGATGCATCATTTCTCTCTGCATAAAATATATTGTTATTTCTCCTACATTTAAAAAGTTCTCTCTGGGCCCCACATGTCCCTTTAACAAAACTCCTCAACAGAGTGTCATACCTTGCCTCCAATTCCTCTCATCCATTCTTTCAACTTACTCCAATTGTACTTCACTCCCACCTCTGAAATTGCCATTGTTAAGGTCACATAACAGGTTCTGAGTTGCTTAATCCAGGGGTCAATTCTTGCTCTTTATCAAATGTGAATCATGGCTGACATTGGACAGAACTGACAAGGCTTTCCTTCTCAAAATGTGTTCCTTACCTTTCAGGATTTCACTCTTCCTGGTTTCCTTCTTTCCTCACTGACTGCTTTAAGACCTGTCCTCCACTCCTGGTGGATTGTCCCCAAGCTCAATCCTTGAACCTCTTCTCTATGTAGCTGATCTCATCCAGCCCTGTGGCTCTAAGTTCACAGCAGATAACATGACTCTCCAATGTGTATCTCCAGTTCAGTCCTCACCCCTAAACTCCAGATTCATCCCCAACATTGGTCTGATATCTCCACCTGGCTGTCTAGAAATGGACTGTGAATTCTGACCTCCAAACCTGTTATAGTAGTTGCCAGGGTTGCTGCAACAGAGTATCCCAAATTGAGCAGCTGGAACAATAGAAGTGGATTGTCTCACTTCTGTTGGAGGTTGGAAGTCTAAGATCAAGGTATTGGCAGAACTGTGCTCCCTCTGAAGGGGCTAGAAGAGGATCTCTTCCAGACCTCTCTCCTCACTTCTGGTGGTTCCTTGTTGTGTAGCAGCACATCTCTGGTTTGTTCATGCGTTGTCTCTGTACCCAAATTGCTTGTTTGTGTAAGGACACACCAGTCATGTGGATTAAGGCTCATCGTAATGACCTCATCTTAACTCTATCTGCAAAGACCCTACTCCCAAATAAGGTCACATTCTCAAGAATTGAGGACTAGTACTTTAGCACAGTTGGTGGGGGGCACAATTCAGTGCATAACACTGGCTCCTCTTGCTTTATCCTATTTTGGTTAAACAGTAACTCCAGTTCTCCAACTTCTGGGGTTTAAAAAATCTTGAAGCCATCAATGACTCCACATTTTCTCATATGCACATCCAGTTTGTCAGCATATCTTGTTGACCCTACTTTGAAAATTGCCAAAGTTGGGGATGAATCTGGAGTTCAGGGGTGAGAACTGAACTGGAGATACACATTGGAGAGTCATGTTATCTGCTGTGAACTTAGAGCCACAGGGCTGGATGAGATCAGCTACATAGATTCAGAATCCAATAGTATCTTATCTCCTCTTCTTCCCTTCTCCCGTCTGAGCCACTGTTTGATCATTTGTGTGAGTGGCAACAGCCCCCTTTCTGGTCTTCCTTCTGCTCTTGCCCTCCTGTAGAAACCAGAGTGACCCTTGAACAATGTTAGAATCACTGCTCTGCTCAAAACCCTCCATGGCTTCCCACGGCTTCCCAGGGCATGCCAACGCCTGTAAGGAGTCACATGGCCATCCACCTGCTTTACCTCTCTGGACTCACCTGTTACTCCTCTCTTCCTGCCCTCTGTTCCACCCACTCTGGTCTTTTGCTCTGCCTTTGCACTGTAGAAGGCTCTTTCTCAGGATAGAGGCTTGGCTCATTTCCCCACTTCTTAGACCTTTTTCCAGGTCTCACCTTCTCTGTGAGATCTTCCCTGATAAATCAATGTAAAACAAGAGCTCTCCTAACATTGCTCCTCACCCCTCTTCCCACAACTGCATTTCATCTGCAAGATTAAGCTTCATCGGACACCCTATATCTTCTACTCCTTGGTTTCTCATCTGTCTTCCCCACTTGAATGCATGCTTCTTGGGGACAGTGGTATTTATCCTCCTTGGTCACTGTTGCATCTGCACACTTACAGCAGGTCCAGCACATAGTAGGTGATCAGGAAATATTTGTATGAAAAATTAACTGATCCAATTAATAACAATAATTTTAATGTTGATAAATAGATAGCAATTTACTGCTTTCAAAGTAAGGTCACTTCCTAACCTCCCAGGAGCCTAGTGAGGTCCCTCTTATCACCCTCATGTTGCAGATGAGGAAACTAAGGCCCAGTGTGATTACCCACTGCAAGTAACAAAGCAAGATTTGACTTTGGAATCAGACCATCCAGGGTCAAATGCTTGTTCTGCCTCTTTCTCTATAAGTGTACTTCAGCATGTTCTATAATCTCTTGAAACATCAGGTTCTTTTTCTATAGAATGAGGCTAATCATAGTTCTCATTTTATAGAGGTCACAAGAAAATTAAATGAGATCATCCTCAAGAAGTGACCAGTACGTAGTAAGCTCTTGATAAATGTGGAGTTTTATTGTTATTATTCTCCCTATTTATTATTGTTATTGTGTCCTACAGATAAAGCAAGAAATGAAGCTGTGAAGAAAGGATTCTCTTTCAGAACCTTTATTTTCTTTTGGCATCAGCTTGGGATCCAGCTATAATGTCCTTCTGAGATCCAGGAGTTGAGGATTTAAAAAACAGCTCAATTTGGCCCTGGTCTCAACAATGGCATATTGGGGATGGTGTGTATGTGTGTGAGTGTGTGTTGCATGTGCCTGTGTGTGTTTATTTTCCATTTACCTTGAAAATTGATAGATTTCCAATTTAGAACAAGGGGGGATCAGGAGGGAGAAGGAAAATGGAGCTGCCCATCAAAATTAGCAGGGAAGTGGGTAAAGGTCATTTGATCACAGCTTGGCTGCGCTCTGAATTAACCTGCATAACAGAGACTTGTTGAGTTTGCAGCTCTTTAAGGCACATATTAACACCAGGAGGGAGGCAAGGAGACGCCCGGAGAGAAGGTCAATTTGTGGTTGCTCAAATCAGCAGGACTCCTGGAGAAACTTGGCCGGAAAAGCCAGTTCTGGGCACTGGCATGAAGGGCCGGAGAGGAAGTCTGATCCAGGCAGCAGGGGAGGCCCAGGTGGTCTCTGGGGTCTTCTAAAGTCTGGCCAGTCCAGTGGGAACCCTGGCATTGCAGCTGGAGCGGGTCGCCCCAGAGCTGGGGCAGCAACAGAGAGGATTAAAGAGAAGAGCAGAGCATCCAACCGCAATTGCAAATACATTAATTGTCTAAGGGGAAAAGAAGGGAGGCATTTATATGATAAAGATGCTGGGAAATTAGAGGCAGCAGCAGTGCTGTTTACTGTTTTTATTTTATTTTTATTATCATTAAATTGCTTCAAGTCACCTGTAATTTTCCTAGGCTGTCACAATTACAAATCTTTGAGGATTACACAAGACTCACACAGTCAGAAAGGTGTAATTTAAACTTTCAAAGGTCCAAGGGCCTCAGCTCTTTTTCATTACTGCCCTGGCAGTTGGTGCTGATGGGCTGAATGACCTGGCCCCCAAGGAAGGATCCAGTTCCCCAGCTTTGTGGTTTTACCACTAACCTGGGCATGGTGGTCCATTAGGCAGCTGTGCACTTGGGGGGAAGAGTCATGACCCCGGGCCAAGGGCCTGATTTTACATTCCTGCTTTGCCCCACAATGCCCTGCCTGTGGGTGAGCCGGGTACTCTCCTGTACTCAGTGTCCCTATCTGTAGTGCTGATCCATGATTTACAAGACTGTGGTTGGCATTTATGAGACGGTTCCTTTGTTCTGGAGACAATTCTCTCACACCAGCAAGGGTCCTGCAATTCACTTCAATTTTGACACTAAATACCAGGAGTTAGCATCAGATCCCCCAAGTTCAAGGGCAAGGTCACCAACAACACCACATTACTAGAGATCTCACACCTTTCCTTTAGATCTCAGAGACATCCCAGTTGCTCTAGTTTGGATCTTGAATGTCCCCCAAAGGCCCATGTGTTCAGGACTTGGTCACCAGCCGGCCAGTGGTGCTGTTGGAAAGAGGTGGAAGCTTTAAAGTGTGGGGCCCAGTGGAGGAAGTTGGGTCACTAGGGGCATGCCCTCAAGGGTATTTGGACTGCAGCCCCTTCGAGTCTCTCTCTTTGCTTCCTGGCTGCCATGAGGTGAGTAGGCCTCCTCTGCCATGTGCTCCTGCTTTGATAGACTCTGCTACACAGACCCAAAGCCACAGAGCCAAGTTCCCATGGACCAAAAGCTCTGAAACCATAAGCCAAAATAAAGCTTTCCTCCTTATTGTTTATCTTAGGTATTTTGTCACGGTGATGGGAAGCTGACTGACATACTAGTGTGGGAAGAAAAAGTATTGCTTCCTCATCCATTGTAAGGTTCATGGCTAAGAGTCCCATAATAAAAGAAGAGAAAAAGCACACACATGTATCAAATAAGAATTTTCTGGGTCTGGTGGTATAGCTCCGTGGGACAGTATGTGTATAGCCTAAGTGAGGCCCTTTGGTTAAATACCCAGAACACAAATATGCCCCCACCAATTTTGCATGTCATGAGAACTTTCAGAAATGAAGGCCCAAAGTCTTGGGGATAACCATATTTTTAAGGAGAGTCGTACAAACTACATTTGGAAGATGAAAGGCATGATATAATGGAATTATCTGGAGGGAACTCAGTGAAAGGAGAATCTTGCATAGATTCTTCTTGGTGCCCCCGTGTGACATTTCTTCCCCCAGGTAGAGAGAAGAACACCTCCCACATGAGGGCCTTCAGGGGAGGAGGGAAGCAGAAGGTCAAAAAATGACCTTCCTGGGTTTTATGCTACTCCAGTGAGGAAAGGGTGAGGGGAATTCCATTTTCTTTGGTCCTCTTCGGGAGAGAGAGGGCTGCAGGAGGTTGAAGAGAACTTCCTGCTGTTAGTTTTCTCAATTTCCTTCCGCTGAAAATTCTCAGTATGCCATGTTGTCATATTTGGGGGCAGTATTTCCTGCACCCACCACTAATCTATCTGTACTGACATCTGATTTACCTGAAAATGTGGGGGTTCCTGTGACCCCTCATAAGACTCAATAATTTTCTAGCACAACTCACAGAACTCACAATACATTTGGCAGCAGTTTTATTAGGAAGGATATGATTCAGGAGCAGCCGAATGGACTGGGAGCTTGATGATGGCAGTGCTCCATGCCTTTCTTCCTGGGTTCTGAGCAGGTCACCTCCACAATCATCAGTGTGTTCTGTAACTAGGAACATCCTCTGGGCTTTGGTATCTTGCCCAGAGTTTTCATATGAGTTTCATTATCTGGGCATCATTGACTCAATCAATGGCCATGTGATTGAACTCAGTCTCTAGTCCTTCTCCCCTCCCCAGAGGTTGGGGATTGGGGTCAAGTTCCAATTTTAATCCCAAAATTGGTCTTTCTGGAATGGTCATCCTCTTCCTTGAAGCTGTCTAAAGGCTCACTGCCAGCATAAACAAACTCTTGTATGGCCAAAAGGGGCTTGTGAATAACAAAAGGTACTTGTATCAGGAAATTCCAAGGATTTTTGAAGCTCTGTGCCAGGCAATGTGAGCAAAGACTTGACATATTTCTATTATATCAGTTTCCAAGTTATAGTTTTCTTCTGAATCACTCTAGCCTGTTAAAAGTTCAGCAGGTAATTCTGCTTCAGGAGGTGTGGGCTGGGACCACAGATCTCCACTTTTACCTGGCTCCCAGGTGATGCTGATGCTGATGAGCTATGTGTCGCACACTGAGAAGTGCTGACATAGTGTAATCTGCAGTAACATGCATGAAATTGCTCTGAAAACTTGATGTTCTCCACAAACATCAGGTATTATCACAAGTACTATCTCCTCCTTTGAAAGGATTCAATGGTTGGATATGTTTTAAGTGTAATTGTATTAAATATTAAAGCTGAAGAAAGCTTAGAGACCTTAGGAAATCCAGTTCCTTAGAATTCTGAGAAGGGTGATTAGGAGTTGGGGAAGGTTGGGAGATGAGGTCAGACATGGAGAGGTGTAAAGTCCAGAGGAGATTAGAGCTGGGACATTTGCAATGCTCCCTCAGTGACTCTTGAAATAACTTCTTCCTTTCCCTGTGATTCCTTCATTCCCTCCTATTCATCCCAGTGATGACTGAGCACATAACTGCCTCTGCTGACCACTCCTAGGCTGACTATGAAGGGGGAAGTTGGGTCCTTGTAAATCTGGGATCTTAGCTATGACATTAACACTCTTGCAGGCATCTAATTTGTTTTCCTAAACAGTGATCTTGGGACATGGCCCAAAGAGGCACCTGTAGAACAATACTGAATTGGTATCTTCGAAGTGGGTCAAGAAATTGGCATTTCAAGCAAGTTCTTAAGAATTCCCAAATCCTTTCCCCTTAGCACATGGCCCTGCCCCTAACTTATGGGGCATCCACTGCAATCTGATAGGGTCAGCTTGCTGTCTACAGGTAGTAGGCATTCAATGGGAGTTTATGGGATGAATGAGAGTATCAATGAATAAATTAAAATTTCCTTTTAAATTTTTGTTGCCTTTCCATCACTGCCCATGTTGTAACCAAGGCCCCAGTGGGAGTCTGGCCTCACCCAGGGGCTTGCTCTCAGCTACTCTCTTCACCTGCATCCCACATCTGTCTTTCCACTAGTTTTCTCTGCATGGCCCCATCTCCCCAGTCCTCCTCTCGACCATGCTCTGTCCTCTCTCTTGTTTCTGATCAACATTTGCTGCCTGTATTCAAGGCATCACCGTTCTCTCCACCTCCTTTCCACCCTATAGCCATCCTCCTCCCTCATTCCCACATCCAACTGTTACCTCTAATCTTCATCTTGTATTCACTTTCTTCTTTCCCTCTCCAGGTGACCCCCTATGCTGAGCCTTCATTTACTGAAGCAGCTCCCTGCTCTGAAGTCTGCCCTCCAGATCACACTGAACACGTGCCCCACTTAGTCACTTTCAGTCTTAGCCTATCATTATCTGGTACAGATGCTTCTCTGATGCCCCATTGCCAGCAGAATAAGCTCCCCAGGCTGTAAATTTCAGATTGAACCCTACCTATCTTTCCTTGATTATTCCCCAAACTTCTAGATTTCCCCAAATCCTAGATTCCACCCTCCTGGACTAGTCACTTGCTCATTCTCACCTCCTCACATGCACCCTTGCTCATTCCCCAGCATCATTTCTTCCTCCACCTGTCTGTCCAATTCCTTTCAGCCATAAGGACACCTGTTCCAGCATGCCTCCCATCATCCCCAGACACAAGGGCCCTCCCTGGAGCCTCCATAGCTCATCACTGGTCCTGGTCCCTTCTAGGATATTTGCCACACTCTGCTTTGCTTCACTGTTATCTATATATATATGTCTTGTTGTCTGAAATTTTCAGGTCCTCAAAGGCAGGTGACAATATAAACAACTGTGGGACCAGTGGCAGGAACCACTATAATTAACCAAGCACCTCCTACTAGAACAAGGTCCTTCATATAGAGTAACTTGAAAACTTACAACCAGCCATGTGTGGGTGGTGTAGGCTTATAATTTCAGCAACTCAGGAGGCTGAGGCAGGAGAATCACCAGTTCCACTCCAGTCCTGGCAACTTAGCAAGACCTTGTCTCAAAATAAAAAGTAAAAAGAGCTAGGAGATGAAACCAAGTCAAAGAGCACCCCTGGATTCAATCCCCAATACTAGAAAAAAAGCAAAAACAAACAAACAAACCCAAAAAGCAACTTCTAATGATGTTATCTTTGTTTTAGAGGTATAGAAACTGAGGCTTACATTGGTAAAGACCTAAAAACTGACAAGTGCCAGGGATGAGTTTTAAATTCAGATGGACTCCAAAACCCACTCTCTTTCTGCTCAATATGGCTCCCCAGGCAAAGAAGAAAATCCAGATTTATTGAATTACTATTATGAGTCAGTACTGGCAGGGATCCAAGACAGGACAAAACAGTTCCATAAAATTATATCTATGAAAGTGACTAGCACCACATCTGGCATAAAATAGATGCTCAATAAACGCCATGTGAAAAATGAATGGACTTGGAGTCTATTCCATGCCTGTGCTTGCTTCCAGAGTAGAGGTTGAGTCCTCCCATGGAGAGATGAGGAAGGAACCCTGGGGCCTAAGATCTCTTTCTGATTTGGCCAAATGCAGTTCCCATGACTTTGAGCTGGTCTCACAGTCACTCCAGACCTCATTTCCTCAGGGTGAAATGAAGAAGCCAGATCACTTTTTCTTAAGTGAGGTGAGGTGAGGTGAGGTGAGGTAGAGGTCAATGAATTGTAAATAAGTAAAGCAAATACAAACAGATGAGATTATTTTAATACTTTAGAGCCTTCCTGCAACAAAGGCATTTCTTTGGGATTTAGGAATATAGGATAATTTCCTTTTGGAGGTCAACTTTCTGAGGTCAAAGTCCCTGGCTCTCCTGGACAGTAGGGTCACAGAAGAAAAGGACAAATGGCTGCCATTTGTGCAGGTTGGGGTGCTGCTTAGGGAGCCCTCCTGTCTCATAGGACAGTGACTTCTGTGGGCTAGGGCCATGCTTGGCAGGGAGTTAATTAATGTCTACAGGCAAGTTAACGGAACTAACAATTGCTTTGATTAAGGGCAAGAGACGACGATGAACTTTGTTTTAAATAAAGTGAACAAAAAGGGATAGGAAACCATCCACCTCCAGAACTGGGGCCCACTGCCCTGGCCTCACCTTCCTCAGTTTTACTTGTAGATGCCTCTGACTTTCCACAGGAAATGAGAACCCCTTCCACTTATGCTTTAGAGTGACCCTTGTTTTAGCTGCTATTATAGCTAAGATGATCAGTGCTACTGTGGACTTTGAGAAGATGAGTTTGGAAAGGGTCCAAGATGATGGGGAAGAGGACATGGATGGCAGAGCTAATGAACGCTGGGTGCTGATTCTGGGGAGTGACACAGGGCACACTGTGGACTTAGTTGAGCTTACCCTATTGCAGGCTGCCGCATACAGGCCCTGTTCTCAGCTCTTCCCCTACATTTTCTCATTTAAATCTGCACAACCGTTCACAGCAGAGGTCACTTGGCTTGTGAGTAATGTGAATCCTGCCAAGGATCCTGCCAGGTCTGTCTGTCTTGGGTGACAAAATGATTATCCATTATAATGTACCACCTCCCAGGCAAGTAGAATGCAGGGAGGAGGGAAAAGATTGAAAACAAAAGATCAAAAGGGAACAAAGGACAGTGGGTGTAAGAGGGGAAAGGATTGGCCCCAGTGGTCCTTAAAGTTGCAGGGTTGACTGCTGGAAGCTGCCAGGGCTAGCATTTGTTGAGCCCCTACTGTAAGAGGCATGGTGCTAAGGAGTGCCACACATGCCAGCTAATTCAATCCTCATGGCAACTGCACATGGTCTTTGTTTGTGATTATTAATTTGTGTCAACCTGACTGAGCTAAGGGATGCCCAGGCCACTGGTAAATGCCCCCCCTGCCCCACTTATGTTTCTGGAAGAGACCAGCATTTTCACTTAGTAGACTGAGTAAAGAAGGTGGCCTTGACCAAGGTGGGTGGGCATCCCTTGATCCTCTGAGGATGCAGATGGAGTACAAAAGTGGAGAAAGGGCAAAATCTCTCTTTTCTTATGCTGGGACAAAGGGCAAAATCTCTCTTTTCTTGTGCTGGAACATCTTCTGCCCTGTGACACTGGAATTCCTGGTGTGGAGCCTTCAGACTGGAGTGACCTCAGCCCTCTCTTTCCCACCCCCTCAAGACCACCCCCCTCCCCACAGCCATGTGTTCTCAGGTCTTTGAACTTGGACTGTTACACCACCAGTTTTCCTGTTTCCTGTTTGTAGATGGCAGATTGTGGGGCTTCTCGGCCTCCCTAATTACATGAGCCAATTCCTGTAATAAATCTTTTGTATATCTATATCTATATATTCTATTCTTTTTACGTAAGAGGAGATTAAAGCTTGGAAAGGGTAAACTTTGCCCAAGTTCATATTACCAGTAAATTTGCCAGAATTTGAACCAAGATCTTTCCTACTCAATAATATGCTAAGTCCTCCCTTCAGCACTGCCTCCCTCTTTGCAGAACATCACAAAATGATGATAAGTCAAAACCTGGATAAAGCACACCCCACACCCCAAGAGGTGGAGAAAGACACACAGTGGGGGAGGGAGCAATGAGGCAGAACACTTGTTGAACGTTGCAAAGTGCCTGCAACTTGGCTAGATACACCATGGTCTAATCTCATTTAATTTTCGCAACCCCCAAGTGGAAAGGCATAATTGCCCACATTTTGCAGATGAGCCAATTGAAGCTCAGAAATGGCAATTGATCTGCTTAAGGTCATGGAGCTAGTAAGTGGTGGACCAAGAATTCCTATCCAGATGGACCCAACTTCAAAACCCAGGCTAATTAAAAATATTATTTTTTGTTTAATCAAGTAGCAGCTCATACTAGATACTATTAAAGGCAAGCTGTAGCAGAGGCCAATATTTAAAAATAAATTTATAGTTGAAAAATTTACAATTAAAACATCATTAATTAACT
>JAJEJO010000632.1:215709-517953 GCA_020662805.1 Glaucomys volans
CCTGAGACTAGAGAAAGATTTGCTTTTACTGAAATTGAACTGCAGCAGAATTGGAGTCCGGTTTAAGAATCATGGAGAGCACTCAATAAAGTAGGAGTTAGGGCAGCCCAGGGAAGCTGACCCAGGCCTCATGCCCAGAAAGGGGACTTGTTTGAGAGCTTTCTGGGCATGGAGAGCAGGCAGGAGGCGAAGCCAGGTTAGGCCCTGCCTGGGAGAGTAGCTTTGGCTTTGGTCTGGGCTGTGCATGGCATCTGCCAGAAAAGATCATATGTTTTCAAAAACCAGGGTCAAGAAGCAAATTCATGTGCTCATTTCTCTTCCCTGCTCACTAACCTTCAGTGACTCCCCATTGTGTCCTGAATAAATCCCATAAGGCTCACCTTGACATTCAAAATTCTGCATAGTCTGTTCTCAACTTACTTTCCTAATCCTATCTCCTCCCAATTCTCCTGGCTCTGCCCCCCAAAGAAACTTTATGTGCAAGTTAAATTGCTCCACCTTCTATGAACCCCATTTTTTGGTCCTGCTTCATATTTTCCCCCTTAACTCCATTTTTCTTCCAAATCTACCTAGTAAAACCCTGCTCTTCTTCAGATACCTTTCCAAGGTGCCCTCCTCTGTCCATAGAGAAGCAAACTTTCCTTTTCTTTATTTACCCTGATCACATAGTGACTTATATTGAGATTATTCATTTATGTGTCTTATTTTCCTACTAGTCTCATTCTCCTTGTGGGCAGAGATAATAACTCACACTTGCAGGTGTATTAATTAACCAGTTCCTAATGAACTCAAAGGTTATTTTTTGTATGATGTCATTGTATTCAAATAGTGGTAAAGATTTAAATTCTACATTTGCAAGTACCTTGAACTTGCTTAAAATTAGAAACTTGAAACATTTTGAGAACTAGGTTGTGTGTATTCACAATGATGAATACACACTCATTCATTCATTCAAGATTCTCAGTGTAGTGCTGAGGGTGTAGCTCAGTGGTAGAACACTTGCCTAGCATGCATGGAGGCCCTGGGTTTGATTTCCAGTGCTAAAAATCCTCAGTCTGGATTTGCTTTCCTGAAAACATTGAGAACTCAAAAGTGCACATTCTCCATGGAAGTTGGGTCTATTGGAAAATGCAAATGCCACAGGTCCTTCGTGCTGTTCAGACTGCCAGGATGTGTGTATGTGCACATGCTTGAGACCTTCTGAGTCAGATTCATGGCTTGCCAGGCAGCTGACTCCTCCTGAAGTTGACTAAAGCCAAGGAAGAGAAATTGAAGGATGATGCTATTAAAAATACTTGGTAACAAGCCAAGTAATTTCTCCTGCTTTCAACTCCCACATTGTACTTGTTCTTGACTGGAAGATTTTCCAGCCATGGAAAACTCTTGCTAGTTTGTACACCAACCCTGGCATCTCCCTCATTTCTAGTACATTTATAAGTTTGCAAAATTAAATCAGCACTGTCTCAGCCTAGATAAGTCACAGTCAGTTAGAAAGACAACCAAACTGACTCTGGCCAAAAACCAAGGGTTTCTCAGCTTTATCATTTTTTTCACAAATCTAGACTTATACCTAGATTTTTAAAAATTCATTGTTGGCTCTTTCCTTTCTTGAAGGTTGGAGAACAATCTCTTTTCTAGTAATAAACAAGATGACCTTTCTCTGTTTGTTCCATCTACATGAATTATACACAGTGGTTAAGAATATGGGGCTCTGGGATCACTGCAAATCTCAGCCCACTAGCTATGGGTTTTGGAGAGGTGGGTTTGTGTGTGTGGGGGGGGGTGGTCCAATTTTTTGATCTTGCTGTGCATTTGTTTCCTCATCTGTAAAGAAAGATTAATAATAGCACTTCATAGTTGTCCTGAGAATTAGAGGAGCTAAACATAGTGTCAGACTAAGAGGAAGCAATCAATGAGCAGCATCTATGATTAGACCTACAACCATCAATGGTGAGATTACTGGCTCCGCTGATCCGCCATAGCTGCCTCATCCCTGTAGTAGGGTTCTCCAGAGAAACAGAAACAGTATGATATATGGAGAGATTTATTGTGAGGAATCAACTCATGTCATTATGGAGGCCAAGATCTGCCACCTGCAAATGGGAGGAGGGGGAAGGCCTGTGGAGTAGTTTCAATCCAAGATGGAAGACTGGAGAATCAGAAGCATGCAGGGCAGAAGTGGCTAACCCAGACCAAGGAGAGACAATGGATTTGCCCCACCTCTGCCTTTTTGCTCTGTTTGGGCCCTCAACACATTGGATGATGCTCTTGATGTTGGTGAGAAGCTGATTTCAATGCTACTCTCTTATGGAGATGCCTCACAGACACAGTGTTTTACTAGCTATCTGGGCATCTCTTAATCCAGGCATATGGACACATAAAATTGTCCTTAAAACTCCCCAAGACATAAGCCTCATTTCTTTGTTTCCTTTCCCTGAAATGATCTCTCAATGAAACTGGAGCCTGAACAAAACCTTTTTAGAATTTCTGGTTGAATGCAATACCAATTCAAGTTTCCTTTGTTATTCAGGTGTGTGCAATAAAAAATCACTTACTGTTCCCTTTCAATGAGGTGCTGTGCTGGGCTGGGGAAGGCTTCAGGGGTGAAAAGGTAGTAGAGACATGTCTTTGTCATCAGGGAGCTTGTAATATGGTTGGACAGAAAGGAAAGTGCCCAACTTCTATAAAACACCACCAGATATGAAAATGAAAATGAGACCCAGCTACTAGGCTATTGGCACTAAGTATGTCACTGTCCTGCCTTATTTTAATTATAGTTTCCCTTCTCTGCTATCAGCAAATTAAAAAATCCTTGCCATGGTAGTCTAGCAACATTGTTATATTGTCATTCTGAAAATTATGAGGAAAGAACAAATTGTTTTCAGGGAAAGTTTCAAGTAAATTTATGAGCTTATGGACAAATTGCCCATTATTGCTTTCAAAAAAAATTTAAATACTAAGTCAATTGACTAATTTTCAACCTTCAAAAATGAATACCATCTCATGTGTTTCTGGAGTTTAGGGTTCATAAATCTTGCTGTCATGCATTTTTCTTCAGAATGCTTACAACCAGGACAGCAAAGGCAGGATTGTGCTCAGTCCAGCGTAGGGAGGCAGACAGATGTGTGCATAGGTCAATGTCTTGTCCATGCTCACGTGCTGAGGGGGGCTGGTAAGGTTTTGGAACCCAGGACCCCTGACTTCAAATACAGTGTTCTTTTTGCTACATTACACTGTAGTCAACTAGTTATGCACCATTTAACTAACATTTAATTAGCTGAGAGCGGAAACAGATAACCTTGAAATTAATTCAAGTTAATGTTAAATGTTGCTAACTTTTTATTAGTTGAATGTTTCCATTAACTTTTCCAATGACTGCTTTTCTGTACCCCCTCACAGCAGTGAACAAAATTGAGTAAGTGTTCAATAAGTAGTTATCGAATAAACAAATAGCTTAGCTGGTCGGGTTTGGCTGCAGGGTGGGGTTGGAAGGTTGAATCACTGAAGACAAAGTTGGGCATTTAATTCGCTCTTTCATTTGTCAAGTATTTATTAAGTCTCTATGTACAGCACTGCATGGAGTAGAATATTGTGCACATGTGGCCCTTGGCAAGTTGTTTAACCTCTCTGAGCCTCAGTTGCCTTGGCTTTAAAAATGAGAAATAATGGTAGGACCTAGTTTACAAGATTGTTATTAGGACCAAATAAGACAATGTATTTAAAGAGCTTGGTGCAGAGTTAGCATGTGGTAGTGGGTGTGCAGTAAATGGTAAAGATAATTATCAATCTCTATGCTATATACTGTTGGGTGGTTCATACCCTAGGGATCTGGAGCCTATAATGAAATAATTTCTCGTACTCTGAATAGTAGGCAGAGAAAGCCACCATTGATTTGTTTCAAAACAGAGGCAAGTTCTGCAAGCAGAGTTGGGTTTCTGAGATCCCAACTGGAGTAATGCTCTCCACCCACCTTAATTTTAGTTGAATAATGGGGAAGGGGACATAGGTAGCCTGAAAGTTGGTTGCATGCCATTCTTTGCATAGTACCTCCTCTCAGCATCCCTGAGGAATTCTTAGTCCTTGGAACTTTCAGCCAACTGCCTGGATCAGCTGTGTGTATAGGCAGGGATGCAGAGATGGAGCTGTAGCAGAGAGAACATGCCGTGTTTATGCTCCAGAAAGACAAAGCTGGCAAGGCAGGTGCAGAGAGGTTGGGCCTTCTTCTGCAGGTCCAAGAGGAAAGAGACCTGTGTGGGACCCTGGAGTGCTCCTGCCTCTGGCCTCTCCTGGAACAGATGCATCCTGAAGCTGAGCAGTAGGAAGGCAGTAGAAGGGCCAGAACTAATCCCTCATCTGTCAGATCCGGAAGGGGCAAGTGTAGGCAGAGACGCAGCCCAGCCTGGGCTGCACTCTGGGTTGGCAGCCCTGCATTGAGCTGCTCTAATGAATGAAGCTGCTGGTGAGCTCGTTTGTGCTCTGACATGCATGCTAGCCCAAAGCAGCCACCTCCTACCCTTGCTGGGAGAAGCGACTTAGGAAGACAATAAAGTGACTTAACCCCATCCTATTAAGGATAGGATGGCTATGGTGGCAAAATGAGGCAGGGCAGTAAGGGGACCCAGCTTACCCATGTCGTCCTCTCAGTTTTCCAGATCCCCAAAGGATTGGGAGGGGCTTTGGTGGCCGGGAGCCTAGACTAGGTAGACTAGGCTGATTGTCTCCATGAAGGGGTCAATAGTCTTTGCCCCTCTGCCATAGAAAGAACAGAGTAAATGCCAAGTTTCTAATTGGATCTTATTGGAGAGTATGGGGCTTATTGTATATTGTCCTGTCTCCCCACCTCCATGTGTCCTTTCCTGTCCACACTTCTGCATATCCCTCATGTATGCTGTCTGTCTATTTCTAGGCTATGTGTCTCCTGGTCTTTCACATCTGTCCCCACATTTTCGCCCCTGGTTGTAGCTGGAGCAGTGATTTCCAACTAGGGAAGAGGTGATGTGCACTGAGAAGTGGTGCTTGGAAATGTGGGATTTTGGTTGTCTCAATAACAAAGGACACTCAGTCAACAGTCAGTGGATAGGAGTCAGGGATGCTAAACTTTCTACAATGAGCAGGTTAATCCCCCAAAGACCCATCCTACTCCAATTGCTAATAATGGCCTTGTTAAAAGTATAAGGAGGGAGGGAGGAGGGTATTCAGAGGTGATTTGGCTCAAGGGGGAATGACTCAATAATTAGACTCACAAGAGACTGATAAATAATTGCAGAGGAATAATCAAATAAAGGAGCTATTCCTTGCCAGTGGACAGAAGACTTCTGTCTTCTATCTGGAGTTATACCAGGACAATGTCTCCTGAATTAATAGTTCAAAAGTGAGCATGGATGGAGGGCTAGTGAAGACTACATGATGAGGCCCCATCAACTGATAACTCCCTTATCACAGCTGCAAACACCTCTCTCTCTAGGGCCCAGAATATTCACATCAGTCTAGGTGTCTTTCTATTAGCCAGTGCTGGATGAACAAGGCAGACACCTGCTCTTTTGGCTGCTACCACTCAATGACTAAAGAAATTGCTTCAGGGAGTCCCACTCTGGAAACTAGGAATTCGTCCCAAGCCTGCTCCCATCCACAGCCAACATACATATTCTGAGGCCCAAGGATGAGCAAGAAGCAGCTGTTTTGCAGAGGATGAAATACAAAGCATGGTCCTATGGCCTGAGCTCTGGGATAAAGTTCGAGTCCTATAGTCTTTTTTCCAAAGGTCCCGAAGATCTCAACTATGATCACGTTCAGTGTTCCTGGGAAAATGCCTCCGCCCCCTTGAATTGATTTGGGGCTATAGACTCTCAGCTTACCAGGTCTTGGATTTTTCCCTAGTGAAGGCTAATTGCATACGTTTTATTGGCTTTTATAAGTGTCCACATCCCTTCTGGGACTTCTTTGTGGCAGTTGGGGGTAGGCAGGCTGGCCCATGTTCACAGCTTCTCTGTAGGTCCCCTGTGGCAGCTGCATTGTCTGTTGCTCCCAGCTCTGTCCTTATCATGCCTGTTCCTTTGTCTAATTGCCCTAGTATTTTGTTTATTCTGTTTTCTTAAAGCTTCTACCTTTTGGGGACTAGGGTGCACAACCATAAATGGATCCCATCAAGCTATAAATTTGCAGGGTTGGTATAGCTTCCATATAAACATTAGAGGATTTGATGTTTCAGGATGCAGTTCTAGCAGTTTCTTTGATCTTTTACTGACCAGTAAATTATTTATTGAGTCTGTCATAAAGATAAACCAAAGCCTATAAACTATATTTATAGTATCACAAAAATCTCCCCTCCCGCCTGGCATCTTCAGAGGGGGGACCATGGTCCTGGATAATGTAGTAGTTGGGGTGGGTACAAGACCACTGTTTTATCTACTCCCTGCTCCTTTTATCCTTTTTTTTCTCCTTTGGGCTGTTTGGCCTCTTTCCATGATTTTGCTTCATTTACCTACTCTCTATTTTGAGAGGTCCAAGGTGAGATTTTTGTGAGGATTGTTGTTAAGGCCCTGTGGCCTTTCTCTGGCCTCTGGGAGGTCTCAACTTTTCTCTGCCTGAATCACAGGCTGATCTCAGCTTTCCCTACAGAAACCTGACATCCTCAGGCCTCAGTCCCAAGCTGTCCCCCAGCACTGATCCATTCCCCTGCAATCATCTGCCTCGAAGGCTTAGAACATCTGTCACCCCCTGGGAAAATGAACTGTGCCCAATTAAAGGACAGTTCCAACTGACACTCGTTGTCAGGAGTGGAGTTCATTGCCGAGCGTGGGATGTGTGCGCCTGAGTGTGTGCGTATGGTAAAGGATGTATGCCAGCCTTAGGCCCCCTCCTTTCATTTTATTTTTCCATTAGCTTTTAACTAGCACCTTCCTCAATTAAAGTGGCAAGGCAGAAGAGATGAGGAAATCAGTGGATCTCTTCCTGAACATCAATAAAACAAATTTCTCTCCAGGATACCTATTTGTTATTTGGATATCAGACTGACTGTAATCTGTTTCCATTTTCCTTCTACGTGTCCCCCGCCAGAAGCTAGAGGCTCAGCCGTGGATATCCTGCTGTTTCCATTTGGCTGAAAGAGGGGATAGATTAGATTCCTATTTGCTATGCGGACGCTCCCATCTGATAGCCATTAGATGTGTCAGGAGAGCCCCCAAAATGTGTCCCCTTATTTATTCTGGGTGTGGTATGGTGGGATAATGGTGGGGGGTTCTTGGAAGATGTCACTGGCTGCCTTGAGGATGCCAACTTGGCTTCCTTTCTTTCTCTACTAACATGTCATTTCACAAACTGCTTCTAGTCCAGGAGCTGTGGGTCTCAGGGACTGCTGTCTGCTGCTACAGGAGAAGGAGCTAGACCCTGGTTGAAAGGTGTACCCAATGCATTTGTTGCAGCTCCTATAAAGCCTAGAATATGAAGTGCTCCACTGTACATATGAGGAAACTGAGGTCCAGAGAAATTAAGTAGATTGTTCTTTCCTCTGATGTCTTTCCTGCTGCCAGTTCCCACAGTCCATGATCCCAGAAAAGCTAAGTCTGGATCCATGATTTGTATGTGTGTTTGCAGCCAATCAGGAAAGCAGGGACCACAGCTACTGTTTTGCTGTGTTTTACCAGTCTCCTAGCAAGGTGTTGGATACACAGTGACCTCACAGTATATCCTGGGGGATTACATCCTTGCAGTCACCTCTGAGGTCATGGCTTTCGAAAGTTTTTACTTCCAGAGTCCTTACTCTGTGTAGGGACATTCAAACCTTCTCACCCCTGGCATTGCCCAGGTCAGGTGGGACTCTTTCCTGGGCACCTGATGGGTCCATTCCTTCTGCCCTGGTCAGCAGCCCTGCCTCTCCCTTCCACTTCTCCCTTTCCCATCTCATCTCTGCCAGTGATGTGTTGCTAGGGACAGCCTTCCGTCATTTGCTTGGTCTTGCCCCCTACAGCCCCTCTAGCATGTTCTGTGTCCCCCCCCCCCCACTTCAGGGGACAGCTTCTTTTTAAAGAGTGTGTTTCTGGTGAAACCAGCAATCCTTCAGAAGTGACAGGACCTGTCTCTGCATCTCACATCTGCCACCAGCCTCTCAACCCAGGGCCTAAGTGACTTGTCATCTCTTGTCACTCGCCGCTTGGCGGGTGCTCCTGCTCCTCCCCTCCACCAGAGCCATAATCCTCCCCCTTTGATAACACAATTGTTTCCATGGCACTGAGCAGCCTGCACAGCTCTGCAGGGGCTCACAACCCACGAGGAAGATGGAAATGACAGCAACAAAGACCCTCTTAAGAAAAGAATAATGTCCATCTCCACCTCTGCTCCCTACTCCCCTGCCCCTCCCCTTCCCCAGAAAAGAAATTGCTTGTAGAGAAGACACAGGAGCTGGGTGAAGGGCAGAATGGCCCTCAGACAGAAGGCCCCGCTAGCCACTACTGTTTGAAATGGGATTATTTCTTTCCCTACTTAAGCAGCATGCCCAAGAGAGCTGGCTCCTGCCCTGGTGCAGCAGGGGAGCAGGGTTTCCTACAGCTGGACGGTCCAGTTTCCAAAATCCAGCCAGGAGCTGCTGGAGTAAGCAAGGAGCCAGTAGGGATGGGGAATAGATCTGTCCATGGTACTGAAGGCTAGACTTGATGTGCACGTACCTCACTCAAGGCAGCCTCCAGTGTTCTCGTATATTAGGGGATTCTGCGGATCCCCCAGCCTCCAAGCAGGCCTGCTGCTGAGGCTCCCCTTCTCTCAATCTGTGTGGCCTTCCATGCCAAGGGCGCTGGGCCAGTCCTTAGAGTCTTGGGGCAGCTCCTCTGTGCCAAACGGGAGATTTGGTGACATCTGTGCCACTCACTGGGGGTGATGGGGATGAATGCTCAGCATGTTTCCTGACCTTGGTTTTCTCACCTGTAAAATGCTCACATAGTCTTACTCTTGGTGATCATCACATAATCTATGTAAAAGCCTTAGTATTAAGAAAATAGAAGACTCTCAGTACCACTGCATCAATCATGCCTGTGTTGATGAGTCACTCCACCTCCTTGGGTCTTGGTTTCTTCATCAGTAAAATGGATCCTGATGTTAGTTATTCTTCTGACCTCCAAGTAATTATAGAATCACACACAGAGTTGGACATGAAAGTCTTTTGTGAAGTATGTTGTATCTCCAGGATAGTTATTTAACCTTTCTTTATAGCTAAGTGTGTCTATAATTTAGGGATAAGGAAATATAATAAATTTTTTTTCATAAATGGCTTCCAGACTTCCCAAATTCCATGGTGTCCCCATATTACCAGTCCCTGGTCCCTACTTTCTTTGCCTAGCATATTCTCCAAACTCTGTTGTTGCTTCCCCTGCCCCCAGGTCAAAGTGTAAATGCCATGGTGGACAAGGAAGGCCCTTGGAGAGGGGCTTCCCCTTCCTCCTCTTTTTCCATTCTTTCATTCACGGCTCTATCCAATTTGAATATTGACTTGTTAGAAAGTACCATGCTTTTTCAGGCCTTTGGGCTTTTGCACAAGCTGTTCCCTCTACTTGCTTACTCTTATTCATCCTTCAAATGTCAGTTTGCCACTTCATCTAAGAATCTTTTTGCATTAGGTTGGGTGTCCTTGATCCAAACCAGAGCAGTGTGCTTCTCTCCCCATTGTAATTGACTCTCTGTTTCTTTTTAACACCATGTGAACTCAATGAGAGCAGAGACCTCTGAGACCTCTGACCTTTGACATATTCCTAGCACCAAGTACAGTGTCTGACATACAGCAGTTGCTTAATAAGTATCTGCAACAGGAAGGGTCAGCTGCTCTTGGATAAAATGAGCTAGGCTCTTGCCTTAGTCAATTTGCTTAGAGCCATTCCATTCAATGAGTATTTATTAACTTCCTCTGTGAGCCAGACTGTCAACTAAGGCTAGCGAGCTCCTGGGCTGCAGACCCTCCTGCTGAGGTATAGATGTAATGAGCAGATGCCACTTAGAGCAGGCAGGGGTGGGATGAGGCAGCTCTTATGGAGTTCTCTGTATCTGAGCCTGATTCAGGCCTCCCTGCCCCTTTCCCTAAGCCCAGACTCTTCCAAGACCAGTCTGACTTTGGTCCTTCCCAGCAGAGGCATCTCTGCCCCACCCCAGGCCTTTGTCTGATTTCTATTCTCATGTTGAGCAGCATATGTGTGGAAGGGGAGAGGCAAGTTGGTCCCCAACTAATCCAGCAAGGGGCTTCAGCCTAGCTCTGGGAGTCCTCTTGGAATATTAATATTCTGAGGAGGAAGCTAGTGATTATATTTTAGACTTGCAAATGGGTTGGGTAAATAGGATTTGCTGAGAGGTGGGACAGACAGCTGGACCGAGTGAATGCAAGCCACAACTGGGGTGATTAAAGAAGAGATTTGCTCCCCCAGAAAGGAGGCTCTCCAGGGGCTGCTTCCTGTTGAGAAATCTTTTAAGTGAATTCATTTTGGCAGTTCTTCCTTCCTTCACAGTCCCTGGACATTGCTTTTACAGTGTCCCTCTCTGAAGATCAGAGGAGGATGCCTCCAGTGATAGGACACCTGCTCACTTGTGTTCTCCACATGTGCTTGTTAAGAGATCCATCCATCCATCCATCCATCCACCCATCCGTCTATTCATTCATCCCCTTGATAATATGTACTATGTACTCTGCCTGTGCCAGGTATTGCACTGGGTTCTGGGGACACAGCAGTGAGAAAGACATTCACTCCCCAATCTTTTCTCCACACCAGGGTGTGGTCTGGGCTCAGGATAGAAGTTGGAACATGGCCAGCTACTCAGTTTGCCTTGTCAGACCCAGGTTGCTTATCCATCCCAAACCAAGGCTAGCACAGTGGACATGTCAAATGGACACAGCTATAAATGGTTGAACCTCTGACCATCTTTGTGGTTCCCAGCACTATTTCTCTAAAGGAAAGATCCTGGCTACCCAGGTGTGCCTGATGATCAGGATAGTGCAGCATTGTTTCCAGCTCATATGGTGCCTAGTACAAAATAGAAACAAGGAGTCCTTCCCCAAGACACGTCACTGCCATCTGCTGGGAAACCGTCACCATAAATAGCCAACTCTGCGTGACTGCAATGTGAAGGGTGCCCCCTGGATTTGTTCAGCACATCACCTGCCCATCCATGTGATCTTGCACTGTTGTTCAGTATGACTGACCTTGCAGTTCCACAGGGCAGTGGCTACTGTCAAGTAACTCAAGAGAAAGGTCCTATGTCCTGCCCCAAATACCTGAGAAACCAAAATCCATCTTTGCTATTAGTATAGATTTCTAAAGTTCTGTTAGATAGAGAATGACTGAGGGTAGAAATTTACACTGTTCTGAACCAAATGTGAAAATCTGACTAATAAGAAGGTAGAAAGTTATGTTAAAAGGTCTACTTTTCCTTTCCTTCTTCCTTATCTGTATCTCTGTTGGGGACAGATAGCATCACAGTCCAGACAAGTGCAAGTTGGCCAAGAATGATGCCCAACTTTTTGGCTCAATTCTCACACCGTCTTTGGAGGAACTCTTGAAGTATTTTTATTTAACAATCATTGCTTTATAATTAAGGATAAACCTTTGGTCTAAAACCTCGTTGTTCACAGTGGAGATAGTTATCAAAACAGTGGAATTAATCCATAAGCTATAGCTTTAAAGACTACTGAGGTCTTGCTGGGTTCAATGCCGAATATGGAAAAAACAACAACAGAACAAACCTGAGGTTCTCACATTTCCAACCCCACATGTATCACAGTGCATATGTGTGCATCACACACACACACCTGCATCCATGTGTGCAGGGATTAGAGCAGATGAACCAGTGCCCATTCTGCTGCCTTTTAAACTCACAGCATGAATAACTGTTGTTGATGAAAATGGTGGCCTGTCACTCCGATGGGGACACATTCCTTTGGGTTCCTTGCTGGCAAAATAAAGATGTTAGCTCTGTATGGTGTCATTGATCACCCTAACCAATTGTTTTGCAAAATGAGGTTCAGGAGCATATCCCTGGGGGTCAGGGGCTCCAGGTGCAAAGGCACTCACCAGGCCCCCAGGTAGCAGGAAAGGGCTGACCCAGGAGTCTGAATCAGTCAGAGGCAACACATTTCCAGCCTGAGCTTCCTTTTCCTGCCTTGCTCAGTCATCGGATGTAGGGACTGGATCCTCTCAGCTTTGAATGGTGTTCCCTGCATTCTATCTTGAATTCTCCTCACTCCATCTGTTCAATACTGCCCCCACTCCTACTTAAAGCAGCTCTAAGAAAACATGCTGAGCTTGGCTGTGGGCATCAGGTAGAGTCAATGTTGCTGTGGGGCAGTGCTGGCCACCTCATCAGTGAGACACACCAGGTTCCAGATTCAAGGTGTTCGGGGAGGACCAGTGCTAAGAGGCAGAGGATGATTACCTGGGTCCTGACTTGTGTCCATTGCTCAGGCTGAATAAACCTCACTAAGCTCCCTGAGTGCAGGCTCTGTGTTGTAGGCTGTGGGGGTTACACAGATGATGAAACGTGACTCCAGCCTGGAGAGCTTATGCAAACCACCCAGCACAAGGCTGAATGTGACACCCAAATGCCATGGGGGTTCCAGGGAGCTGAACGTAACCCTCAGCAAGAGATTTAAAAAGATTTCACAGATTAGGAGCTGGTGGTGTACCAGCTGGCACTCAGAGGATAGTGAGGATTTTAGCAGGTCCTGAGGGTAGAGCAGGGTGTTTTAGCAGAAGGTGACTACCAGGATGAAAATGGAAGAAAGCACAGCTGGCCTGTGGTAGGTCGTGAGGTCAGACTGCAAAATAAACTGGGGAGGGGAGTGAGAGAAGACAGGCTGGGAGGGGTGATTAGGGACTATCAGCAACTGAAGCAGTCTATGACAGCAGTTGTCATGGTAGACAGAGCAAGGACCTTATTGGTGCTGAAATTGAGGGGAACCTAAATAAATCCTCTAGCTTCACTGGCTTTTAGTTGTTTGTTCTTACCACTAATTTTAGAGGTCAGTTAGCTAAGCAGTGTACTCCCAGGAGCTTTGCTATAGATAAGACCTCTGACCTAAGGGTCATAATGGTAATGGTTGCCTGTTTTACAGGAACTTGGAGTTAGTTCCAACTGGCTGAAACCCTTGGTTCTGTGCAAGTGTCCATTGGGTAACCTTCTGATGTCAAAGGGTTCAAAAACCTACCCTCTGAGTTTGCTGATGCATCATTTTTGAATCACAATAATACCACCATTTTCTGAACATATGTCCTATGAAGATCCCTGAAGTTTGATTGTGCATGTGCAGACCACTGGTCACTTTGCTCTTCCCTGCTTCCAATCACCTTTCCTCCTGCTTCAGAACACCTTGGGTTTTTTTTTTTTTTTTTTTAATTCCATAAATGTCCCTAAACCCTATTCTTGGGGAGTAGATTTAAGACTTCTCAAGGTCAGGTGTCTTGTGAATAAACTGTCTTTTGCAAACAAAGCTCATTGTTTCTGTGATTGACATACTGTGTGATGGGCAGAGCAGGCCTGGGTCAGTAACAGTGCTCACAAGATCAGACCCTAAGAGTGGAGGTTTGACATGCTAAGCACTTCAGAATTGAAGGAAATCAGAAGGCCTTAGAAACTGCCTCAGAACCAAGGATTTCTAGCCTCTTGTTTCTCCATTGCCCACTGGCAAGGAGGGGCTTGCTGAAGTTCCCTTATCTTACTGAGGAAGGCTGTTCCACAAGAAATGCAATTCTTAGACTTCCTCCCTAGGAATCTCATCAAATAACTGGGAAAAAGAAGCCCTGGAGAAGAGACTGAAGGTCACCGCTATACCCAGGTAGATTGTCTGCTCTCCTGAGAGCAGCTCTTGGCCAGTGCCTGGGAGACTTGATCTGCTAGTAAGGCCCTGGGCTTGCACTGAAACTTTGTCCTCACCTTCCTTCACCTTTGCTGCCTCCCCGGAACTGAGGACAGCTTTGGCCCAGGTCATTGTCTCTCTTTGGGCTCATTGATTTCTCCTAAAAATCACTTTCTCCCCCTCTGAAATTGCTCACGGTCCTCCCCCACGCCCCTCTTTCCTGTGAAGAGGGTATTTAAGTTTTAACATCTGAACTTTTCTTTAGGTTTTCATAGTTTCTCTGTAAAAGGACACATGCCATGTCTGTGTTAAATAAATTTGTATGCCTTTCTTCTATTGATCTGTTTATTGTAAGTTCATTTTAGCAAGCCTTCAGAGGGCAGAGGGTGAATCTCCTCTGGCCCCTAAAACCTTCAAAAATGTTATATCTTAATCCCCAGAATCTGTGACTTCATTACCATCCACAGTCAAAGGGACTTTGTGAGTATAATTAAATTAAACATTTAAGATGGGAGATTACCCTGGATTATTTGGGTGGGTCCTATGTCACCACAAGGGACCTCACAAGGGAGAAAGTAGGGAGGAGAAGGCCATGTGACTGGTAACACATTGCAGTGTGGGCTGCCTGCAGAAGCTGAAAGAGGCCCGATGAACTTCTGATCTGGAGCCTCCAGAAAGACACTGTGCTGCCCTGATTTTGGCTCTGTAGGACTCATTTGGATTTCTGACCTCTAGAACAGGGACAGAATAAATTTGTGTTAGTTTAAGCTACTAAATCAGTGGTAATTAATTATAGCAACAATAGGAAACCAATACAGGGAAATTCTGCCAGCTGTTGTGGTTTCTAACCAAAGGCAGGATATTTAAATTTCCTATTAGACCTCAGCCTCAACAATTTTTAAAGTTTTAAAGTTTTAAAGTTTTTAAGAGTAGTAGTTAGCTCCAAAGGTTTTAAGGAGGAACTGAAATAATATATGTAAAGCCCCTACACATAGAAAGCATGCAGTAAATTAATAGACCCTAGGATGATGATGCCTGTGGACCCTGAGGGGCTCAGCCCCACAACCTCCCAGCCTAGCCTCCTTCCAGTAGGTTTCTCTCCTTTTTCACCCTCTCCTCCTGGAGCTTGGATACTTCTATAACTTAGGCCATCAGAGCCTCCTGGGCTCTGTACAGACAACTTATAGCTCAGGGTGGGAGTGGGGTGCAGCTTAGTGGTAGAGCACTTGTTGAGTCCATTCCTCAGTATCACAAAAGCAACAACACAGTGTGAGGGACCAGATACCTACTGATGTGCTCACCTAACATTCACAGATCTTAAGGGTTATTGATAAGACAGCAACACTTACAAGTTATATATTTTATCATAAGCATAAATAAGCATGCTCATTTTGGGCATGACATTTAATGAGTGTAACAATCAAATCCTTGAGAGATGCACATGAAGTTTCTGTGACTAATTACAGGTCTCAGAAGGTATGTACAGATTGTGCGAGAAGTCTGTCCCTGTGACAGACCCAGAAACACATGCAGTTTTTATAAACATACATTTTGCGACAGCTTTATTGAGGTATAATTGACATACAAAAAACTGTACAAAGTAAAATGTACCATTTGGTAAGTTTTGACATATCTATACAGCTCTGAAATTATCACCATGTTAACATTATAATAACAAACATAACCATCACTCTCCACCAATTTCCTGATGTCTTTGTGATCAATCCCTCCTTCCCTTTGTCCCTTTCTTGCCCACTCTCCCTTTAGGACTTGCTGTCACTGTAGATTAGTTTGTATTTTCTAGAAGTTTATGTAAATGGAAGCATACAGTATGTATTCTTTTCTATCTGGGGCCTTTCACTCAGAATAAAAGATTCTTCATGTAATCATGTGGATCAATAGTCCATTCCTTTTTATTACTGAGTAGTATTCCATTGTTTGGATTTACCATGGTTTGTTTATCTACTTCCCAGTTGATGAACATTTGGGTTGTTTCCAGTTTAGGACTATCACAAACAAAGCTGTTATGAACTTTTATGTAAACGTTTATCTATGAACATATGTCATCATTTCTCTTGGGCAAATAGCTGTTAAATAAAACGTGTAGGGGCCTTTGGTTTGAACTCAGTTCCTGCTGTAGGCCAACTGGCGAAACTGTCATGGAGTCCCACATGCTGTAGCTCCGGTTACCAAGCTGAAATGAAGTTGTTTATCTGACCTGAGAAATCTGGAAAATGAGAGATAATAGTCAAATCCCCAAACGAGCCAGGTTTAGCTGGCATGATAAGGAGTTTCCCTCTGCTTTAACCTTTACAAGAAAAGTAGCTTTGAAACAACCAACTGCTTTTGTTTTCTGTTTCTACTTTCCTCACACTGCTCTATTAAACCAACCTCCTCTGCCCAGCTTCTTAGAACACTCCTTCCGCCTATTGGAATGAAGCCTGGCCTGATTCTAGAATCACAAATAAATCCAGTTAAGATTTTTAAGCAAAATTTTTATAATTTTAATTTTTGATATTTCTGGTGATTGACAAAGGGACCCAAAGAGAAATGCCTATGACCCTCAAGACCCCTTGGGTAACCTAAGGAGGTGCTGTTGACCCCCTTTGAGATCCTCTGTCTGCCTCATGGAGCCCTGAGGGTGGGAAGTAAGTTCCTCTGCTCATTTTGCATTGAGTCCCCTGATCTTTTGGGCTTGAATCTAGGGTTGGTTTGTGTTGTAAGACAGTGCTTGACCTTTATGTACCAAGAATTAGTTTGTATTTGGGGTTGCGAGGGAGTTACTAGCAAGGCTGTGGTTTAAAAGTAACTGATAGTGTTCGCAGTAGTGGCTGTTACTGCAAAGAGTAAACTTCAGGTTTGGAATTCACAGGCATTTGAGTTCTCGCCTCTTCATGTCTTTTCCTTGACCTCTTAGGTAAGGGAAGCCTCAGGGGTCTGGCTGGGGCAGGCAGACACTGGAAAATCATTGTCCAGGCTGGCTAAGGAGATGTTGGAGCCAAAGCCCCAAGTGGATGGTAGGCATGGTTCAAGCACCTAGGAGCTATGAGAGTGTTCCCCACCACCACAGAAAGTGCCTGGGCTAGGATCAGCTGGTCACAACATGGACTAGTTGACGTTAGGTCACCACCAGTCTCTAGAAAACATCTGTATAGCAAGGTACACTGTGAAAGCACCATCAGACCCAACTCCCAGGCGTGCCCCACTAGGCTTTGATCTCAGCTCTCAGATACTTAAGATTCACCATAAAAATGGAATTCCTAACTTGTAAAGAACTGAATAGTCCACATTTTGGCTGTGACTACCTTTTGTTATATATGAGTAATAGGTCTCAGAAGCTGCCCATATTTACAAAAAAGGCAAAATCTCACTAAAGATCATTTAAGTTATCATAGTCATCATGTGAAACATTGCAGATAAACAACACTGCACTTCAATAAGACTTTTTCTGGGCATGGTGGTGCATGCCTATAATCCCAGCAACTCTGGAGACTGAGGCAGGAGGATGATAGTTCAATGGTGAAGCACCCCTGGGTTCAATCCCCAGTACAAAAAAAAAAAAAAAATAATTGACCCTTTCTTACCCATGGACAACTCTTCTATCTTAGTCTCTCTGTCTCTTTTCCTTCTCTTGGTCCTGAGAACTTGCCTAGATTCTCCATCTGTTGGAGGCACTTAGGTTGTCATGCCTTTCCTGTGCAGGCAGCCAATCAAAAGATTGGGAGCCTCATGAATATGGCCAGAGAGCAAAGTGGGTGGCCCCCATTTGTGGTTACCTTGCTGGTTGTGGCTAGGTCTTTCTTCTGCCTGTCTTTGGGAATGAATGACTCTGGATTGGGAATGCACTACATCTTTTTGCTTCCTCTTTGGAGCTTATGAATTTCAGTCTTGGGTCACTTATTAAGTGTGTCTTCATATTAGAAGCGTTGTACCCAAAGAAAATAAAATCACCCAAGCCCCTCATGTAAAGCCAAAAGAAGCCTTTATTTTAGCTGGCCAGTGCCGATTGCCCTTACACCTAAAAGCGGTGTGCCGGGAAATCTCCTGGTAGTTCTTCCACTGCCAACTTTAATAGGGCGTGGGAAGGGATTAGGGTGAGGCTATAGGGAGGGGGAGATATTGGGGTGGGCCATAGGGAGGGGATTTGGGATTGGGGTGGGCTCTAGGGAGGGGATTTGGGATTGGGGTGGGGCTGCCTCTCCGGATCTCCCTGGAGAATCTCCCTGGGGAACACAACATTTTAATCTGTTTTCTGTTGCTCTAACAGGAGCATGGCAGAGGTTTTTTGTCTGTTTTACTTTCTCTCCTAAACTAAAATGAAATTAAAGCTCAGGGTGAAAAAAAAGAAAAGACTTTGATACTACCACGAATATTTGCTGTTTGTCCGGGTGAAATCAGATATTAAGATATTTGAAAGGATTTTATTTTTTTCTTTTGCAATGCTGGGGATGGAACTCAGGGCCCTGTGCATGCTAGGCAAGTGCTCTACCAACGAGCCCCAGCCCCAACCCTGAAAGGATTTTTTAAGGAGCTCTATGGTCAGGAGTCAGCTTAATTGGGAGCTGATACACAGGATGCAACCCTCTCTGCTCCCTCTTGGATCATGCTTCACCTGTGGGAACCTCTAGTGACCAAAACCCTTCTTGAATCTCTGCAAAC
This sequence comes from Glaucomys volans, assembly GCA_020662805.1. Taxonomy (NCBI): domain Eukaryota; kingdom Metazoa; phylum Chordata; class Mammalia; order Rodentia; family Sciuridae; genus Glaucomys; species Glaucomys volans. Next base: position 234,191 of record JAJEJO010000632.1, read on the forward strand.
TATATGCCCTGACCCTCTGTCTCTTCCCTTTCTTGTTGGTGTTGTTTTTGACTATATAAATATTAAGCAAATAAAACACTTTAAAGGTCTTTCTAAAAATACTAATAAAAGGCTTTATTCAAATTGGCTTAGAGCTAGATGAGCAGACCTAAAACTGCAAGAAATATAGAAACTAACCCCAAACTCTGACTTGGGTAAATCTTTGGCAAATAAGATTAGCTTAATGTTGCTCATTTAATGAAACACAGCTGTGCCTTCTGAGTTATCAGCCAAAACAAAACAAAACAAAACACACACAAATCTGCACTTAATTTTAGGGTTTTTGCTTAGGTGACAAATGCCTGATGTGCTGTATGGTTAATAGTGAAATGACTTGAGATGATGGCCAGTTTTGTTCAACATTTTAGGAAATTTTTACAAGTAATCTAAGCATAATTGTTGAAAATGATTAAATAAGAAATAAGTGTGATAAAAGTTTATAAATGAGCATTTTTAACAATAATATATTTATTTTAAAAATTTCCCTAACTGGTAACTACATCAAAGCATTTTGTTAAACTAAAAAATGGATATTTATCAGATATCTAGATCATGGCTAAGTAAATTAAAATAATGAAACATTGTTTTTATATGGTCTAGGGAAGCCAAGCACATTTGGGTCTACTACTAAACAGGGAAAAGTGTTTTATGAGAAAGTGCATGTTTTTAGAAATTATTAAATGTACAGTACTGAAATGTTGGTATATTGGTATATGACAATTCAAAATTGCTTGCTTCCTAGGTTTTCACTAGGACTTAAGATTACTGCTTTGGACTGGATGTGCTTTGTCCCCCAAAGGTTTATGTGCTGGAACCTTGGTCCCCAGAGTGATGGAGCTGAGTTGGTGGAGTCACCCCACTCTCTAGCATCCTCTCTCACCATATGATCTCTTCTGCATACATTCCTGTCACTTTGATTCTATCTGCCTTAAGTCCTTGACAGAGGCCATGCAGATAGGGCCACTAAATCTTGGCCTTTCAGTCTTCAGAACTATGAACTAACTAATTCTCTTTTCTTTATGAACTCCACAGCTTCAGTTACTTTATTATAGCAACAGAAAAAGTAAAACAATTACGAAGCATTAAAAGAATTCTAATCAATTTCTAACCAATATGTGATAATTAAACTAGAATAGTGGTGCACACTTGTAATCGTGGCAACTTGGGAGGCTGTGACAGAAGAATTGCAAGTTTGAGATCAGCCTCAGCAACTTAATGAGACCCTGTCTCAAAATGAAAAAATACAAAGGGCTAGAGAGGTAGCTCAGTGGTAGATCACTCCTGGTTCAATTCCCAGAATCATGAAACAAAAACAAAAACAAACTACTAAGTATAGGATAAATAAATGAAGAAATATAAGAAAAATTATACAAGGTTCATGGGAGATGAATCTTTCAATATATATTTTTTAGTTGTTGATGGACCTTTATTTTATTCATTTATTTATATATGGTGCTGAGAATCAAACCCTGTGCCTCACATATGCTAGGCAAGAGCTTTACCACTGAGCCGTAAACCCAGTCCCAGGAAGATGAACCTTGTGAAAGGAATTTTATGTGAGCTCAAGTTGGCTAAAAATAGGATGGAATTATAAGTTTCCCCCCAAAAATTGTGTGTTAATATCAAAAGCGCAAAACCAGAATTTGTTCTACTCTGTTAAAATAACAAGGTTTTCTTGGAGTACTGATCTGCTCCTAATAGGAAATAATGGAAAAAATGTCCTTTACTTTTTAGGTAACTGGCCTAGGAAACAAAGGCTGTTTCTTCCAGATAATTTCTTGGGCTTTGTGCTGTCTTTTATTAGGTCTTTGATCATTTTAAGAAAAATGAATCTTCTCAATGTTAAAAGAGCTAAGGTCTTTCTGCAACTATGTTATTTCTGAATTTGCCTTTGAAATCCTTTGTCACTTAGGCTCCCTTGCTTAATGATCTGGGGTTCCACTTTGATCAAGTGTTTTAAACCCTTGATATTTTTAGACAAACTTCGCAAAATCAACCTCTGAATTAAGTCTTTTTGCCCTTCAAATAATGGGACATTCCAGAAAGGAATATGGGATATTCCAGAAAGGGTCCTTGGATGTGTAAAGAGACATAATAAACCAATGCGTTTATTTGATATAATAAATTATGAGTATTGTCGAGTAAGAAATGACGTTTGACCTTTATGGATAGGTTATTAATATGTGCTCCAGGAACCATATAAAATTCCTAGATATCTGATGTTAAAATCATAATTATTTTTATGTTACTCTGTGTCACAAAAATAACTGAGTTTGCCGGTCAGTTGCTAGTTGTAATGAACAACACCAGATCTTTAACCATACCATGCTGAGTCCTGCTGTCCCCAATTTCTTTACTCCTGTGCTTTTTATGAAAGTTCTCTGTCAAGCAACTATAATCCTAAACTGTTGTGTCTTCAAAGAAGTTCGTGTAGAGGATGGAAAAACTTTGAAGAATAGATCTCTGATATCTTTGCAATCACATTAGATTGGGTAAGCATTTCTAGAACTCTAATAAGCTGATGGGTCTGTGAAAGTGTTAACCACGATCAAGCAGAACAGGAATTACTTGGTTCTGAATGAATTGATGAAAAATTATTGTTTTATTACAACTTTTAAAATTTGAGGCATTGTTGGTTCTTTTAATATTTTGCTTTCTTTTAATTTTTTGCTTTCTGGGGAATTTTTTTTAAACTATCAGTAGCTTCCAGCAATTTGGTGAAGTATAATTTTGTGAAGAAAAATAAAATTACTTTTCTCCCTAACCTGAGCCCTCAAAAATTTGAAAGGGACTAGAGCCCTTAGTGACCACGAACCTGGCACCGCAGCTGGGCCCCTTATCCCACGAAACGAGCACTTCAGCCCACGAGACTTCAGCCCACTAGACCACACCTTGTCCCGCGAGACCTGCACCTCGGTCCACGAGACCTCACCTCATCCCGCGAGACCAGCATCTCAGCCCACGAGACCTGCCCTTGGACCTGCAAGGCAGCACTTCAGCGGGGTCGACGGTCAACTTTGTCCCGCAAGGCAAAGAAGGACCTCAACCGTCCTGGAAGGTGAGTGAACCCCTGAGGACAACGGCTGGAACAGTTAGTGGCCCTTGGGCAATTGGTTTTCTTTCTACCAGAGAGAACAGGTAGAGTAATACATCATATTTGACCAATTGGAAATGCCCACCTCCCTTTGGGAAGATTTACTGGCCATTCGTAGAAGGCCGGTGGATGTAATATGAAAAAGCTGCTCTCAGCTCGCCCCCCAGCCTTTTAAAATTTTTGCTACATGCAGACATTCTAAATGTAAAGAGGTTGCCGAGATATGATAGAGTTAGAAAATAACGTCTTGTAAGTATCCTTTTGTTTTTTAAAAAATCACGTGTCTTTTGGAAGTGATTTTGAAATGGATTTATTAGACCACCTCCAGGAGGGCACTTGTCCACATTTGTGAAGTGGATGAGAGGACATGGAGAAGACGGACCGTGAGGAGGAGGAGGTCCTGTGCCAGTTTATGTAAAAGACATTTTTCTATTATAATCATTGTTTTGTATGTGCATTTTATTCCTCATTACTGTATATATAGTAGAAAATGCTAAGTACTTTTTTGAAATATCTAGACTTTCTAGATGTTCAAAAGTGCCTGGAATATGTTAAAAGTAGAAGTGGTAAAATGTAACACATTTTGTAAATTTCTTTTTGTTGAAATTCTTATGAATTTTTTTTTTGGGTGGAGGCAATTGCCAACCCCCTGTTGAGTAGTACACAGTTGTGTGTTGTTTTTTGGGAGCACCATGCAAATGTGCTTATGACGAGGCAAGAGTTGTTCCTTATGTCTATGGATTTTGTTTTATTTTGCTGTGTATGTAGTGTATACAAGAGAGTCACAGTCTACATCTAGTCTTTCTAGATGTTAAAGTTTGCCAGTGTCTGACTTTTGTCATAGAATTAGTTAGTAGTTAGTAGAATTAGTAAACAAATTTTGTATGTTTTGTGTTAAAATTTTTAGTAAGGATTGTCTTTTGGAAATTTGAGCATTATAGCCCAGTGGGTCTGTGAAGGGGCCAGAATGCTCATATTTTTAAGACATTTTCAAATTAGAACTATTGTTATATGTGTGCAGTTTATTTAAAACTGTCATGTACACAGTGGACAAATTGAGTCCTTATTTGAAACATCTAGTCTGTCTAGTTGTTTAAAAGTGCTGCATGTATGTTAAATGTAGAGGTAGTAAAATATTACTTTGTAAATATCTTCTTGCTAAAATTCACATGAAATATTGTCTTTTGGGAATGGAACTATTAAACCACCTCTGCAAGTAGTATAGTACTATCTGTACTTGTTCAGTGATGTGGGGAGGTGAGAGGGAAGCAATTTCAAAACGTAATATGGTAGTGTGTTCACACTTTGACATATTCAGACATCATTTTCCTATATGTTTTGTGCATCTTGTTTTGCTGTGTATATATATAGTGTATATAATGGACACATGAGTCCCAGATTTGCAGTATCTAGTTTCTAGGTATTAAAGAGGTTGCCAGTGCATGACCAAGTAGTTGATAAAATTAGCACATTTTGTATATTTTATGTTGAAGTTCATAGGAAAGCTTGTCCTCTGTAAATGACTTTTGGATATGAATTGGTTCAACTATCTCTAAGTATTACTATTCCTGTACTTTTCCATTGGACTGAGAGTAGAAGGAAGTGAGGAGGGAAAGGATCAAGGACAAAATGGTCATATTAGAAGATATGGAATATGACCATTGCTTTGTGTGCAATTTTATTTACCAGTGCTGTGTGCATAGTGGACAGGTTCTTATGGACAGGCTCTTATGTGGAATATCTAGTCTTTCTATATATTTAGAGGTGTTTGATGTATTTTAAGATAAGAAGTAGTAGAATAAAACTTTTTGTAAATAGCTTTAAAAGAAAAAAGAAAAGCTCGGGGACTAGAAAAGCTCATATGACAGACATGATTGTATGGATTGACGTAGAATAATTACAGGACAAAATTCAACACCTACTGATAAAATCTCTCAGGTAAGAAGGACCAGGGAGTGTTATGGATTAAATTATAACCCCTGAAGACAGGTGTAGGATCATAACTATATACCCAAGAATAAGTTCTTTTTTTGAGAAATGCATTATTATGGTATGATTACCTATGATGAGGTGATAAGGGGCTAGGATGAGCTCAAGGTTCAGCCTGGCTTGCCACTTTGTAAGGAGAGTGGGGTGGACTCTTGGTTCGGTGTGGCATGCCTCTTTGAAAGGAAAGCAGAATAAGTTTTGATTCAGTGTGGTTTATGTCATTATTTGACTCTCTTCACTTCTATTTAGTTGATGTTTGTAGTAAAACGTTTTAATTCCCTTACCTCTCATTTTGGGTATGTCCCATAGGTATTTCTTGGTGGTTCCCATTGGGGGTTCCATATAATACAATAAAGGGATGACACCCTGATGCTAATGTATAGCAGGGTGACTTCAGTAGTGTAGAGAATGCTGCTGCTGTACCGCTCCATCTATATTCCTCAGTTAGTGTTAGTGATATCACAATGTTATACGTGTATGCACTGTGTTCAGTAGCATAGAATAAAGTTGGGGTTTTTTGCTGTATTAAAAAAAAAGAATTTGGAAACCATATTTTTATTTTTTGGACAATATAGTTATTTGTACAAGTTTGAGAAGAATCTGTACTATTTTTAATAAGATATGATTGGAAATATTAGCTACATTATTAAGGCTTTGATTGGGATGTCATGTTTGAGAATGTGCATACAACGAATTTATAGATACTGTAAGCAAAGTCTGAAATCTGTCTTAGTTTGGTTTCCTAGATTTGAGAGGTTTTTTTAAGAAGTCCAATCTGAGCTGGGTGTGGCAGTGTACACGTGTAATCCCAGCAATCTGGGAGGCTGAGGCAGGTCAGCCTTAGCAAGTTAGTGAGATAAAAAATAAAAAGCACTGGTGATGTGACTGAGTGGTAAAGTAACCCTGGGTCCAATCCTAGTACCAAGAAAAAAAAAAACAAAAAACAAAAAGAAAGTCCAACCTGAGATTTCTTATAAAAATAGTTCCAGCAAACCATAGTGATATGGCCCATCACTATTCTTGCCATACATATGCAAGTAATCAGACCTTGTTTAATGAGACTAAACTTATTTTACAAACCAGTTAGTCTTACTCTGTCTTTCATAAAGGATAACCATAGAGAGCAAAATTATATTCAGCAGAAATACTATGATAAATCTGTTATTACATTGTAGCCTATTCATTGTTTTTTAGTTTTTATTATCTACTTGCAGATTCAACAAGCTCCTATATTCTTTTGGATTCCTGCAATCTTATTTTTCTCCCATAGAATCACTAAGAACAAGAATTGCTGTGTCCCTGAAGCCCTATAAGTGAAGCTTGGATGACTTGATGTAAATTTCAAGGGACAAGTCTCATGCTTGATGTGTAGGCACAAGAGAGTTCACCAAAACACCTTATGCCTTAATCAGAGACATTCAAACTGCAAACCAGGATGAGGAGCTGACAACTACATGCTGTGGACAGCTTTTCCCAAGATGTCAGAACAAGACTCCCTATCATAACGAGACTCTTACCTCTCAATTTTTTCTTGCTCATGCCTACCTCTTTTGCTTGTCAGAACAATGCTGTGGTTAGAATTTCATAATCAGTAAATTCTGTAGGTAACTTGATGAAATGCTGGATATGCAACTGCTGCTCAAATTATACTCATGATCCCTTCATAAGATGCAGTCAGACTTTTAGACCTACTTATTTTCACTCCCTGATTTAATTTAACCCAGTCATGGCAGGCTAGATAACCTACTAGCTGAACAGAGAGACATTTGTGCATTCACTGACACTTTTTGTTGCATAGGGATAGATGCTTTGGGTATTGTAGAGACTCAGCTGTAAAAATTAGCAGACTATTTGGTTAAATGAGTATACTCCTTCTTCAGTCTATTTGATTTTAGTTGGTTTGGTTCATGGGGACCCTGCCTAAGGAGCATATTCCAATCTCTTATTATTATCCTTTAAATAGTATTAAAAGTACTTTCCTGGTGTGCTGTATTCTCTCAAAAATTTTAAATGTTTGGATGCTGCCATCTGTCAAATGTCACATGGTCTCTCTTTGGATGGATGGACAAAAACTTAACTGTCTGATCATGAGGACACTGTAATCTGTGAATAATATGTTAAGACCAGAACTCAAAATGATGGTAACCAAGAGTGTTGCAGTGCCTTAAGTTTTGATCACCTAGGCAAGAGCTTGAACAAAAGAAAGGAGTTGTTAAATAAAATGTATAGGACACTATTGTTTTTGACTGAGGTCCTTCATTAGGCCCAAGTAGCCAAACCAAAATGGGGTCTGTTGTGGTCTTTTAGTCAGCTTTTTGATTGCTGTGACCAAAAGATCTGATCAGAACAACATAGAGAAGTTTATTTCAGTTCATAGTTTCAGAGGTTCAGTCCATAGTTGGCCAACTCCATATCTGACCTGAGATGAGGCAGGTCTGAGATCATGACAGGAGAGCATAGTAGAGGAGAGCAACTCAGGGCATGACAATCACCAAGCAGAGAAAAGAGAGAGAGAGAGGGAGAGGGAGGGGGAAGGGGAGGGGGGGGGGGCGGGGGAGGGGGGGAGGGAGTCTGCTCACTCGGGACAAAATATAAACCTCAAAGTTATGCTCCAGTGACCTGTCTCTTCTATCCAAAGCCTACCTGCCTAGAGTTATCATCCAGTTAGTCTCTATTTGTGGATTAATTCACCGCTTAGGTCACAACTCTCATAATTCAATCATATCACCTGTATTGCATTGTGCTGAGAACATGCGATGTTATTAACATAGAAAAACATGTTTGTGTCTTTCTGCAATGTCAGAATTTATTAAATAACAATAAATTCAGAATTTATACCACTTTTAGTAGTGACAGTTCACTGAATAATTGTGGGTCACCTGGTAGTCATAAGCTGGGCAATCACAGGTTTTTATTTTAAATTCCAGTCTTAATTTCTAATATCTATGACACTCAAGTCACATATCACACGTTACATAATTGTATATATAGGTAAAGAAGGACTAGGAAAGGGCTAAGGCAGCCACAAGGGTTCAGGAAACTGAACTGAGAGGGAAGACAGAGAGCAGATATGGATGCAAAGAGTCACTGTAGGTGGTCAGATAAGATTTCAAACCAATCAGAGAACTTGTTCAGGGCACAGAGCTGTCAAAACTCAGGAACCTATTTGAGGCCAAGGTCCTGAAGGACAGCAGTTTGATTGTGTCAGCTTGGAGTGTCTGCTTGGAGTGGGACTTGTGTGCTCATCATGGACAGGAGAAACTACTCTCTGCTAAAGCCCACGGACAGAGATTCTTTGATTCATCAATGTGATTTTTCTGGGCAAGGTTCATGATGAGAGAGCAGGTCATAGGGTCAGTGTACCCCTACTTTTATGGATCTGGAGTGAGGGTGTTGTATCATTTGGTGATCTGGTGTGTTGGTTAAGCTTGGGGACCTGGTTTTTCTGATATGAATTTGATAACATCATGTGCATGTATCCGTGTGTTTCTGACTAATTTGATAAGTTCAAGGTGGTATTCTTTTTAGCACCATTAATCCCTAAAATTTATCAGTTTATGCTTTAGGTTGTCTGGGGCAGGTGGTGGTGGTTTACTTGTATAAACAAGGTGTGGAGTCATTCCACTTCAGTACTTAAGCTCAAAATGGAAAAGCTCATGGCAAACTACTGGTTTACTAAATGGAATAACTCAGAGTAGTGTACAGCCTGCTCTCCACACACTGTCTCGTGTCTAAACCAAAACGTGGTGAAATTCTGGTCACCAAGCTAAAACTAGATTGTTCACATAACCTTCTAAGAAACAGGGAAAGTGCGAGATAATAGCCAAATCCACAAACAAGCCAGTTTTAGCTGCCATGATAAGGGGGTTCCCTCTTCTTTAACCTTTATAAGAAAAGGAAATTTGAAACAACTAATCTGCTTTTTGTTCTATATTTCTGCTTTCTTCAGTCTTCTCTATCCATAAATCTGATCTTCTGTTCTTCTCATCTGAATGTTCATTCTCTTTGATGGAATGAAGTGTTGCCCAGCTACGAATCACAAATTCAGCCAATTAGGATCTTTAAATGAAATTTGTTGTAATTTCATCTTTTGACATACCTGAGAGAGAAATGGTTGGACTGGATGTTAGGTATACATTTAATTTTAGAAATGGTCAAACTGTTTTCCATAGTGGTTGTACCATTTTACATTCAACCAGTGGTTTATGAGGTCATTCTAATAGGTAGGAATTGGTATCTTGTTGGTTTTTTTTCTTGTTGTTGTTGTTCCTGGGATGGAGCCCAGGGGTGCTTAACCACTGAGCCACATCCACAACCCTTTTTATTTTGAGGCACAGTCTCACTAAATTGCTGAGGCTGGCTTTGAACTTGAAATCCTCTTGTCTCTGCCTCCTGAGCTGCTGGGATTCAGCCATGTGCCACTGTGCCCAGCTCTTGTGGTTTTAATTTACATTTCTGTAAAGACTGAGTATGTTAAACACCCTTTCATGTGCTTGTTTGTCATCTCTATATTGTGTGTATGCATGTGCGTGCAGGTGCACTACTGAGGATTGAACCCAGGATCTCATGCATGCGAGGCAAGCATGCTACCACTGAAGTAAATCCCTAGTCCTATATATCTCTTTTGGTGTAGTATCTTTAAATTTTCTACTCATTTGAAAAAAATTACGTTGTTAGTTGTATTATTGAGTTTTAAATAGTCTTTACCATGAATCCAAGTCCTTTACATATCTTCTGCGATGTTCTTCTTATCCATGGCTTGTCTTTTCATTCAACAGTGTCTTTTAAAGAGAAAATTTTTCCACATTTTTATTGGTGCATTATAGTTGTACATATTGATGGGATTTGTTTAATTACTTGTACATGCACACAATATAACAATGTCATTTGGCCAATATCTTGTCTGAGTACTTCTTTCCTCCCTCCCTTTCTCCTACCCCTTGGTCCCTTTCCTTTGAAGAGAAAATTTTAATTTCAATGAAGCCCAATTTATCAATTTATTATTTTATGGGTTGTGTTTTTGATAACATCTCTAAGAAATCTTTACTTAACTCAGGTCACAAAGATTTTACTGTTTTTTTTCTAGGAGTTTTATTGTTTTAGGTCTCACATTTAGGACTGATTCAGAGTTAATTTTTTTATATGGTAGGATATGTGGATTAAATTTTTTGAATATGGATATCCAATTGTTCCATCACTATTTGTTAAAAAGACTATCTTTTCTCCGAGGAATTGCCTTTATGTCTTTGTCAATGTGGGGGAAAATGGTAATATCTTTTTCTCACCCATCAATAGGTTCATAGCTGTGGCACCTATATTAAAAGACAGATTGATACCAAGCAAGGGCTTGCTGCCTGATGCACACAGAAGCCAATACTATAGCACCAGTTTTTGCAAAAAAGAGAGCTTTATTGCAAGGCTGACTGGCAAGGAAGATAGGAGCTGAATAAAAACACTCAAATCTGTGTCCCTGATCAGTAGTGGGAGAAATTGAAGGAAGGGAGAGGGGAGAAGCTTCTTTTGACTATATGGTGAGAAGGGGCAGTTTTAGAGTCCTAGATAGTTGTAGGTGGTCACCATGCTTCTTCACAGACTGCATGTTTCTTTTTTAGGGGAAATTATGTTCTGAGTGGAAATTTTGAGCTCATGATGTCAAAAGGTCATTGATCAGAAAAGCTGGTTGCTTCTGCTTATCCATTTTTTTTCATTATTTTTGTTCTTTTTAGTTATACAAGACTGTAGAATGTATTTTGACATATCATACATACATGGACTATAACTTCCCATTCTTGTGGCTATACATGATGTATATTATATATAAACATAGGGAAGCTATATCTAATTTCATTATACATTCTTTCCCATTCCCTCCTGCTTCCCTTTCCCCCATTCCTCACTGTCCAATCCAGTAAATCTCTACTCCTCCCTGTCCCTGCCTGCCTATTGTGAGTCAGCATCCACATATCAGAGAGAACATTGGGCCTTTGGGTTTTTGGGACTGGCTTATTTCACTTCACATAATATTCTTCTGTTCCATCCATTTACTGGCAAAATGGCATCATTTCATTGTAGCTTATCTGCTTGTCCATTCCTGAAAAGCCAGTTTAAAACCATCCTTGGATGGATACTGGAGTGTTTGTTGCTGGAGTCCTAGATCAGAGAAGTCCCAACACACCTGTTCCAGCCCCTTGCCTCCAAAAAACAAATGGAAAAAGTAATGGTGAAAAGCAGGAAAGGAATTTATTCAGTATAGCATACTGACAAGAGCTTCACATTTAAATAGATAAGCAAGATAGGTGGGGAGTGGGAAGCATGAGTAGCTGATCCGTCTTGGTCAAACTGGGTCTGGTTGGTTATTATCTCAGAACTGGTCAGGTGGGACCTTGTCATTGGTAAGAAAGTTATTCTTTCATGGAGGGCACTTTAGACTGTTGCCACAAGATGTTTATTCATAAGACCTGTAGTTTCTGGAATTCAAGGTAGCTATAGGAGACTTAGAGCAAAGGTGACAGATGCAAAATGGAGGCAGAGATGCCAAGCTTTTATCCTGCATTGAATTATCCATTGGGTGTGTGCATGTTTCTTCAGGCCCAAGTGAAGAGTCAGTGCTTTTAGCAAAAGCATCCTCTAAGTACTTTACAGTATTTCCTGAGAAACAACTTAAGCACTTTTTTTTTAATTTAAGGACTTTATGTCTGGGTGTATCCAGGCCTTAGCAGATTCCAAGATTCATAAAAGAAGAGCATGGAAATTTCTTTTTATGATTGAATATAAGTTATGCTACACAGGAACCTCTGAAATAGAGAGTCAAAGACAGGAACACCTTTGTGTTCTTATGCTTCTGTTTGAAGGGTAGGCAGCTCTGCAGAAGTAAGATTGGACTAGGGGGTGCTAACTAATGGGAATAAGTTATGGGGGACAGCAACACCAAGAATTGTTTGTTCAGCTTTTTCTGTGTTCCTTTCAATTATTATAGGATCCCATCACCATCTCTGGAATGAGGGTTTTTTGACCTAACTGAAGGAAAAGTTGGCTAAGTCTTACAGATGTTTCGGGGAAGAGGGGTGAGGGGAAGGAGAGAGTGACCCTGCTTCTGCTCTTTTCTCAAATGCCAAAGTGCTGTATTTTGGGGTCACATATCCTAAACCCCATTATCAAAAATTTGTTATTCATATGTGTGTGGATTCTTACATTTTTGTGTACTTTTTGAATTATCAAATAAATTGTGTTTTAAGAGTTGCACATTATAGACATTCTAAGATTATTTTTCTAAAATTTCAGTCAGTAAATGTTCATAAATAAACATAATAAACTTACCTGTCAACTGTTTGTGTCACTAATTATCAAGTACAATTGCTTGCTTTTATTAATACTTCAGTTGGAATGAGTCATGAAAACCACACCTAGCTGAGTCTTGGGGAAACTTGCCTCAGCATTTTATAAATGCTGCACAGTAAAATTTTGTTATTAAACTCGGTGCCTTTCCAATTCCTTTAACCCTCTCACTTCTCCGCCTCACAATTTGAGCTCAGGGAAGGGCTTTCTCCGCACATTGCCCTTAGGGTAAGGACCATACAGAGAGAACAAAGGGTCCCTTTCCTGGCTTTTGAGCTCTTAAGTAGCCTTTTGTAAATCTATTGTACAGGCAATGGTATTGAGAGCCACAGATTTCAATTCTAAGAGCAAGGTGCTTGAGAGAAAAAAGGGTATTTTTGAATTTCAAAAGCTTGGCTTTAAATATCAAAAGCCAAAGCCAGAGGGCTCAGAGCACAGATTTTATATTGTAAACCAGACTGTAGAGAAGAACAGTCTCTTTCTCAGTCCCCAAAGAGATAAGATTTCAGCCAAGGGATGAGGAGGGGTAGAGAAGAGAGAATTGAACTTGATTCAAGTTTTAACTGGTGGGTCCCTAGAAGGGGGTTTAGGACCCCATACCCCTAAGTTGTAGCTTAGCGTTGCCTGAAGCCCAGACAGGCTTGGTGGGAGGGGGTCCTCAGGAAGGAGGGCTTGACCACTCAGAAGCAACCTGTGTCCAGCAGGACCACACCTGGGCTGTGTGACTTGTATGAGGTAGAAGGTGTGTGGGCCTGATGGGTCGTCAGTGGCCTTTTGGATTCCTTATCCTACCATGTGGGACAGGGAAGGGACCACATTTCCTGCACTTCTGAGAGGTCTTGAGGGCTGGTGGCCTAGAAGAGGCATTCTTATTGGGATGAGAAGAATATAGAGTCTAATAAGGGGATAAATTGCTAGGCTCTGAAGAAAGAGAAATTTGCTGCTTTTTCCAAATACAAGCAGCCCAGAGGCACAAGATCCTGCTGGAGTCAGGAAAAAGTTTTGACATCAAATCCATTGGAGAGTTGTGTTTATTGACAAACATTCCATATTGCAAAGCAGAGACTGTATGATTTAAAGTGCTCTTAGTACTCTATTTAGAGAGATTCTTGACAGGTGGGAATAGACTTTGTTCCTTTCAGACCCTTGGAGTGGCAGAGTGGGGTCTGGGAGATGACAGAGCTCCCGTGGCAGTGCCTCCAACCTTGGGTAACTTTACCCATTTATATAAGTAAACTATGTAATTATTGTCATTTTCTTTGTGCTTTGAGCTTTGATGGAAAGCATGTCAGGAAGCTACTTGATCAGTTTTCTAAAAACTTAGTGGTTTAAGACAATACCCACTTACTTACTTACAGTTTCCAGGGAGTAAGTGAAGCAGGATAGATTAGATACCCGTGTCCCAGGCCTTACCCCACCTCAATCAGTGCAGCTGATGTGAGCCTAAGGACCTGCCATGCATCCTGTCCCTTTGAGGTGTTATACTTCCCAAAAAGATTCTCCAGTGCCATCAGGAGAGAGTCAGCCCCACCCTAAGACCCCTCCCCATAGCCCCGCCCTAGTCCCTTCCTGCACCCTATAAATGCTGGCAACAAAAGAACTATGGAGAGATTTCTCCGGGCACACCGCTTTTAGGTGTAAGGGCAATCATCGCTGGCCAGCTAAAATAAGGCTTCTTTTGGCTTTACGTGATCGCCTTGGATGATTTTATTTTCTTTGGGTACAACAGAGGTATTTGATGAGGTGTAAAGATCTTGTTTTTCAAAAGATTGCCCAACCATCCTGAGGAGCATGTGTAGAAGCTACCAAGTTTTACCTGTAGTAACCTAAGATGGGAAAGTCCTGTTTAAGACCTCGTATATATCACACATCTCATGCATCTCATTTAAAACCTGGGGATGAGCATTTGGCACATGCAATAAGCATTGTGGGCAAGGCACAGGAATCTGTGCCTTTACCTAGTGTAAACCACTCCTAGCAAAAAGCCTGCCAAAGGTGAACAAAGAACTTAGAAGTGCAAATAAGTGCAAATAAGCACAATTCTGAGTCCATGAACAGGTATCTTTGTCATGTCCCCGTTGCACCCTTGCAGCGTATCTTCCTCCAGTAATCTCTTAACTACTTCTCTTTACCTTGGTGAATTTTCACCACCCACACATTGGTCATGACCCAGTTCCATGACAGTAGGAACCAGTCATGGCTTGGCCGAGTTCTCTGCTCAGAGTCTTACAAGGCTGACACTAAGGTATTAAAACCAAAATTACAGGTAACTGAAGTTGAATCGAATTATAGGTCAAATGGAGGAATGAAGGCCATCTGAGTCCCGGTTGGTGTCTGGCCTGGGGAAATTGGAATGTCAATGTCTCTAGAGCCCTTTTGATCACCAAGGTTACCAGCCTATGTTACCCATCCCAAAAAGGTTGCAGGCAAGGAATTGCTAATTAACGCCCCTTGGGCCCCTGTCTGTCTGAATCCTCCATTTTGGCCTTTCCTGCCCTGCCCATCTGCTTCTCATCTTTTTGCCATCTAACCAGCATCTCCTGAGCCTAATCAGAGAGACAAATGGGGAGAGAACTGGAGACTCTAATCTATAAAAAGGGCAGGGTGTGCTTGCTTCTTAGGATACCAGAAGACCAGCCATGGCCCCCTTGGCCCTCCAGGGAGAAGTCTGTGTTACTACCTTTAAATAAAACCTGCTTAATATGCTTGCCTTGGCATGCTTCTCTGGTGTTATACTTCAGCATCTGAGGAAGCAGAACTCATCACCAATAACCCGTGGTATCAGTATCTCTTGGGCTATGTTCTCACCTGGAGCTCAGTCCTTTTCTGTTAAAAGAGAATTTACAGTTCCTTGTGGTTGTAGGACTGACACCCCCTTTTCTTGCTGGCAGGCAGTCCGGGGTACTTCTTAGCTCCTATAGGCCACTCTGAAGTCCTGTTGTACCCAAAGAAAATAAAATCATCCAAGGCGATCACATAAAGCCAAAAGAAGCCTTTATTTTAGCTGGCCAGCGATGATTGTCCTTACACCTAAAAGCAGTATGTGGGGAAATTGCGCGTTAGTTCTTCCCTGTCAATTTTTATAGGCGTGGAAAGGGATTAGGGTGGGGCTATAGGGAGGGGAAGGGATTGGGGTGGGCTATAGGGAGGGAATTTGGGATTGGGGTGGGCTATAGGGAGGGGATTTGGGGTGGGGCTGACTCTTCGAATGGAGCTGGAGAATCTCCCTGGGGAGCACCAACATTTTAATCGGTGTTTTGTTGCTATAACAGTCCTAGTTATGTGACCCTCTCACACCATGATAGCTAATTTCTCCAAAACGTGTGTAAGACCTGTCAGGGTGGACCAAGATGGCGGGATGCGGGGCAGGGCTTCAGGCAGCCCGCGCATGCGCAATATTCTGCACAAACGCGAAGGAACAACGCATCAGGCGCTGACGGATAAACCCCAATGGCGCCTCCCGATCGCCTGGCGGTCAGCGCAGTTCCCAGCCAATCCCAGAAAGACACGAGGTCCTGGGACTTCCCCTGCCCACCAAGGACTATGAAGGCGCCGCCTGAGCCACCGGCCCACACCCTGGTGGGCTGGTGAACCTCACCTGAGAGCCAGTCCAATAAAGTTCATTTTTAAATTAATCTGGCCTATCTATCCTTCCGTTACCTCCATCTGATCTTACAAGACCCAGTATTCAGTATGCTTGCCATGAAGGAGTTTTATGTAATAATGTTACCACATGAATGTCCCTGCTGCTCACTGCCCAAAGGCCAAAATTCAGGAAACACAGATTGGTAGGAAGGAATCTGATTTATTCAGGGGCCAGCATCTTGACACTACGGAGGAGTTCAAAGGTCCATTTGGGGAACTCATGGGTGCAAAGCATCTTGAGAATTCGGATGGACTTAAAAGGTCCATCTTGGGGAACTCGTGGGTGCAAAGGGCTTTTAGAAGGAGAGAAAGTAGGTATAGTGAGACAAAGGGCAGGAGGGCTGCATGGTGAGTGGGGCCTTCATCTCTTACAGTGCGTGTTTCCTTTTTTCCTCACTCTGACTGGAATGTTATAATTGACCTTGATCTCCTGGGACTAGTTCTTGTGCCTTTTTTTTTTTTTTAATAGTTTAATGTACTTTAATAGCAAACTTACAGGAACAGCACAGAAGACAGCATTAAAAACATGTACTTGCATGTAGGACAATTCAGAAAAGTAGAGTGAATGGATGGAATCTTCTGTATGATAAAAATGCTACAAACACCATTTAGTTGCTGTCAATAAGAAATTTACTTGTTTAAAAAAAATCCAAATGCTGGCATTGTCCAGAAACATTAAAGTTTTATTTATAATAGTTATGAAGTTGAACTGCTGAAACTTGTTCACTGAAACATTTCGACTTGTGTTAATGCTTTACATCCCCACTTTTATATTAAAAATTCACACACAAATGAAAATGGGAAAACGGCTAATACCTGATTTCTGTCCCCTGTTTTTCCACTCGCAATCATATACTTAGGTACCTTTTGACCCCATGGGAAAAAAAAAAATCTAACGTTCAGTAACTACCAATAACAGGAGGAAGAGAAAAAAAAATTTTTTTTTGAGAATGAAATGTTTCCCATCATAGTGAATTCTTAAGCACATTCTCCACTTATGCGGCGGGCTAATTGGATGTCTTTTGGCATAATTGTTACACGTTTGGCATGGATAGCACACAGGTTGGTGTCTTCAAAAAGGCCAACCAGATAGGCCTCACTTGCCTCCTGCAAAGTACCAGTAGCTGCACTCTGGATGCACAGATCTGTTTTGAAGTCCTGAGCAATTTCTTGCACCAGACGCTGGAAGGGGAGTTTGCAAGTCAGAAGTTCGGTGGTCTTCTGATAACGTCTACTTTCAGGAAGTGCCACTGTACCAGGCCTGTAAGGATGAGGTTTCTTCACCCCTCCAGTAGAGGGCGCACTCTTGTGAGCGGTGTTTGTAGCCAGTTGTTTCCTTTTCCTTTACCACCGGTCTGTTTGCGGGCAGCTGCTTTGTACAAACCGTGGTAGAAAGACCTCCTTACTTACCCCTCTTCTCCTTTGGCTGGAGCTCGGCGAGGTAGAGGTGACACGGCGGTAGCTGCGAACACAATTGACTCCCGTGCTTTCTTAAAACACGTTATTTTTCTGCAACTTAAACCTTGCAGAAATTTATATGCTTTGTATTAATTGATGAGTAGAACTAAAGACTGAGGTGTTGCTAAGGTCACCAGATATTCTGGGTTCTGTAAATCTAAAGAAAAATTATTTAACAATTACCATTTTAACCACTGAGGTTGGGTTTGTCTTTGGAATTTAGAACCTTGGACAAAAGGGAAGGGATGAGGGAATGTAAGCCTTGCAAAGGATTGGGGAGCAACACAACCCGTGGAAAGGCAAAGGGTGGGGCAAAGTAGCTCTGCCCAGGACGACTACCCCGACTCCAAGACTGGCCCTGTTACAATATAACATACAGGGAGTGACTATCCTGGTGTATTTATAGGCCCTTATACTAGGTGGGGCATTATACAGGGTGTGTGCGCGGCAGGAGGCAGAATCTTGGGGATTATCTTAGAATTCTACCTATTGCAGGCACAAAGCTATTGGACATGCCAAGGACCAAGATTATAACTGTGGGCAAAAAGAAACTGCCCCTGCTGAATATATCGTAGACAGTGGGAAACAAAAATAAACTATGTTATGATTATATCCCATGAATTATTCTTGTTCAGTGAACCAGTTACATGAAATGTTACTATTTTCTTTTGGGCTTGGTTTTCCTGAGATTTCTGGAGCAAGTGAACCACAAGAACACAATGATCCTGTGAAAACAGTGGGGACTCCAGAATTTCTCTATGGGATGGACCTCAGAGAAGGAATTTGGTTAAAGAGAATGGACAGGGAAATTTCCTTAAATCACAATCTGTTTGGACCTAAGTCCATGCTTATTTGGTGTGTTGTTGGAAATGATTGTGCAGGCAGGTGTGATCTCTGTCACTTTTTGTATTCTATGCCAGTGAGGGTATGAACTTCTGAGAAATATGCTTAATGCTTCCAGATGCCTAAATCAAGTTCTGGGTATCCTGGTACATGACATTCCTGAAGCTGACATAACAACACAATAAAACGTGCATCAGTATCATAAGCCCTAAGACCTGGCTTCTAGTTTCAGGTCTGTCTACTTGTGGCAACTGAGTAAATTACTCTCCCTAAGTTTCTACAAAATGAGGGATCGGGACAAATTATTCTCCTGGTATCAAAGACCTCCTGAATTCCTGAAGATCTGAAACACTCAGAAGAGTTCCTCCAGATGATCAGACCACTATGAGGAGCACTTGTCTCTAGACAAGTCAAGACTTGTCCTAACACAGGCAGACTGGGATCCTTTGTTTATGAATGTCACAACAAAAAGATGCCTTGGCTTCTTCTGATTGTTTCATGTTTTTCACCATCTTCAGCTCCACTCCCACTCCTAGGATAGTTCCCTATAATCCCACCAATGCTAACTAACTTCAAATTAAGGAAATAATTTTAGATAATCTGGGTAGCCTGATTAAATCAGTCAAAAAACCATTAAGGGCAGCATCGAGGGTTCCTTGAGGGAAGTACTTCTACCTGCACATTGCAGCTTCATCCTGTGCCATATCTGTCCTGCCCTTCCTGAGAGTCTGTACTATGGGTTTCAGTCTTGCTCGCCAGACCTCATAATTGTGTATGCCAATTCATTACTGTCAATCTCTTAATGTCTTAATGTATGTCTCCTCTGGTTCTGTTTCTCTGGTTAAACTCTAATATAGATTTTGGTACCAGAAATGGGATGAATGTTTTTGAATTTTGCTTGTAGGGTGGACATGGGATTAGAGGACAGAGCAGTAGGCAGATCAATGCTCTCCTGAAAGATGTTCACATTCTAATCCCTGAGACCCATGAGTATGGTCCCTTACATGGCATAGGTGGATTAAAGTTGTAGATCGAATTAAGATGGCTGCTGGTCAACCATAAAGTAGGGAGATTATTCCGGATTCTTCAGGTGAGCCTGATATAATCACATGGCCCTCAAAGATGGAAGACAGAGGCAGGGAGGGAGAATGAGAGATGCTGTGGAAAAGATGTGATCCAGTGTTGCTGACTTTGAAGACGGGGGAGCCAAGGCAAGTGGAGCCTAGAGAAGCTGGAATAAACCAGTGGACAGATTTTTCCTAGTGTTCCAAGGAGGGAATACAATCAGGCCAAAACCTTGATTTTAGTCCAGTAAAACCCATGTTGAACTTCTGCCCTCCAGAAATTTAAGATAATAAATTTGTGGACAAAAAATTCATAGTATTTGCTGTGGCAACTATAGGTCTCTAGTATAAACCGTAGTCCCTCTCTCCCAACAGTGCATTAGTGACTGCTGGGCCAGCACGTGAGGATGGGGGACTGGTTCCTTCCTGGTCTTCTCAGAGGTCAACCAGCCCAGCTTTCTCCTTGGCTTCAGCCCTGCCCCAGCAGCCTCCCTCCTAGGGCCCTCAGTGCAGCCCTCAGCCCCTTGACACTGCCTTGCCCTATCCTATAGGCTGGAAGAATCTGGAAAGATCAAGAGTCTGCAGTCTGTTTGAGAGCATTACCCTATTTGTTACTCTCCCCCACACCAGATGCACTGTCTATTTATAGGCCACCGATGCCCAGAAGACATTTAAGAGAAATTATACAATGTAGCCTTTTATAAGTTTTTTTAAAAAGCGTTTCATTCTCTCTTCAAATTTATGAGGTCTATAGGGATATCTAAGCTTTATAACCTTACATGATTATTTTGTCAATTGGTTATCTGAAGGAAAATGTTTCCTCATTTCACTCATTTCCTGTTTCAGAAGAATGTATCAAGTGCATGTTTACAAACTTTCTGGAAGAAATATTCTCTTTATATCATAGGCCTAAAAGAAAAAAAACCCTGAGTAATGATCTAGGAGAAAAAGATGATTTCGTTTCCCTCCCTCCCTCCCCTTTCCCTTCCTTTCCTTTCCTTTCCTTTCCTTTCCTTTCCTTTCCTTTCCTTTCCGCTCCCTCCCTGCCTCCCCCTTAACTGATTGCTTCTGCAGCCACCTTTACATTTGGTCTAGGAATGTTGGTGGCTTGGATTAAGAGACTAAGAATGAGGTACTAGGGAGGAAGAAAAGTAGATTCTTACCTAGTAAGGAGGTAGCATGACTGGAATATGTGGATTAATTAGGTGGGGAGGTAAGAAAGAAAAATCAAAGGTGATCAGGTTTCTAGCTTGGACAACTATGTAGAAGTTCTTCTTCTTCACACTCCTACTGTGCAACAGGTAGAAGGCTGAACATGCTACATAGGTTATCTCATTTAATCCTCATTGCTTTCTTAGTGGTAAATCTAAGAATAACAGGTCTTATAATCAATAGCATCTTACATTTAATAAAATACAAAGTCATCCCTGTTTTGCAGATAATGAAGCTGTGTTTCATAGAAGTTTGTTACATAGTTGTCTCTTCTAGTCCTCATTGCACAGGTCCTCTCATTCAATCCTCTCAACAACCCCATGAGGGGATTTTATTATCCCATCTCCACAGATAAGGAACTATCCTGGGCAGAGTATATGACCATTGAGCTTCCTGGCAGGCACTAGGCATACGTCTTCTGTTTCCACCTCACAACCACTCAATAGGATAGGTGCCCACCCAGTAAGGGAGGGTCTTCCCTTATTCCCAAAGAATCCATCCTGGATCCCCAGACTCCTCACGCACAGGACAAAGACCAATCTCTGTGCTGGCAGAAAGAGCCTCTGTGGAACCCGCCTCCAGCTCTCTCCCCCTCATGGCTGAGCAGTGCTTGCTCTGCATCTTAGTTGCAGTGACACGAACCACTTGTCCTGCAGAAACACTTTTGGCAGAGCTGGGCCTGGGAGGAGGCAAGTGAGGTCCTCAGGGCAGAAAATTCACAAAGGCAACCACTTCTCAGCATCCTGCAGTTTCAAGGTCAGCCCCTGAGAGTAAGCCTCTCCTTGCCTCACCCTGGTCTCAGCCCAGCCTGGTCCTTATGGCTTCTCCGTACTTGGCTCTTTTTCTTCTCAGGAGGATTCTTCTATTTTCCTTTTCCCAATCTCAGTTTGATTCATGTTCACTCTTAAGAGTCAGCTAAGAGTTACCTCCTCCAAAAGCCTCCCAGATCACCTTCTCCCCCTTAGGGGATGTGTCCCTCCTTAGAATTCCTATAATACCAGTTCTATACTTCTGCCATTGCTCTTCGACAAAGGAGGATAGTTGCCCAGTTGTGTCTGTTTTCCCTGCTAGATAGTGATCCCCTTGAGGGCAGTGTTATTTATCGATGTTCCCATAACTTAGCATGGTATGTGGCATATAGTACTTGATTACTAAATGTTTATTGAATTAACCAAGAACTGCTTTGGGCTTCATAGAGACTCTGCAAGGTCATGCTGAAGTCCTAACCTCCAGTACCTCAAAATGTGACTGTATTTGGATATAGGACCTTTAAAGAGGTAATTAAGGTAAAATGAGATCATTAAGTTAGACCCTATGCTAATATAACTGGTGTCTTTATAAGAAAAGATTAGGATACACATGCATGAAGAAAAATAGCATGTGACGACATAGGTAGGAGAAGATGTCCACTTAGAAGCCAAAGAGAGGCCCCAGAAGAAATTAACCCTGGTGAGGTCTTGATCTTGGACTTTTAGTTTCTGGGACTGTGAGAAAATAATTTTCTGCCATTTAAGCAGACTGTGGCCTTTTGTTATGGCAACTCTAAAAAACCAATACCCTAACCAAGGAACAGACTCACAGGTTTCCATTGTCATGCAAATGCTTCATGTTGCTGTAATTGTTCTCTTTTTCTTACTAGTACATCCTTTTCTCCCCAATAGATTGTCAATTAGAGAGCATAGAAGGGCCTGTTAGTCTCCTTCCCACATAGGACTTAGTCCCTGTTTATTCATATAGTTACCACTCATTAAATGCTCATAATGTTGTGTTGTTTAGAAGGGGGGATGGTTCCCATCTGTTTACTGGGATGGTGTTCCAAGCTCATTTGATGAATACCAAACTCAATCATAGAAGATAGTACCTTCCCAGTCTCAGGAAACCCTGACTTCGAGTACATACAAACTCTCACCTTGTACACATGCTGGGAGTTAGGAAGGGGAGCTGTAGAGGCTCAAACCCTCCACTCAACATGCCCATACCTGGTAGCCCAGAATGTACCTGTCATGGGTAAGGTTGTTATGCCATAGAGCTTCCTAACTTACTTGTCATTCATTTTTTTTGAGCACACTACACCACAAAGGGATTTAGACACTGGGGGATGTGGTGGTGAAGGAGACAGAACAGACGTCTGAGGGCATCAGGAAACTCACATACTATTGCAATTAAGATCTTGACCATCATCGACATTCTGATAATAAGCCCTGCTCAAGCTTTCACAGAGCTTCGTGGTTTACAAAGTGTGTTGACGCTCATTAGCCCACTGTCCTCTCCAAAACCTTGTGCAGTAAGAGTTGTTATTATCATCTTTCATAAGTTCACACAATGATATTTTTTCTCACTTTAACATCTCTGACACCAGGATGGGTCTTACAATGGATAACATGTCATAGTTTAATTGGTAGCCCTTATTTTCTTCCTTAGTGGTAAATAAAAAAATGGAGTCTTACAATCAATGGTATCTTAGATTTAATAAGGTACAGAATTATCCATGTTTTGCAGATAATGAAGTTGCAGTTCAGGGAAATTTGGTGACTTTTCAAGGTCACATGGCTACACAGTCTTCCCTGCAGGTTGGAGGAGGCCTGGGAAAATTAGGGCTGTGCAGAAAACCATAGTAACCCTGATGGGGGCCTCTTTGCTCTTGGGAGATCCATTCCCCAGGCATACCACAGCTTGCTACTCTGATTTTTTCTACAGAGAAAGGAAGTTCTGCCCTGTCCCAGGATGAACTTCAAAGGAGCCTGTCCTCCCCTTACTCTACCCCACCAGGGGAGCAGCAGGAGGATGGCTAATGCCAGAGTTAAACACTTTGGGATCAAAAGAGCTCCCTTCTCTCCAGAGTGCTCAGGGGGCTTTAATGAGCTCCCTCTCTGGGCTGCTCTGAGTGATCAGTGGACAAAATACATCTGGGGAAGGAGGAGGCCTCTTCGATCAGTTTTCATACCCCCAATCCCAAAACATTTTCTCTCTTCATTTCCCAGGAAATGCCAGCCCTTCACCTGTGGTGATGTGTAGTCTGACATGCCCACTTCCTTATGTCTGGAAGGCAGTCCTGTGTTGGAGTGGTAGTGGGGGAGAAGCAAGGCAGCCATCTCTTTTGGAGACAGAAACCAGAGGAGGGAAAGGAGAAGATGACTGCTGGAGGGAAAAGTGGAAACTGGACATTCGTATTGCCTTGTCTTTATCTCATGTCCAATCCCGGAGCTGAATCTCTGACCCAAAGCCAGGTATGGAGTGATCCCAGTAAACACCACATTAACATTGCTCAGCTTCACACAGACACATGTCCATGTGCAAACGTGTGTGTACATGCACACACACACACACACACACACACACACACACACAATGCTGCTTTGGTGGATCTCTTTCCTTCTCACCTGCATCTCTCTGCCTGGTTAGCAGCAACACATGTAGTGGAGGTTGCCACTCTGCCTGGGGATTTTCCAGAGGTGATCTAACACCCCATTATCTATATCCATTCCTCTACCTTCACCCTGTGTTCATCTCTTCATTGGCTTTAGAGTCCCTTCAGGATTCCCAAACTCCCCAGTGTGACATTCAACTCCCCTTAGAATCTAGCCTGATCCATACATCCAAATTGATAAGGGATCCTCTTGAATCTAAGCACTGTACTCTAGCTGAACAGTTTCTAACTGGACTAGAAACATGCCACAAACAGTCCCACCTCTGTATCTGCCTTCCATGCCACTGTCCATTAGTATTTTCCCCTCTCCTGCACCATTCAAAGCTCAAGTCCCACCTACTACTCTTTGAAGATCCTTCTGAGCTCAGCCAGAGTGTGATGAGCTGCTGCAAAGGGACCCAGAGGAGAAACACTGCTTCCTTCATTGCTGTCATGCCATATGCCAGTTCTGATGACTTTGGTTGTGTGCCTCAATCTCTATTCCAGCAATGGGCTTAGAGCCTTATCCCTTACTCTTGTCCATCCACGTCCTTAGGACGAGACCTCAGTACTCAAACATGAGCCTTCCAAGGATAGCCCTGGCATCTTCTTGGTTCTTGGTCATGATTGGAGGGTGCTGGGGTTTGTCCACTAGACCACTGTTCACTAGAGCTTCTATTGACATTGCCTTTGGCTTCCACAGCACCTACCCTACCCCAGGGGCAGAAAATGCCAGCCCCCAGTCCCCTCTTACTTCCCTCATTTATCTCTCCAGGACTCAGTCTGCTCTGCCAAATCCTGAGGGCTCATGATACCTTTTGACTGCTGTGACCAGGCCTCCCTCATACTATTCTCTTGCATCTTATGTGATGATTCTAGGTAGCCCCTTTTATATATCTGCAATTACTTGCCTCATGCATACTGGGTACAGTTCATACTTGTTGACAATGCAAATGTTGAAATCCTTAGGAAGTCCTTGCTGATACCTCACTTAAACTCCTCTTTTTTAAAATGATTCATTCTACTCTAGCCTCTACCTGTCTTTTCCTTGTTAGGGATTCTTCTTCCCTTCCCTCCAGTTGACCAACATTAAATGTTAGTGGGTCAGATGGCACATTTCTCTAGGGCAGAAACTATGGTTTGCTCATATCTGTGTCCCTAGTGGTGTCTAGCATAGTACCTGTTACATAGTTGATAAAGAGAAAGTAGACTAGTATTGTGAAAAGAGCTCAAGAAATATTTCTGGAAACCTGAATGCATGCAAAGCACTGTGCTAAGTATCTCAGGTTCCAGAAACTGGGCCAGTCAGAGGCAATAAGGGGTGTTTCCAATTAATTGCAAATGGGTGCCACAAAGGTTGATATTTCCCTCTAGAGAAGGGGTTATCAACCAGTGGGCTAGAGATAGTGGTTTGAGAAGAACAGGGGTTTCTTAGTGATTACTAAGATATGAAATTCTCTCTGCACATACCATGCTATTTTCGAAACCACAAACCCTTTGCTTCTATCTTGATCTTTGATATCGTGACTGGTAGGACTGGGTAAAGGAAAAGACAAGAGCCCTAAGCCTTGGAGGGTTCCAACTCCTTCTGGCACCCAAAAGGACTAAGCCCAGATCTTCCTCTTCCCTCAGGTGAAGAATGAAGCCTCCAGTGGAGATGACAGCCTGCCAGCGGCTGTCTGAGTGGCAGCAGGCAGTCTTGTCAGCCATTATCTTGCTGGAGTAATCCTCGAACCCGCACGGCCTCTCCATTTGATCTGCCTGAGACCGCAGGAGACAGTCAAATACTTTTGGCTGATATCATATGCACGCATAATTAGATGGCAGCAATTACCATCTGGGTTCCTAGCACTTGTTCCAACATCCAAGCCCTGGGCAAGGAGCTGGTGGGAGTGAGGTAGGGAGGCCTCCCCCAGCCTGCCCATCCTCTGTCAGCCTCCCAGAGAGCAGATTGGAAGCCTGGAGCCTGGGAGCACAGCCCTGTGGAAGGCCAACGATGTTCAATGAAGAGTGACAACAGGCAGGTGGCAGAGGGGATCGAACTGTGCTAGTGTCTCTGCCAGCTCTTGGGTTGGCATGCCATTGCGGCTGGGTGGGTTGCCATGGGCATGGAGGATGGAGGTTCACGGGCAGCCCTTGTTTCAGAGAGGAAGCCAAGAGTAGGTTTGAGGGTTCTCAGAGCAGTGACAGGGCTGATGAGATGCCATCTGCCCCGCCCCTGGCACTGGGTTCTTCCACCTCCTGACTGTTGGAGCTCCCTGCGGGTGCCAATGATACAGGCATATGCTTGGCCAGGTCTGGCTGACATTTTCCTGAGGCTGGTGCTCAGACTTCTTGGCTTGGAAAGGGAGGTGGAGATGAAGGGAACTGAGGTGGCCTTGGGGGAGGGTCTTCAGATGCAGAGGAGGCTGAAGAGTGAACCAGCATGGACCCCAAGCCCTCAGATATTTCACTACTTCATGTCCTTTGACTGGAGGAGAGTCCTGGCAAACAGCAGGACTGGCACAACCCCACACACCACTTGCTACCTGCTGCCCCTGCAGTTTAATCAACCAAGCCACTCAGATGGACATCCAGCAGTGTCTGGCTGTGGGGAGGTGAGGCAGTGTTTAGTGAAAAGATCATCCCATCAGGGGCTTTGGAGTGGGTGGGGCTGGATTTTAATTCCAGCTCTGTGTTTTCCAGCATAATGACCTAGGTCAAGTTACTTAACCAATTTGTTACTCCTTCAGCAAAATGGAGTTGTAAAGGGGTACCTGGCACATAGGAGGCACTCAGAAAATGTCAGCTTCAGTTTTCCTTCCCTTCGATGTAAAATTGAACACACTAGGGAGCCTACAGTCTTTGTGGTTTCTTTTTCCCCCAATTGGCAAAGGGGTAAAGTGGGCAGTGGGGAGACTATTTCTATTTCCCAGGGGCTTCTAGGGCCAGTTGTTTGGCATGGGGAGACTATGTACAGTCCATTTTGGCCAAAGAACCTCTCTGCACTTCCAGTGGCATATTTTCCACAACTTGTTCCAAGGCAGAACCTGGGCTTCCCCTTGTGCTGTCCCACAGCTCCATATATGCTGTTTGTCATGGCACCCAACACTTGGTGATTGTATTGTACTTACATTTGGATCTTCTATCTCTTACATACTTCCTAGAAAATAATACAATTTTGAGAAATGTTTGTTGATTTTCTGACAGACTGTGACTTAGGTGATTTCAGCATAGATCTGTGCTGGGCTATCAGGAGCAAATTAAGGGGAAATGAGAGAAGAGCAAGATGATGAAAGGGAACCAAGAGACTTCTGGATTCCAGTCCCTTGTAGTAGAAAGAGCATGAATTTTGGATTTAGCTGGTCAGGGTTTCAGTCCCCAGCTCTGCCATGTAGTAGTTGTATGATTTTGGGGGGAGTTACTTAATCACTCTGAACCTCAGTTTCCTCGTCTCTCAGATGGATATAATACCTATCTTGTGGAATTATTTGAGGGTTGAAAAATAAAGCATACAAAGTTCATCACATAGTAGAGGTGCTCCATAAGATGATCATTATCATGATTGTGCTTTAAGATATAAATAGGGACGTCTTGACCTTGAGAGATTGATTAAACTTGATTGGACCCCCCACCTTTGGAATGTTCTGAGACCTGAACCTCCCCATGATTTCTTGAGCTCCTTCATTTATTTTTTTCATGCTTCTGATGTTCCACTCCCAGGTCTGACTTTCTCTTCTCCTTCCCTGGCTTCCATGTACTATCTGAGCATGTCTGTATTTGGTGGGCTTGTGTAGACTGGCTGAAGATTTAGAGGTGGCACAAAGGGAAGAATTGGTTCAGTTCACTTGGTGAGACACAACCTTTGGCCATCTAGTCAGTTCTTTCTCTTCTCTTCCCTCCTCAAGCAAGCCTTAACTCTTGCCTTATACAGAATAGTTCTGTTCACTTCTAGGACTCTTGGGTTACTTATATTTCATAGAAACTCTTGAAATGTCCATCCTGAGGAGAATTCTTGAGAATTCTGACTCAGCAATATGGCTGGCCCCTGTGAGTGCAGCTAAATACTCCCTTTGTGGGTTCCAAGGACCTTAGCTTTATTTGGTTGGTATCAGTAACCTCTGTGAGTTGGTGTAGGTACAGCAGTAGGGTGGGGCTGGGAGGTGTTAGTGTAGTTGTCAAGTAGGTTTTCCCACTGGGGATGTGGATAGTCCACCTGGTCAGTGTAGTGACCCTGCCAGCAAATAGGAGTTCTAGAGAACTGTGTCCAGACTATTGGACCCCATTGACAGGGAGCTGGCAAGAGCTAGGCAGGGGTGCATTAGGGCCTTATCCAAGCAAGGTAGGACTCTGATGCCAAAGAGAACTGGAGAGATGAGCAGGAAACCGCGTCTGAAGACCAAGTCTTCAAGTGGGCTCAGCTCATTTAACTCTCTAGTTCAAGCGCTTCGCTTTTGGACATGTGCCTTTCTTGCACACGTGTGAGGCTATGTGGTTGCATGCTGACATGCTTATGACTGGGAGGCTCCAAAGGTTATATGATCCTTCCTGAAGATATCTGGTGGATATTCCCTACTTTAATTATCCAGTCAAGAGGTACATTGTGGAACAGAAAGCAGAAGGCAGGGCTTAGTTTGGAGGGTAAACCCATCTCATTCAACTCGACTCTGGACTTCCAGAATCCTAGGAGATCTGGGAAAAGGTGGCTTCTGGCAAGAAAATCAGCCTGGGGCTCATCCTGATGGAAAAGCAATTTGTGAGGGCTCCAAGTTCAATGAGTTACCAATAGGTATTAAACCTGGCGATGGGGATGTGTGTCACTGTCTTTTGTTTCTCCTGAGAATTTAGTCCAGTTTTGTTTAAACATTCTGGCTTGATCTCAGCCATGCTGTGGAATCTGGGGTGTGTGAGGGGCTGTCTGGATCTTTGATGGAAGGGCCTCAGGCCTCTGCTGAGGAGGACTGAGGTTGGCAGGGTACAGAGTCCACCTCCCACCATCCCCAGCTCTCCAGTTCCCAGTACAGCTGGCAGCCTACCCTTCTCTGAGTTCTGGGTCTGTGCTCTTTGCCTGCACTGAAGGGCCTCACAAAGGTCCTTCTCTTTTCTCCTTGCCAGCCATGTGCCCCCGGGGCCTGTGCCAGTCCAGCTTGAGTTGGCCTCGAGTTTCAGGGGGCTGAGGAGAAGACCTCTGCAACATGGAGCCCTTTTTTGAAGAATTCATCACCACTCTGCATCGAATTAGGAGGAGCAGGCTGGATGAGACAACAGCCCAAACCCCTTGTTAAGTAACATCCCTAATTGATGACAGGGATGGTATAGCGGTTTGGAAGCCAACTCAGATTGTGTTTTTAAAATCCTTTCTCCTGGGCTGTCTGCCAGAGCTCCATGGCATGGCTCTCCAGGAGAACAAAGGAAGCTTTGAAAATCTTTCTCCCCCTCCTTCAAATGCTTATCTGAAAGGACATCTTTTCCCCTTAGTTGCTGCAATCATAAAAGCACAGGTGATAAACTGCTTCTTCCTATTCATCAATTGTGAAGGTCCCCACCCCCCAAAAAAAGCAGGAATTGCAGTAGCAGCAGCAGCAAGAGACTCAGACCATCTTGGTGTCCACTCTGATGCCTTTTGAATCTCCAGCAAGGGAGAGGGAGAGGAAAAGGGAGGAGAGAGGGAAGGAACTTTTTTGGTGACAACTTTTATCTCTGGGTCTTGGGCTGTTGAAATGTCAAGCCGGGGCTAGATAGGATCTCCTGACAGCCGCTGCTGCCTAGCTCCTGGGAACAGAGGGCTGGCAGTGGGTAGGAGGAAGGTCTGGAAGTGAATTGAATGCATCTTGAATTCTTGAAGTTAGATTCAGTCTTGGTGCAAATATGCTCCTAGAAAGGGCAGCAGAGGCCACAGGAGGGGCTGTCAGATCCAGGGTTTGCAATGACCTTGAGAAGCTCTCCACCAAAAGGGCTGTGGCTAAGCCATTTTAGCGGAGCATCTGGCCAGTTCTTAAGCTCCCTAGCTATGCAGTATAGAAAGGAGGGGTAATCCTGGGGTTTGGATTGGATTCTAGACATTGGGGTCCCCAAGACAGCTCAAGGTGAGGCCTTTCTCCTTTCAAGGCCATCTTCTGGCTCCTCACTTAGTTTACAGCCCATCTGCTGGCCTTCACTCTGCTGTCACTCTTCCCTGTGATGCACACACCACCCTGGCCAATGTGGAGGCAAGTCCTCAAGAACAGGATTATTTACAGCTACAAAAGATACCTCAAACTCAGCTTTATTCAGAAACACTTCAGATTTTTAAAGCTCCAGGAGATGGTATCAGAGTTGGCCATTTTCTTTCTTTTTAAATTCACACAGCATCTATTATGAAATAGAGCTGATTCAAGTGTGTTATCCTTAACTCATTTTGTCTTCATGGCAGTCCTTTGAAAGAAGGGAGGGAATTGAGGTTCAGGGAAATTAAGTCATTTGCCTCACATCACATAGCAATTGACAGAATCAAAATTTAAACCCAGGAACACTGAGTCAAAAGCTTGACCTCTTAGCTACTACTTTATGCTGACTTTCACTATACTCTGCATTGAAGGATGGATAGGAGTTTCCTGGGTTGCAATGGGAAGAGAACAGCTGGGAGAACAGCGGGAGTGAAGGCACAAAGATGTAAACCAGTTCAGAAATAAAAGAAAAGAGAAGTAATGTGTGTTGAGCACCTACCTTGTGCAATGTGCAAAGCATTGTATCCATTTAATACCTCATTTTTTGTTTCACCCCATGAAGTAGAGATCATTCTCCTTTATAAGTGAGGAAAGTGAGGCTCTGAGAGTTTAAATGAATTACTCAAAGTCACCTAACTGCTAAGTGGTCACCTGCCTTACTGATTTGATTTTAATTTGGAAATCAAACCAATCAAGACTTCCTTAGATAAGGCCCAGTCCTTGTCTTTTCTACATGTTCCCATGTCACTAGTGTTTCCTTGCTGAAAAAAGTGATCTGATCTTTAACTAAAGTTCAGTATTTCTAGTGGTTTATAAACTCCATGAGGACAGGCTGCTGACTGTGCCATTTACCAGTGTTTTTCCAATACCAACCATTATGTTGGGCACACTGAAGACTGCAAAAGTTTCCTGATTAATAAATGGGAAATGCAAATTGTGCTATGAATAGCTTTCTAACTTTTCATGTCCCTCTAATCCAACATGTATGTCATATTTTGCTACACAGTTTCCCAGATCTCACCTCACTGGCTGAATGCCACGTCCCTGCAGATGAGGCCACCATGATCATCATCAGGTGCTTAAGGTGGGGTTCTTGCTGTAAGAAGTCAGGGCCTAATAGAATAGCCTTGGTTAGGGTGGCCTACATCCCTGCTTGCTTGGGACAGTCCAAATCTACACCTATTGTCCCATGAAATTGTATATATAAATATAAATATACATACATACATATATATCTGTATGCATGTATACAGATATATATGTATGTATATTTATAGTACTGCAGATTTAATAAGGACCTTGCACATGCTAGGTAAGTGCTCTACCACTGATGTATATTCCTAGCCCTTTTAAAAATTTTTATATTTTGAGACAGGATCTTGCCAAGTTGCTGAGCCTGGCCTCAAACTTGAGATTCTGCTGCCTTAGCCTCCTGAGTCACTGGGATTGTGGGTGTGTGCCACCACTCCTGGCCCATGGAATTATTAATAGAGCCCCCCTTTTACACTTGAAGAGCTCCAGTTTGGATGATGTATTATACAGTGATACTAGGCTCTGTGCCCACACAGAGGTGTCTGTCTCCCAGCACTGTAGCAGCAGTAGAGCAGAACCGGATGAAACCTGGTGGGCTGGAACACGTAGAAAACTCTCTTCCCCCAGCCCACCACCTTCTTTCCTCAGGCTGGTCCTCAAGACCTGGCTCCTGGCCAGCTCTGTGACCTTGGGCAAGACTATCCTGCACTTTAGGGTCCAGGTTCTCTCTCTGAATCTGAGGAAGAGAGGGCTGGATTTCAGTGGGGTTTTGTCTTTGCTTTGTGCAACCTCTTCTGTCTCCAGTGGGAGAGATTAAAGTAGGATGTGAAACACTGGCTAGGGAATCAGATATCTGGACAATTATGGGAGTGACATCTACCCCTGCCATCCTACCCCCTGGAGTTCTCAGAACCAGCAGGGAGGTGAGGTTTATCAGGCTCTAGGAAAGTTTGCAACATGTGCCCATCATTGGAACCTATGGACTTTCACCCATCCTGGTGACTTTGGGGCCCCCTTTGTGGCCAGACTGAGTGCTTCTATGGAAAGACTGCAAGTCCTGGGGAGGGAGTAAGAATTCACTGGCAGGAATAATTAATTAATTAGGCAATCAATTCATATATTCATTTATCAAGTCTTCATTAAGCCACTAAGCACACAGAAAGAACTAGCCTTGAACTCAAGGAATCCCAGCCAGAGAGTGCTTCTGAGCCCAGGAATGTCAGGACTTGAAGCCTCATTTATTCCTCCCTACTTTCTCCCCATGATTAGTTGGAGGACCTGGGTCCTAAGATTGGACTGACTTCAGGGAATGGCTGAACTAGGAGCCTGGAGAGTGGAAAGGGAGAGGGTGTGTTCCAAGAGGGGCTGGCTCTTCCTCTGGGCACAGGGAACTCTCTGAGGAGCAGATGTAGACTATGTCCTTTCCCAAACTGCACCTCGCCCCTGGCCAGCTGGCCTCTCCTCCTCCCCAGCTGCTGTCTTTGCAGGAGGCCAAGCCAGCTCCCCTTTGTCCTCTGGAGGGCCTATCTGGTATCTCAAGCCCTTCAAGCTCTGTGAAGGCTGAGCCCATCTGCCTGAGTAATACACTCTTCTCAGCTATTTGATCACTTTCTATCTTCCTCTGGTACTCCCAGATCCCAGCTGGGGACTCCCTGGGTCCCAGGGGTTGGAAGCCCCATCTAAAGATGCCTGTGCCGGTCTGGACTGGGAAAGGCTGGCAAAGCAGGAGGCTTTGTTGGATTAGGTCTCCACAAAGATTGGAGAAACTTTCGGCACTACGAGGAGTTGAGCGACCCTGTGAGGACCTACTTCCTGAGTGTCTCAGAAGGGAAAGTCCCTTCTCACTCAAGGACAGCAAGTGAGGTTCTTGTGAAACCCTGAACTGGAGTGGGCAAGGTGTGGGCCTCAGAAACCTAGTTCTGGCACAGACTTGCTACTTGGCCTTGGTCAAGTCTTCTGATGTTTGATAAGGGACCCTCCCTATGACAAGTCCTCCTAAGCACTAGACTTCCATGGTGTTGTGAACTCTAGAGCTGGGGATGCCTTTTTCTTCTTATCCATTTGCCTTGTGGAGAACAAAGAAAGAGAAGTTGCCAGGGCAGGTGCTCCGCAGGGTGCCCCACACAGTGGCCAGGTGGTGCTATGTGCACATGTGGCCCTGATGGGGCAAGGACCTGGCTTTGTATAGCTCACACAGCTCCTAAATGCAGTGGAGTGTCCCTTAGGGGAGGTCACTTTGGATGTCTCTGGTGGCTGAGAGATTAACTGCTATTCTCTTAGTCAAACCACCAGTGCCTCTTTTAAAAAATACTAGAAGCTCATTTGCATGTCATTTGCATCTCATTTGAACACCAGTTCATTTAATGTTCAGAAACCACTGAGATTTCTTCCTAGTCCCTGCTTCTTGCTCACGGCAGGTTGTCTCTCTCCTCCCTCCCATCCTGCATCCTGCAGCTGGTCCAACTGGACGGGCCTGGCCTGATCTGCTGGGCTGGCCTGAGGAGCCCACCTACCAGCTGTGGGTAAGAGGGGAGCCCATGGTAGGTCTGGCTGCTCTGGGTGCTCAGGTTAGCAGATCTTTAACCCCAGAGGAGGTGTCCACTTTTCCCCTACCCCTCCATAGGTCTCTGCTTTCTAGAGCTTTCCCTCAGAATCTGAGACCATCTAGCTGCCTGCAGTAACACACATGGGGTGAGGGAGTAGGTTTGCTATGTCCTGGGGAGGAAAAATAAAACAATTATGGAATTAATAGTCTGTGTTTTATTTTGCAACCTGCAGGCTCCTGGGGTGGCCTGCTGGGGAAATTCTTGTGTGGGAGCTGGGGAGATATCTCTTCCAGGCAACTCCAAAGCACTGTAGGAGCCTCTGGGTTCATCGACATGATATTAATATAAGAGGGAAATTTTGCCTGCCCCCATTCCTCACCTGGCTGGGCCTGAAGCCAGCCCCATAAAGACCAGGGCACAGATAGGAATGAGCTGTGTGGTTGCTTCTGTTGCCTTCTGAGGTCAAGGAGCAGCTTAGCAACCGCAGGAACCACCAGGCTCTCAGCTCTCTCTTCACTAGAAAGAGCTGAGTCCCATTGAGGTGGTCTTCATCCCATTGAGGTGGCCTTCATGTAAGGCTACTCAGCTAATCAGAAATGCGTCTCTCCAGGCAAAGTGGAACACACCTGTAATCCCAATGGCTCAGAAGGCTGAGGCAGGAGAATCACAAGTTCAAAGCCAGCCTCAGCAACTTAGCGAGGCCCTAAGCAACTTAGCGAGGCCCTAAGCAACTTAGCAAGACCCTGTCTCTAAATATAAAAGAAAAAAAAGGACGAGGATGTGCCTCAGAGGTTAAGTGCACCTGGGTTCAATCCCTGTTACAAAAAAAAGGAAAAAAAGAAATGCATCTCTTGGATCCACCCTAGCTTGTAGAAAATCCCTAAACCCTAAACCCCAGGAACTCAGAGACCTGCTGATTCCACGTCTGACTCCCTCCCACTACTTTGACTCTTCTAAGTGGGGCATGAGTCTGTTTAGAGATGATGTTGGTGACTCTGGCTGGCCCTCCCAAAAGGCAGAGCTGACAGCCACTGTCTGGTTCTCCCCCACAGCAACTCTGCCATCACCTAAGCTGGGGTAGTCAGGTTCTGTCTCTCCTACAAAGCCTAGTGCAATTCTCCTCCTCCCTGATGTACTCACAGAGGTGTTGGTCCTTCCTGACAACTTGGTACTTCGTGGCACCTTTCCTAAAACATTGCACACAGTTCATTAGGTGCTGTAGGATTAGTGAGCTCTATCTGTCTGATCATGAGTCCCCCGGTTCCCCCAGAGCAGGTGTCTTAGCTTACATCTCTTATCTTACTGACCAAGGTGCCTCAATTTTTACATGTATGAAATGGGAGCTCTTTGGCCCTGCCCATTTCCACAGTGTGTTTAGCCTCCCTCATGGGCAGTTTTGTTTTCCTGCCCATTTGTCTAGCTGGGCACTGAGGGAGGGGGCAACTGGGGTCTGGAAGGAGATGGTGCAGCCTCTGCCTTGAGATGGGGTAGAGGGCTGCACAAATCCCCAAGCCCCCTCGGGGCTCCCTGACAGGGTGAGCATTGAAAGTGGTACTTACGCGAGCTGGTGAGCAGCTGTCGGGCAGAGCTCATTATGGGGGATAATGTGAGCAGAGTGACATGGAATATCTGTTCTCTCCTCACTATTACACTTGTCGCTGTGTGCTTCCTCTCGCAGGTGAGCTAAGGGGTTTGATTGCCTGTGTGTGGGTCTCTCCATAACAACCAGGCGAATGAGACAATCCAGCTGCAAGAGAAGTTTGGCTGCAAGCTGCTTCCCAGCAAACTGCAGGAACGGGATGAAGCCACATGCTCCAGTGGCCCCTCTGCCCCTCCCAATAAGATTGCCTGCTGGTAAGGGCACTTTCCTTTATCCTAGAGAGCAAGAAGGATGCCATTGCACTCAGGCGATCTTGTTGCCAAGAGAAAACAGACATCAGGAATGACTTTAAAGGCACTGGAGAGCCAGGTGGCAGAATGCCCCCCTGCCTCTTCCTAAAGAGCTGTTTGTATCCAGTGGAAGGGCCTCCTAGGTAGAGGACTGGGAGTTTTCTGGCTCATCCATGACTCAGAGGTTTTCAGAGGAATAAGAAATTAGATTTGGAAAGGGCCCGGGCTCCAGAACTGACTGGGCACAGAATTCCTGTGGGATTCACTGATAACGCAGAGCCTGGGCTTCAACCTCAGAGCTTCACATCACTTCTCAGGGTGGACCAGAAATCTGTATTTGAGCATTTCCACAGGTAATCTTGAAATAGTCAGAACTGGGGACTATTGATTTAGCCTTATCTCTGCCCCCATGTTACAGATTTGTAAATGGAAGCCAGAGTAGTCAGGTGACTTATTTGATGTGTGCTAAAGGACATACAGAGCAAGTTCTGGGTAGGTTTCTGAGAACTGTGCAGCTGGATGCTGACCACACAGGGAGCTCCTAGCTAAGGGACTGATGGTGGGAGGTTGGACACATGATCCAGAAGGCTTCTGAGTGGAAGGCTAAGCTAGAGGGCTGTGTGTGCAAGATTAGGCTGGGCGCACAGGACACAGTTGGAATAAGAGCTGTATCTTGGGCACAGAAGGCCCTGGAGCAGAATTAACCAGCAAAAGACCTGAGTGTCTTGGATCCACTGGTTAATGCAAGGCTAGTTTTGCAGGCCAAGGAAACAAGAGAGACTCTCCTAATGGAGCTGGGGCCACAGCCATGGAAGAGAGGATTCATTGAGGCTTTCAACAGAAGCCTGCAGAGGAGAGGAAGAAGGTCAGTAAATAACAAAAGGCCTTCTTCCTCCAGACCAGAAGGGAATCTAACCCTAGTCTGAGCTGAGCATGAAGGGGAAAAGTGAAGCACAGAGTTCTGGGAGACATACATGCATCTGCATTACTTTCCAAAACTCTTAGCCTACAACTGGCTCTGGGGGCCAGGGGCCCCTGGTGATGGGGTTAGTAGGTACTCACCTATGTTAGTAATTCTAATCCCTTCACGATGACTATCCCCCTTGAATTGGAAAGAAATTCACAGCCTCCCATGGAACAAAAAGATAGGGCCTTCCTGGGCCCTCATCCCTGTCCCAAGCCCCCTGCCCTCTCACATTCTTCCTGTGGAGCAGCATTTACCAATGACCCATCGCCCTTACCTGGGACAATATGTTTCCCTTAAGGTAGGGGTGGAACCTCGGAATATGGTGGACCTTAAGGCAGGGAGGTTGTTGGGTTGGGTGTGATCTAATTAAATAAGTCCTTTAAAAGCAGCATTTTCTCCAGCTGGTGGCAGGAGAGGAAGTGAAAGCGAAGCAGAGAGAGATTTTTTTTTAACTTTTATTTGCATTTATTTTATGCCGAATTTATTCCCATGCCATAGTTTTTTATTCTTCAGTTTTTTTTCTGGAATATCATTTTCTTCTGTGCAACTGCCTCTTCTGCTTTAGAATCAATTTGTCCCTTTTTAGTAGGATTACCTCCACATGGCAGGGAGAGCTTGTGGGTGGGTTCATTTGACCCTGAGCTCTGTAAGTGTAGAGGTGCATTTTGGGTGTTTTATTCACCTGGAGGTATCCAATGACCAGAGAATCTACATTTAAATCCTCTACAACTTAAATCCTCAAGTTCAGCATTACTCTACATTTTTTTCCCTTTGGTGCTGGGGGGGTGGTCAAACCCAGGGCCTCACCCATGCTAAGCAGTTGTTCTACCTCTGAGCTCTATCCGCAGTTCCCTTTGCACTTTTAAGCTTGTACAGCAAAAATTCAGTAGGGTTTTTTTTCTCCCTTTTTTTTTTTTTTTGGTACCAGGGATTGAACCCAGGGGCACCTAACCACGGGGTTTAATCCCTGGTACCAAATTTTTAAATCTAGAAACAGTGTCTTGCTGAGTTCCTTGAGACTGGTCTTGAACTTGGGGTCCTCCTGCCTCAGCCTCCCAAGATGTTGGGATTACTGGTGTGCACCACCATTCCTGGCTCAGCACTCTTTTGAGTCACCAACACTGGGTCCAACCCCACTGTCTGGCATGGGCACACCTACCAACACCACGGTTGTAATCACTGAATTGCTATTTCTATAAAGTGAGATATTTCAGATAAATTCAGACTTGTGGATTTTTTTTTTTTCAGTGTTGGGAATTGAACCCAGGATTCATGCTTATAAAGCAAACACTCTACCACTAAGCTACATTCTCTGCCCACTTGGTGACTTTTCAGATGCACACCCTTGATAGTATGGGCATTTCCCTGGGTGTTCTTAAAGTGAACATGAAGATTTAAAGTTTTTGATTTGTATGATTTTGTGGAATTTTCTGAGTCAAGGAAATACCGAATCAGTTTCACAGATCACCTTGGGCCACTTAGGATATAAGACCCTCAAAGAATTTGATAGGTTATGACTGGCTTGAAGGAGGAAGGGCTCCTTTGATAAGGGCTGTGGGCAGCCTGTGGGAATGGATCATAGTTTACCAGTTCTCTGTGTGGCTGATAGTCAGCAAGGGCATCCGATGTTAGTCCTGCAACCACAGGGACTGGATTCTGACAATAATCCAAATGACTGTGGCAGCCAGTTCCTCCCCAGAACCTCCAGGTAAGGACCAGCACTTTGGTTTTGGCCTTCTGAGACCCTAAGCAGAGAATTCATTTGAAACTGCCTTCATGTCTGAGCTACAGACTGTGAGATAATAAATGGGTGTTGTTTAAGTCACTAGATTTGTGGCTGTTTGTTACGGGGCAATAGAAAACTAATACACTAAGCCTAATATCTGGACATCTGGTCTGAAATCCATCCTTAATTTATGGCCTAACTTGGCAGATAAGATCTGCATCCTGATCAATGGGAGCAGGTCAAGTAAGTGCCCATTCTCTTTTCTTCCCCAAATCTTTGCAGCCCTCAGACTTTCCATGCCATCAGAGTTCGCAAATGTGGCTGAGGGTCAGTTACCTCTAGTTTTCACTTCACTGCTAAAGCAGTGATGACAGATTTGCCTTGAATCTCCAGAATGAGCTAACTAGTGGGTCCCAACTCTTCCTCCCACCCCCTAATAGAAACAGTGGTA
Source organism: Glaucomys volans (assembly GCA_020662805.1). NCBI lineage: Eukaryota > Metazoa > Chordata > Mammalia > Rodentia > Sciuridae > Glaucomys > Glaucomys volans. Next base: position 273,073 of record JAJEJO010000632.1, read on the forward strand.
ATGATGATTATGATTAAAAAAAGCTGATGGTGAATGCATACTGTATGTACCTGTCAATAATTAAGAACTTTCTCTATGTCATCTCATTGCTCACAATCCCCCGAGATGGATATTATTATGACTCCCATTTCACTGATGAAGAAACTGAGACTTAGAGAGTTAAGAGACTAGTGCAATTTATTGTGAGTAGGTGTTCCATCCAGGATTTGAATGAGAGTCTGTGGTTTGAACAGTCACATAATCTCTCCCTCCTTCTCTACCGTGCTCCCCTATTTTTAAAGATTTTTGTCTACCAAACAAACTGCATTTATCAAGTAATAATTTGTTTTCCCATTTTTTATTAATCAAAGCTATGTATTACTGCCAATCAGGGGTTCAGATCAGCATGAGATTAGTAGTGTTATCACACTGAGTTGATATAATTCCAGCCAAAAGCAGAGAAATGATGTCTCAGTTAGTAGTCTGTGCAGTCTTATCTTTGGTAAATGTGTCGTTTCTGCTAGGCATACTGAAATGTTAAAACAGCTCATGGACCCCCATTAATACCTGTGGGCATCTGTAGGGGTCTGAGGACTGAAAATTGGGACCACTGGTCTAGATATTCCAGACCCTCCTTATCTGCTCTGCCCAGGCCTCCTCATCTCTGCAACCTGCCCAGGTACCTTTCCTCCACAGAGAGGAGGTTGCCTGATACTCTTTGCCTGCACCCACCACCACTGCCAGTAACAGAATGGAGAGTGTAACACTCTTTTCAGGCCTCCTCCCAGTGTACACATATGTACATGGATACATTCACACAAAGCACACCATATACATGCATACACACACTACACGCATGCATACACACATATAAGTACACACCAATACATATATCCTCCTCTCTTCTAACAGAGTACTGTTCAGTCTCTGTTTAAAACATAACTTTCTAATCTCACATCACCATAGATGTACAGAGGCATGAACATATGTGAGAGGGTTGTCCTTTACACCTGGCCTGTATGTAGTTTGAATTTTGTTTCTTATACCATGAGTCTAGTACAATAAGCCCCTAAGTGTTATTCATTCATTTGAAATAATTTAATATCTAGTATGTGCCAGGCATTGTTAGGGACTGGGAATTTATTACAAATAAGAGAGATGAGGCCTCTACTGTCATGGAACTTGCAATTTAGAGGGAGCCAGATGAAGCAGTGATGATCAAGTGCAATGCATATGGAGAAGTGCTGCTTCTGGGCCATGCTGGCTGGAGTACTAACAACCTAGGGGTCGCCTAGGGAGGACCTCCTGGTGGAGACCTTAAGGATGGAGTCAGTCAGGTGGGGGAATGGAGCGGGTGTGCAAAACAGGGGCCCCCAAGGGAGGAGGGAATCAAGGATAGGGGCACTGGGGCTTTGTTGAATGAAATAATTGAGGAGCAGGATGAGGGATGCTAATAGGGGCTAGGGGCACTGGTTAGGGTTGATGAGGAAGAGTCATCTATTTGACCTAATGTCACCTTCCACCCCTACTGAGAATTGATGTCCTATTCTGAGTGAGGAAGACTTAGGAAAAACTGTAGGAATCTGTCCAATGAGAGATTCAGCATGCAAGAGAGTAAGGGCTGTGGGTGGAGTCCATCTTTTGGTGGTGTAGGGGTGAAAGAACCTTCTCTTTATCTTCTGGAGGCTCCATATTTGAGTCTGAGAAATATACTGGCAGGAGACAAGACAGGAATTTATTATGTGCATGGGGGCATCCCAGGGGAGTGAGGACTCATAACCCAATGAGATTTAGATGCTTATACACCCTCTCCATAGGAGAAAGGAAAGTGGAGGGCATAGGCGACTTTAGAGGAGGAGTCAATGATTTTTAGGGAGATGAGTGGGCCTAAGGAGCAGATGATAACCTTAGACAAAGTTAATTTGAGTTCTGGGTGTGGTGTCAACTCTAGTGTTCCTTCCTGCCATATGCATTAATCTCTCCTAGTTGGTGAGATACCTGGGGAAGGGATTCATAACAATTGAATATACTCTGATGGACTGGGCTCCAATTGAGCAGCAGCAGCACCAGAGGCAAGGCAGCAGAAGTATCTTGGTGACTGGTCCAGGTCTCTGTGGTTTCTTGGAGAAACCCACTTCCCTTATTGTCCTTTGAGCCTCCCCAGTTGCTCAATATCCCAGTGGCTTCATTGGCAATTGGTAGTTATCACCTGGTGTTACAAATTAACTGACTCCAGAGGTGTCTATGCACTGGGCCATCATTGTTCAGGGACATGGGTGGAAGGGCCATGGCATGGCTGCTGACAGACAGGAGAGACCAGAAACTGTGTCCAAGGGCCTGGTTTGGATGAGAGAAGTTCTCCACCTGCTTTTAACCTTGATGTATCAGCATAAAGGAAGCACAAGTTCCCCTTCTGGGTCACCATAATGAAAATAAACACCCCTATCATCCCTGCTTTAGTGAGATGTAGTGTTTCATAGACAGGATCACTTGTAAATCTTTCTGCAAGCCTGTGAAGCGGACTGAACCTGCAGCAATGACCCCATTTGACAGCTGTGGCTCAGAAAAGGTGAGCAGTACTCTTAAGGGCACACAGCTGGTGAGTGCAGAAAGGAAGCCAAGACCTAGCTTTGTCAGTTAATGTGAGACAGAGGCTGTTCCTGAGGCCTAAGGGGACCCACCTTAGCCAGTACTCAGTCTCAGGACATGTTCTGGTTTCCTTGGGCTGCCCTGGCAAATTTCCATAAACTGGGTGGTTTTAAGCAACAGAAAGTTACTCATAATTCTGGAGGCTGAAGTCTAGGTTTCAGCAGGGTTGTTCCTTCTAGGGGCCAAAGGAGAATGTACTTCGTGCCTGTCTCCCAGTGAATTGCCTGCCTGGCACCCTTGTTCCTTGGTCCAAGCAGCATCACTGTCACATGGCCTCTTCCTGGTGTGTGTCTGGGCCCAGGCTTCCTCCTTCCAGTCATCATAACTCGATGACCTCATCTTAACTCGATGAGCTCATCTTAACTCAACCTATACCTGTATATACCCTGTTTTCAAATAAGGTCATATTTACAAGGTTGGGGGACATGTTCAACTCTGTACAGCACTCCTTAGAGTCAACTCTGTGGGGAGGGAAGACTTGGACACTTAGGAGCAGGATGATGGCATGCTAGAGAGGAACTGAATGGAAGGGGGACCAGGTAATATTTGACCACTGAGGTTCGTGTTGCTCTTCCATCTTGGGAGGACAAGACAAGAGAGTACAATTGGAAATCCCCCTGCCACCCCAGTGCACACACAACTGGCACATTCCCAGCTCTGTCCTGCCCCTTGCTACTCCTCCACAATCCTGACTTCTATCCACAACAGGGATGTTCTAGTTGATAATGCAACCATGATTTATTGAACACTTAACTGTGTTCCTGGCATATTACATAGAACTTTGATGCTCTTTTGTATGTTATTTTTTACTTCATTTAACCCTAACATTGACTCTGACATTTACGTTATTATTTCTTGTCTTCATTTGTTACTCAAAGAAACAAACCTGGGAGGTCAAGGCCTGTGTCTGAGGTCATGGATATGATAGGTGTTCTAACCAGATTTCCAGCCTGGGTCATGTTAGAACTAGGGGCCCAAGTCACTAGATATCCCTGACTCCCTCCATCCATCCTGAGCTTATTTCCTGGGGAGTAGAGGGTGACCTAGGACAACTGTGGGGACCCCAGAAGAGAAGGAATGGGGAACAGAAAGTTTCTAAGGGACATATAAAAGAGAATGAGGAGGTGAGGCCCTTCATGCTAAAAGGCATTGAACTATTTAAACCACACTGGCATCTTCTTTCTGCCCTGCCTCTGAGGCTGCTGGGGAATAGCGAGAAGAAGAAATGAAGCTTCTACCTCCCCACTGTTTCTGTAGGGCCTGCAGTGCTTCCCCACCCTATTTGCAAGGCCATAAATAATCGAGATGTATTACTCAGGGATTGCCATGGTAACATCTTCAGGTTACCAGGGATGCAAGATCCAAACAAAAGTATTCGATTAAATATTTCTGGCCACTAGAGGAATCCAGCCATGTAACATTGGGATGCAGGGGAGGAGGGACATGAAGGCTCCTTGCTTCTGTCTTCTTCCTATTCTTAGCTTCTTTCTCAGAGGAAGCTCTGCTGGGAGGCCCTCTCTTCTTCCTCTCTTATTCTTGGGCCCTTTCCCGGCTCTGAAGATGCAGGGTTCCCACCCACAGTCCATAGCTCTAACACAAACTGGGATCCTGAAGGCAGTTCTAGAAGAGGTACCCTGGGCTCTCAATAAAACATGCTTTTCTAATGGGCTTAGGACTGAGTTGACCATTTAACTTAAAATAGTTCCCACATACATCATTCCTAAATGTAAAGTCGGTCCCCCTAAGCCCCCTGCCCCTGCCAGGAACATGATATAGACAGGCAATTACGTTAGTTGCAGAGAGAAGAAACACGGGTGCAATTGGTTTGTGGTGGGGTGCCCATCTGTCCTGGTCTTGGGGACTGGAGAGAAGAGCTCAGCCGTATGGTCCTCCCTGGAGGCCCAACCTGGGAATGAATCTGTCTCCACTCCTGGAACTGCATACCACTATAAATATGTTTCTAATAACCAAGTGGTGTTTGTTTAACATAAACTTGCTCTGCCCTCTGAGGCAGCCTGAGAAAGTGCCGAGTGAAGCAGAGTTTAGGAGGTGTAATTTAAAGTTGTGCTGGCAGGCCTCGGAGCTCAGGCTGGAAGAGGATAAATCTCTCAGCAGCCCAGTCACATATCTCTGGCTCCACCTCCGAGGTTAGAACTGGAAGAGATTTCTGCGATCTTAGTTCAAGGCCTTTCTTTTCAGGGAAGAGGGCTGAGCCAGAGGTGAGGGTCTTACTGTAGGTCATCCAGCCAGTGAGTGGCATTACTCCATTTAAACATGATAATTCTTCCCTGATCTGGGGCCCTGGCCCTGGATGTCCCTGAATGGTCATGCACACAGCCTGAGAAGCTGGAGGAAGTGGGAGGCTGGGGACACCCTGGCAGCCTCGGGGACTGCACGGGAACACCTTAGCCCACCCAGTTGACTGTTGCTGTGAGCTTCCCCCGCTGCCAGCTTGCTAAGCCCTTCTGCTCTCTGATGTCTCCAGCAGATCAATATGATCCCTTGGACATCTTGAAGAGTAAGATGACCCTTAACTGAGGTCATTGTTCCACCCAAGTAGAGAACAAGCAAGAGGACTTTTCAACAGGACTTTAACCTAGGCAGATGGAGGAGGGGAGCCTGGCCATTTCATGGCCACCTCCCCAACCTGGAGTTCGATAGCATCTCATGCATTGTTTATGAAGCATTTGTTCCGAGCTCAAGGTGAGCCAAGGAATCAGAGAGACAAATAAATAAATAATTCTAAGTGCAGGGGCCAGGAGGGAGGGCCGCAGGGGTTGTTTATCTCAGGGGCTTGCATATTTTATCACCCTGCAATCTTGTGGCCCCCTCCCTCTGCTCTCCTCTCTCCTGATGTTGCTGTGATGAGAGTTCATATTATCCAGCGCCCTCGTTTGTAAGTCTGTTTACAACCAGGGCATCGTTGGTTTGCATGAGAGAGAAAGAGAGATGGCCCATCCCCAGATTAGTTAAATTGGAAATAAATTGGTTGTTAAATAAAAGTCCTCTGTGGGATGTGACAGTGATGAATGAGGGATGGTTATGCCTGTGGTAGGGAGTGGTGGCTTTCCTGCTTGAAATTGTGAAGCTGAACTGGCCCTGGAAGCTTGGGTTGGAGGGTGGGAGTCTGGATGGTCTGAGGTCAGAGGGCAGAAAATGGTGGAGTAGGGGTGGGTCCTAGAATGGGTTGATGGAGGGGAATTGAGGGCCCAGGAATGGAGCACCCTCTAGACTGTATTTCATTTTCTTGTGTTTTGAGGAGCACTTTTGTGTCTTTGATTATGTCTTTGATTTGACACCTATGTGACTTATGACCTATGTGACATATTTTTCTTACTTTACAGATGAGGAAACTGAAGCAAAATGACTTGCCAGTGATCACTGTCAAATAAAACACAAATCTCTCTCCTATTTCTGTTTAATGGGGTGAAAGGGTGGTATGATTAGATGGTAGACCAGATAATGTTTCCTGATGAAGCCAGCCTCTTCCCAGGAGGGGCAGTTTGTTGCCTCAGGCTGAAGGTGGCCAAAATCAGGGGCCTGGGAGAAGAAGAGAAGCTTGACCAAAGTTTTGTTATTAAGGATTTTGTTCTGATTAACCAGTGGAAATAAGTAGTTTGGCCAATCATTTATGAAGCAAAGAAAGAGTCTTTGTGGAGTCTGTGCCTGACCTTGTTATAGGTAAGCAGGGTGGCATCTGAGTCTTATATGTCATAGGGGAAAGAGGGTTTTCTTTTTGTCATAAGCTGCTTTCCAGGACACACAGGGTGGAGGATTTTTAACTTTCACTGTCTCCTGGGATTACAGGGCAGGTACAATTCAACATGGTCAATGATGCATGGTGTGGATTGGGTATGGTTTAAGTGTGTCCTTCCAAAGGCTTCTGTGTTGGACTCCTGGTCCCCAGGGTGATTGTGTTGAGACAGAACTTTGAAGAGGTGGAAGGTCTTGTGGACCTTGTGGAAAGTCTTGCATCATTGGAGAACTTCCCTCAGAAAGGAGTACTGATCTCCTGGAGACAGTTCTTGCTAGAGAGAGAATTGTTAGAGAAGCCTAAGCCTGACGCCTGAGTTGTTCTCTGAAATCCTGTGTGGTGATGTGATTCCTTTCTTCAAACTACAATGTACCATTTGTCATGGGGTCCTGCCAAAGTCAATATTTGGACTTGCAGCATCAAAGATGTGGGCTAAATAAACCTCTTTTTCTTCAAAATGGCCTGCCCTGTGTATTTTTTTGTAGTAATGAAAAACCAACCAATACATATTGCAGTGGTAGGACTGAAATTCAGGACTCTGGGCTCCCAGATCACTTACATATTTCTTCATCCTCTTATCTCTTTCATATCTGATCACTCTCCAGTCTCCTTCTCCTGTTAAAACCTACTGTCAGGAATGAAGAAGCTGGTGATGACTTAAATAGCCCTTTGCAGGGATATTTGCATTTGATTAGGCACCAAAGTTTGAGACTTGGAATCTGAAAAAGAGAATCCTTTCCAGGATTAACAGTTCTAACTTTTCTTTTTCTCCATATCCTGAACCTCCTGAATGTGGAAGGGATAACAGCTCATAGGAGAAGATGGTAGATGATAAGGAGTTGGTTGATGGTCATTGAATTAAAGAATTGCAGAGCTGGAAGGGATATTAGAATAACTGGCACAATCATCCACTACACAGATGGGAAAAATGAGAATCAAGTAGAAGAGATTGTAGCTTGACTTGATTTAAAATAAGAGTCTGACGGACGATTCAGGTTATGGAGAAAACGAAGGGGCACATGACTCTTCTTTTCCCTTCCAACACCAAGTCCTCCTTTTCTTGACACTCTATCTTATTCCATAGAGACCCTGAGTGAACCAGTTTTATGCAAGCTTTAATATAAACTGTCACCATGATGCTCTTTAGAGATGTCTGATTTCATTCCTTTCTTGGATTATCTAGGAAGCTACATTTTATCAGAATTCTGATGGGGCAGTCTAAGAATCACACATTTGGGAAACACTGGTAAGAAGCCATTGCAGAGTACTTGTAGGAAAGTGGACAGTGGACTGGTCAGGGGTGCCTGACCAGTCTCAGCAATCAATGGTTCTGTCAACTCTACTGGGAGATTTAGGTGAGCTTGGAGGCAGTGTGAGTCACCACCATCACCTGTGGGTAGGAGCTGGAAACATTGGTGGGTAGGGTCACCTACCTTTTTCCCCTCAATTCTGCCTCATGCCATCAGAGAGACAGAGCCTGGGGGAGGGGAGGTGTTCTTCAGGGGAATTAAAGTCTCTTCCTTGAAAGGTAACAAATTCCTCACTAATTATGCAATTATTTTATTATGCAGCCTTAATGAAAAAAAAATACACAAACCACTCAAAGCCTAAAAAGAAGGCTGTAGCCAGGACTTATCCAATTTAATAAATCCTCTCCATCCTGTAATTATTTCCTTGATTCTTTTTAATGCAAGTCTGTAGGAGGGTGGAGGAATGGTCCTCCCTGGCTGTGGCAGGGGAGGGGGACAGGCCCTCCCTCCAGAAGAGAGGGACTGTTCCTCCCTTCCCACCCCACCCCACTGCCCTCTGCAAGTGGTGCCACCATGGCCACCCCCACCTCTCACCTTCTTCCTCTATCCCAAGAGAGGGGTGTGAGGGGAGGAGGAACTGCCCTGCCTTCCAGCTGTGACCTAGCTCTGCACAGCTTGATTTCCATTTCCTTAGCCTCCTCTCAAACAGCCTTTATAAGCTCCAGTCCCCAAAGGGTAAGATGCTAAAATGCAGATACACTACTCCTTCAAAATCACAGATTTTGGCACACAACATGGTGGTGCATGCTTGTAATTCCACCTGCTTGGGAGACTGAGGTAGGTTGGTCATGAGTTTGAGACCAGTCTGGGCATTTAGAGAGATCCAGTCTCAAAATACAATTTTAAAAAGGGCTGGGGCTATAGTTCAGTGGTGTACCCAGCACTGCAAAAGAATCACACCTTTTCCTCCCTTCCTCCCTTCCTCCCTTCCTCCCTTCCTCCCTTCCTCCCTCCCTCCCTCCCTCCCCCCCTCTCTCCTTCCCTCCCCCAGGACCTCATGCATGCTAGGCCAGCATTCTACTAGTGAACTACATCTCTAGCCCCAACGTCATAAATTTTGAGTCAGGTCTGGTCTCAAATTTTAGCTTAGCTAAGCAGTGGTTTGTGCTTCATCTGTAAGTCGTTGTTGTCTTTATCCATCAAATGGGGACTCTAATCCTTCATCATCAGGGATGCTATGTGAATCAAAGGTGATTGTTGACCTAAAGGATGTAGCACATTGCTTGAAATACAGCTGGTGTCCATTAATGAACGTTTTCTTCCATGCCCCTTCAACCCCACTTCCTTGAAACCTTGGAATGAGCATTCTAAGGGACATGCCTAATGATGGAGGAGACATTGGGATAGTAGAGACTTTCTTGGCTCCTTCAAATTTCCCTTATTTACTTTGCCCATGGCTTTGTGATGATGCTTCTAGAAGGAAGGTTTCAATAGGTGGACTCTGTGTCAAGAGGACTGGGAAAGTCTTCTTTCTCTGACCCTAGCAGAAGGGTTGGACCAGGAAGAACTCACTGCTTAGTGCTTTCTCCATTACCATCACCATGGTGACTGCATGTAGCACTGATTCCCTCAGCATCTTCACTAAGGCAAAACCAGCCATGTTCACTCATGCAGGATGCTGGACATACCTGAGTTTTGTCAACCTTGTACCCATACTGCCACAGGATGGTAGGTCAATGTGACAAGGCCACTCCTACCACCAATAGCCCTTGGTTGTTCGCCCACCTCTCATCTGTGGGCTATGCACCAACCAAAGATTGCACCTCTAGACACTGCCTTGACCCTGTGGTCCTGTCCAGGCAACCTGGACTTAAAAGACATGATGGACCCTGTTATAGGGCCATTTCTGGGATTCATTAGTTATGTCATCTTGAATCAGTTACATAAACTCCTTAGGCCTCAGTTTCTTTACCTATAGAATGGGCATACGAACAGAATACAACTCATGGGGTTCTTGCAAGGGTCAAGATGATATATAAGAAAGTATTTTGTGAAGTAGAACGCTCTGAACAAACATGGAAGTTGGGGGGTGGGCGTGAGGCTAGCACCTCTGAGCATCTGTTACGTGTACATTATTGTGGGAAACCCTTAACATACATTTCATTGGGCTCAAAACATCATGAGTACCCATGAGTAAAAGGAGGTTTAGAGAAGCTAAATAACTTGTCTGAGCTTTCCTAGCAGAAAAGAGTCAGAACTTAAACTGTTATCAGTACCTTCTCATTGATACTGGGTCACAGAGAATTTTTTATTGAGCACTACATTAATCAAGATTTTCCAGAGAAAGAGAACCCATAGAATGTGTGTGTGTGTGTGTGTGTGTATGTGTGTGTGTGTGTGTGTGTGTGTGTGCATGCATGCATGCATGTGTATGTGCAAAATAAGAATTGGCTTACATGATTATGGAGGCTAAGAGGTCCCATGAGTTGCCATCTGCAAGCTGGAAAATTGGTGGATGTAAGTCTCAAGGCTTAGAACTGGGAACACCAATGTCCAAGGGCAGAAGGAGATGGATAGTATCAGCTCAAGAAGAGAGAATTAATTTACCATTCTGCTTTTTGTTCTATTTAAGCCCTCAACATATTGGATGATGCTCACCCACATTAGCAAGGGTGGTCTTTAATCATTACTGATTCAGATGCTAACCTCTTCTAGAAAGACCCTCACAGATGCGCCCAGAAACAATGCTTTCCTAGTTATTTGGGCATCCTTATCCTAATCAATTTTGACAGAAAATTATCACAAGCATTTACTCATGGGGGTTGGTATATGACAAGGTCTTCTTTGACTATTAGGGGCTTAGACTCCATTTGTGATAATAGAACATGAAGAATGGATCCGATTTAGACTGGGGAGAGCATAATAAACCCATACATGAAGGTGCACAACATTGGTTCTTAAAGGTCAGAAGGGGCTGCTCTCCCTGGGTTGGAGTCTTAGGCTTCATGGAAGTAAAGCACCTGAGTTAGCTTTAAGGAACTTTAAAGACTTTAAAGAACAAATAAAATTTGAAGAGGCAGAGAATGTGGGTAGGCTATCCTGGTGGGAAGAGTGGGCATTTGGACCATCTGGAGAGAATCCACAATGTGCTGGGGAGGGAGGTGCTGTTAAATTGGCCATTGATTATTTTCCACATGGAGCTTCAGAGAAGCTGTGAAGCTGTGTATACACAAACCAATTCAACAACAGATGCAAATGTGCACTAAAACATGTGCCCCTCCAGCACCAGGTCACCTCAACAGTCACCTTCTTTTCTTTGGAAGCCTGCAGCAGAGTGGGCACTAGATTGCTTCTCTGTGTTGCTCAACTCCCACTCCGTCTGCTTCTGCCCTTTCCATCAGCCTAGCCAGTGACTCCCAGCCTGGTCTGCCTGCTCTCCAAACTTCAGATTCAGTTTGATCAAACCTGACATCCTCCAATGCTGGGTGGATGTGTGCCTCTGAGTCCTGGCTTAGCTAAGCTGGACTCCTAGGGTCCTCAGAGAAGACTTCAGGCCTTACCTATCCCCTGCCATCTGAAGCCCCAGGAGAGTAAGGTTTGAAGGTTGCTGGTGAAATAAGGGTGGATTTAGATAATTTCAGGTGAGGGTGAAGGAAATAGACAAACTGGGTACCTGGGAGTGGCTAGGGTAGGGGCATGCACTCCATGTGTGCCTCCATTGGATGCATGCTAGAAAAGACAGAGGTTGGAAAGATCTCTAATCTTTAGCTCATCATACCCATTTCTGTGCCACTTCAGGTGTTGACACAGGCTAGGGATCCCCATGGGGTGACTTCTGTTCCCTTACATGGGTACTTTGTCTAACCTCCTAGGAGGTTACCATATATCCTGAGCTGGGTCCAAAAGCCATGTCTAAGGAAATTCTAGGTGTCGAATATGAGCCAGTTGGTAAGTTTCATACTCACAACATGGGAACTTAATTTAGCTTTACTCAATTGACCATGTTAATCAGATTGACTGACTTATTCCCTATGCCCTGGATTTTGGGCTACTGTGTCTTCATACGCTTCTGGGATCCTGGACATATTTCCTTGCAAAGCACTGTCTTCTTTCTGATTATTTTTTTGGATGCATCCCTGAAACTTTGGCTTTTGATGGTCTCTCATTTTGTGTCCCAAGGTCTTTAGACAAGCACTCAGGGCTACCCTAACCCCAACACTCAGGTATACTCCAGTGGGCCCTGCCTCTACTTCCTGTCTCACTCTTGCACTTAGCATCTCTTGTGAGAGAAGTTTCCCTTCTTTCCTTTCCCTTTACAACCTTCTTGAACCTGCTACCCTTTCTTCTCTCCCACTGGCTTTCTGTCCAGACCTTTCTCTCTCATAATGTGGCTAAGCCAACCCTGGCTCTCTTCTCTAGTCTGAACCTCTTTGTACATAATCTTATCCCCTGGCCACCATCAAATTTCTTTATCTGTAATCTGTTTCCATGAGAGTGAGAGCTTTGCTTTTAGAGACAACTTGATGGATAAACCAACCCATGCTAGAACAGGAATATGTTCTGCCAACAGTAACAGTTTAGCATGGCCTTTCCAGAGTTGTGTCTTAACCCAATGAATTGGTGAGCATTCCAGGCCAAATTTCAAAACCAAAAGTTGAGATTCTTTATGTTCTGAAACTGCTTATACGTCAGGGTTGTCTTAATCTCAGCAAGGATTCGAGATTAGGCCCACCATCTTGGTCACTCTGTGTCTCCTGTCTGCCTTTCCCATTGAGCCCTGGACTAAAAACCAGGGTGTGCTATACAGGGTCAGTGTGGGTATGGCCCACATTGCTTATGCCCTCTCCCTATAGAAGGAACATGATGGGGGAAAAACTGCAACTCCTGATACCTCCAGCCATCCTTGAACTTCTCTCTGTAGCACCGACTTCCTTAGACGTTCCTGTCAGGGAGAAGAGAGAACTCTTTCTGCTTTAAGTCATTAAGCATTGAAGACTGGATTCATGTAGCCCAGATTATTTGGACCTCCATAGTTACAGTAGTTCCCAACTTCCTTTGTACTCTCCCTTCAGTCCCTCTTCTGTGGGCCCCACCGTGAGAGAAGCCACAAACCCCTCTTTTTCCAGGAAGGCCATTTGTATGTTTACAGGCATCCTGTTATTACAGTTATCACTTCCAGTAAATTTTAAAGACATGAAAAACTGCAAGGGTATTGTTGGGAGCCCATTTTATTGCTATGGCTTTAAAACAAACAAAAATAGTAATTCCATTAGTAGTTGGAAATCATAGTAGTTCTGTATTGTTGAGCATAAATTTTACTGCTACGGTAACTGTGTGCCACAAAGATAATAAACACACAATTGAAGACTGGTTATTGACAGGCCTGTTACACAGGAGACAGCATGTCCTGCTCCCTGCACGGGGGTTGCGGCGGGGGTTGCGGCGGGGGTTGCTTAGTGTTCTGGGAACCCTTGAGTTGGTAGGAAGAACACCTTGAAATCAGGCAGACCTGGCTTGATATCCCTCTTTCGCTGTTTCTAGCTGTGGAAAGCTGAGTAGTTCACTTAGTGCCATCAACAAAATGGGGTTAATCCTACTGGGGTGAGGATTAAATGTGACCCTAAGTGCAGAGGTTCTTGTGAATTGCTCAACTATAAATTCCATGAGGGCAGGACTCCTGCCCATCTTGTGCTCCATTTTATCCCCAGTGTCTCCTTAATGCCTAGCAATAATAGGTTTATTAATGTAGCTATTAGTGTACTATTTTTGTTGTTGCTAAAATTCACTCTCTTTTTTTTTCATCACTGGTAGGTAATCAAATGCCTCTGATCTAGTTAATCCCTTGCCTCTTCTAGCTAAACCAGCAACCCTTCCTCCCCAGTCTGAGCCTTAGAGCTTTCGAGAAATTTAGAGTAGCCAGTTGGGAAATTGAAAGAAGGCTTGAATAATAAAAAGCCCAAAGGGTTTCCCACCAACCCATGAGATTGACGAGTTACAAGTATGTATATTTTAACCTTTGGCAAAACATTTCTGAAGCAAATTACAATACTTGATTTAATAGCAAGACTCCCAGATACAAAGCAAGTCTCAGATAGGCCAGGGATTTGTAAGTTGATTTATAGGAAATAGTTTTGGCATAAATGTTTATTAGAGTCAGGCTCTCTTTAAAGGTGATATATGGCATAAATGCACATTAGTATGAAAAGTCGTGTCTCTGGATCTCCCAGATTGGACCAGGTCAGATCTCCACATCTTCCATGGCTGGGAACATTGCTTCCCAGGGCTCTCACCCCACTGTACTTAGGGTTCTTCATCAACTTTATGTCTTCGTTGTCACACCTGCCTGACTCCTGTCAAGCTAGAGAGAAGGCAGCTTTTAGCATTGTAGATGACTTTCTGCCTACTGGAGGGTTAGTTCTGTTTTTTGGAGAGAATGAAGCAAGGGTAGCTGATGAGCCTCAGTTTCCCTACCTGTGAAATGAGGAGTGCTGGGAGCCTGCTCCTCAGCACTATGCGTTCTTAAACACGGGCTCCCTGGTTCATCTCCTTTCTACCTCCAAGGCTGTGTGTGACACCTGACACTCGGTCCTGCTCACTCAGCAGCTCTGGGTGAAATGAATGAGTGAATGACACCGTGTTTGGGAAATTTAGAGTGATAAAGACTGATGTAATTAGTTTTCTGGACATTTGGGGAAGAGTGTTCTATTAAATCTCTATGAAACTTCCTTCTCTCTTCCTTTCCCTTACTCGGTCCTTTTGTCTTTGGATATTCCCGACTGATTAAGCTTCTAAACCCCAATGCTACTGCAAGTTTTAAGCCCCTGCCTCACACCTCCCTAAGCTGCCCCTCATTGTCTTTTTTTTGAATCCCATTCCCTCGTGGATGGAGTTAGCAAACACTATATAATTATATTGGAAATCACAGGTTCCCAGAGACTAGGGAATAATTATGCTTAATAGGAATAAAATGAATTCCCAGTTGCCCTCTACAGGGTGGATGACAGTTCGACCCTATATTTACCTTCTAATGATACAGCAATTACCATCTAATAATCACCCTGGCACTGGCTGGCACATGCCCAGCCATTAATTGGTTAATGGCCATTGTGCCATGTAAGGGACTGAGGAATATGCCTGCTCCTTAATTTCCATAACTTAAAAATCCTCAGCTCTTTGGGAGGCTTTTAGGAGACAAATGGGGATTTAGAAGGAACAGTACTGCCTACAAGAGAATTGGGGTTCTGAGCCAAGGTCTTGTCTCCAGGAAGGCCAACCTAGCCCTTGGGGAGCAGTGCAGGAGGCCACCAGGGGAGAAGTCCTGAGGGCAGGATGACTCTCTTCACTCCCGTCCTTATCTAATGAAGGGGCCAGAGATGTTGGGACTAGTCTTAATAATAATAATAATAATAATAATAATAACAACAATAATAATTGTCTTGTCCCTTAAATATTAATTAAATCAGTCATTCATCCCAGCTGTTTATCGAGCCCACACATAAAGCAACACACTGCCATCCTTCTCCGTACACACTGATTTTTGCCCTTCCCCATCCCTTTTCCTTGAGATCTTTCTATTTTGCACTATTGGAGATCTGGGGATCAGACTCAGGGTCTCTTGCATGCTAGGCAAGCACTCCACACTGAGCACCAGCCCTGGTCCCTCCCTTGAGATCTTAGTGTTTCCAGGCTCTTAGTCTTGTCTCAGAAAGCAGACTGGGAGCTTTATGAGGACAATGTTTGTATAAATAGTCTTTTGTATCTGGTTTATGACAAGCCCAGAGTAGGCACTTAAAATGTGTTAAATGAATAATATTTAGCAAGTCAGCAGTATAGAGAAGCACATGAGCTTTGGTGTTAGCTAGCCCTGGGTTTAAATTCCAACTTTGTCACTAGTTCATGACCTTGGACAAATCAGTCACTTCTTTGAAGTGGTTTCCCCATTTGAAAAATGGGGATAATAATAATTATACACAGTGCTTGTGCATGATATATAGGAGACACTAAAATGGTTTGTAATATAGTATGTACTGTGTGTTGTATTTTCATATTAATTCCTATCATATGTATATATATGTAAAAAAAATCTGGAAATTATATGCAAATATGGATATATATGCATGATACATAGATGTATGTATTTATATTTATGAATATACATGGAAATATATATATGTGCATGGATATATACGTGGATATATAGATATAAAATAAAATTAGAGTAGGCATTTTCCTCTTTCTCACAGGAGCGGAGATAATTGGGGGCTGGAATTCTGAGTAACTATGATTTTGTTTTGTGATTTAATTTTTCTGGGATCTGGGAGTAGACCAGCAGTCTGTCTCAATCTAGAGAGCCATTGGAGATTATTCAAATCTCATAGACAAAAAATTACATCAAAGGTGTCATGCAATCTGACTTTCACACATGCTATTTTATTTAATCCTCACATTAACTCTGCAAGGGGAAAAATATCATGGAAGATAGGATGTACTGCTTAATTAAGGAGATGATTTTATTAAGGTTATTTGCAGTAAGGAGAATGCTTATTAATGAGGAGTGTCTCCAAGAAAAGGAAGAGGGCCTGGAGTCTTACAGAGGCAGGTAAACAAGGGAACCAAAGTGAGTTTTGTGGGAATCATGGGAAAGATGGAGATGGTCTTCTCCAGGTCATGGAGGAAGAGTGGAGGTGGGTCTTACCTGGAACAGGTAAGCTGGTCCTTTGAGGTTAACTGTTTTGGAAAAAACAAAAGTGTGTGTCGAGGGGATCTCAACTTTCTGGAGCACAGGGTTCAGATCAAATTCAACACTGTTAATGTTTGTAGTTAAGTTTGTACTGACGTTTGTAGTTAAGAAAGGTAGGAGAGGTCTGACATCTCAGGACTAGCTTGAAGTGGAGCAGTGTCAGAAGCCTGGCCTGTCTGCCCCCAGCCTCACAGCAGAGGTGGTTATGGTATTTTTTTTTTTCATTCATTGATTCATTCAGAGACTATTCATTGAGATGCTAGTGTGTGCCAGGAACTGTCATAGGTGTTGGGGAATCAAGGGCACTGACTTCATGGAAGTCACATTTAAATGGGGTAGAGAGACACTGAACCATCCAACAAATAAACAGAGAAGGTAATTTCAGGTAGGGTTAAATGCTGCAGAGGAATCAAACAGTGATGTGATGGAGAGTGAGGGTGTGGGGCAGTCTTCTTGGAGGAGACTGGAATGGTGAGAAGGAGCCAGCCTTGCATACAGCACAGGGCTATGGATGTGGAGGGAGGACGTCCTAGGGAGAGGGGACCTCAAATGCGAAGGCCCTGTGGGATTAAATGTGGCTTGAGAAACAAGCAGAAGTCACTGAATGATGGGAGTGGTAGGACCCAGGTCAGAAAGTCAGGAAGGGCCAGATCAGAAAGAACCTCACAGATCCTGCAAGAGGTGTTTGGGTTTTATTCCAAGTATAATAGAGGAAGCTGTCAACAAGACAACCAAAGCTACTGGATGGTGTTAGGACCTCAGATTGGGAGCATTTTTGGAAGGTCAGGAAAGATGCCCTGGCCCATCAGCAGTCACTCTAGCCCTCAGCCACCTGCCCTTGGGCAGACTCCTGCTGGTCTTGAGGATGGAGAACACAGTAATCCTCTGTCCACACCCAGGGCCTGTGGTCAACCTTCTGCTGCTGGACTTCCTCCTGCTTTGCTGACCTTGGGATTCTTGCATTACATTGTGAAATGTCACAGTGTGCTCACATCATTATAGATCTGCATTTTTCTCTCTGATGTTAGTAGAGATTATGTCTCATCTCCACCTCTAGAGATGAGACATCCTAGTGCCATGTGGTGGGTCTAAGATCCTGCTGCTAATTAATGAAGGGAGTTAAACTTTGCCACTAGTGGCTTTTTCCCCTTTCCCTTCACTTTGGGTTCCAGAGGCTTCAGGACAGGGTTACACAATGATTCTGAAGTGTGTCCGAAAGCCATTTAGAATAATAGATGGAAGCAGGAGATGTTCTGTATATAGTGGTCTTTCAGGCCACTACCTATGAGCTATCATCTCTGATCTACAGCCAGTCACTATTATCTGCTATTAGCACTGCCCTCTATTAGCAACTATTATCACCTACCAACTATTAGCCACCATTAACTACTATTATCATCTAGCTCCTATTATCCATTATTAGCTACTCTTATCAACTACTATTATCTACTATCAGCTTCTATTATCTTCAACCATTATCCAGTATCTTCCATTTGTTATCTGTGATCTACTATCAGCTGCTATCTATTATCTGCTATGTGCTACAATCTATGAGCTACTTTTTATTCTCTACTATCTATAGTTACCTACCATCTAACAGCCACTATTATTTAACATCCATCAACTGCATCCAGCTATCATTCCTTTCCTTTCTATCTAAGCTTAGCACAGTAATTAATAGCCATTAGAAATCTCAAGCCAAAAATTTTCTTACAAATGTCCCTCTGGGATGAGAGGATTCTTTCGACACCATAAGTTCTGAGTGACACTATCCATGGTGGGCTCCTGTGTGTCTATAGCTAGGGAGGTCATGGACCCTCTCTCCCATTCCCAGCTTTGTCTAATTAAAACATGTACTAGGTAGAAGTTCTGCTCCTGTGGGAATAAGGATGCAGAAAATTTCTCATGAACAAGATAGATCAAAACAGACTAACTTAACTGTCCTTCATCTCCAAATGTAACACCTGACCCCAGGTACTCAGATGTGAGTGACAGGCTCAGGAGGGTGTGCTGCAAGCCAGCAAAGGTGAGCAGAGGTGGATGCAGAAGGGGAAGATGCAAAGCTCTGCTCTTCTGGGGACCCTACCAGCCTGCATCAGATGAAGGTGGAATTCTTCCCTGAGGCCTGGATGCTGCCTGACCACTGACCATTGTCTCAGGAGGTGGATGTGGTGTGGAAAACTCCAGATTTGCAGTCGGCTTGTGCAGGTTAAAGTCCTTGCTCCAGTAAGTGGTGTGACCTTGAGCAAGGTGTTTAACCTAGGGGAATTCGTGAAGGTAAGTGGAAGAACAGGTTGCCAGAAGAGACATTATGGAGATGGGGAGGATGCAGGGAGACACAGCGGGAGCTCATCAGTTCTGAGGGGCTCCTCTGGAGGAGCAGAAGACTGGGTAAAGATCCATCAAGTGTCACAGCTGGAATGGTCATTAAAGAGCATCTAGAAGGGGCTTTCAAACTGTGGGTCATGACCCATTAGGGTAGTGGAATCAATTAATGAGCTGTGACCAGTGTTAAAACCAACAAATAGAAGGCACAGAATAAAATAGCGAACTAGTAGGGTGCATTATAGAGAGTAAGAAAAGCTTTGTTTTGTGGAAAAAAAATTTACATGTGAAATGAGTCATAAGAGAAAATATATTTCTTACTGTAGTCATGATGAAATAAGTTTGAAAACCACCAGCCTGGTCCAATTTTCTAATTTGAAGAACAAGGCTCAGAAAGGTTAAGTGCTGAGCTAGGATGGAACATGCCTACAAAAGGAGATGGTGTCTAAGCCAAGGACAGGGACTCCTCTGCTTCTCTAGGGGATGGGGCCATTGAGAGCACTGTGATAGAGACTCCCTCATGGACAGAGAAAAAGGTGATGGGGTTTCTAAATGTTGGCATTGGAGACACAGGACTGCTGTGATGGGGACACAGGGTGTGGAGTGTATTCCTGTGGACCAGGCAGTTTTGTGGTTTACCGGTGGCTCCAGGAAAGTCCCAGGGGGACTTTCAGTCTAAAAGCATCTGTGACCAGCCTTCTGGACCAGCTACAGATTTAGAGTCAGACAGACCTGGGCTTAAATTCTTCATTCCTATTTACAGTTTGGGCCAGATATGCTGTATGATTCCTGAAACTGTTTCTTCAAATGTAGGTGGAAATGCCTACTTCATGAGGTTTCTTTCTTTTTTCTTTTTTAGAGTTTAATGAGTAACCTGAAGAAAAGTGCCAAGTACTTGGATGTTGTCAGTAAATGCTTCCTCCTGCCATCTCCCCTGCCCCTCCTCCTCCCCCAGTGCTTCTTCCTGAACCAGTTCTTTCATATGCATGTCTCATTGACTGCCCATCTCAGCCTGCAAGGGTAATTCCTATACAAACAGGTCTGTGATGTAAATACATTTACTCTTTTATACATTTAAGCAAGCAAAGACAGGAATGACAGAGAGAGATCCTAGAAGCAGACTTAGAAGCAGTAACTGCTTCCAGAAATTTCCAGTACCCCTAAGATCATAAGTAGTGTGTGCCCTTGGGCTAATCTCCAAGAAGCTTTGAGACCAGGAAGAAACAGAGGCCCAGTTTGGGGTGGTGGGTGTCTCCCTCCCCTCCCACCTCAACTTGGCTTGTATTGAAACTACTGACCAGGCAGATCCACTACCTTTCTTGTCTCATGGACCTGAGATGAATCTGACTGGGAGGCCTATTAATGAGAAGCATGATCTAAACCTGGAAAGGCTTTAATGCTCTGGGGGAAAATATTGTTTTTTCCACATTTTCAAAAAGCGTTTCTATTATCTCCCTCAAGATAAATTCCAGCTATTTACTCACAGCTTCCTCTATGAACACAGCATATGCATTCCCCTGGGACATCTTTCTTGCTTGATAACCTCATAACCAGACTATAGATGCATATATATCAAGATGCTTGTTACAGCACCTTCTCTCTCTTAGGTGTGAAGCTAGATGGATGAGAATGAGTTTCATATACCCAGGACACAGGCAGCTGAAGCCTTGCTTTGAGGATGGGCTGACTCCCCCATGCTTCCCTGCCTGTTTGGACAATGCCATTCATTATGAAGGTTCTGCAAACCCCACATCCTAGCCGGGGAGCTGAGCCCTTTTAGAGGCAGGCCAGCCACAGGCCTATACTTTATTCTTTGAGCCCATCAAGGATAGTCTGCAGGCCGAAGTTAATAAGGCTGTATGCATCTGCCTAGTCTTGGTTTCATATAATTTGTCCCATTGTCCTCTTAGTAAGTTTGCATGTGCTCTATTTTTTGGTTTGAAATCAGGGATCTTGCAGTCTTAACTTCTCCTTCTGCCAAATTCTCTTCCCAACCTCATCTGTTTCAGAGAGCTCTTCCCAAAAGAGACTCCTTTCTTTCTCTGGGAAGCTCTGACTAATCTTGCCCAATGCTATTGGCTGCTGAAACAAAATAAAATTCTATATTTAATCAGTACAACAGGGAACCCAGCTGGTGTAGTATGAATGTGCATTCTTAAAGCACAGGCTCCCAAGACTGAATTACCCCTGCCCCAGGGAGGCTTCACCTTGCAGGGTGGACAACTCTCCTTTGCCCATCCTTCTCTTCTCCCTTAGCTTTATTGAGGTATAATTTACAGGCCATAAAATTCATTCATCTGGAGTGTAGTATTCAATGATTTTTAGCATATTTACAGAGTTGTAGAACTATCACCACAATCTAACCATAGAACTTTCTATTATTAATCACACATATTTATTTTTTCATCTTTTTATTGGTGCATTATAATTATACACAAATAACATTTTTTTTTTTTTACATTAAGAAACTCTTTCCCAGCTCTAGGCAACCACTAGTCTATTTTCTATTGGTATAGATGCCAATTCTGGACATTTCTTTTCTCTTTTTCTTTTCTTTTTCACAGTGCTAGGGCTTGAACCCAAGGCCTCATGCTCTACCACTGAGCTATATCCCCAACTGTAGACATTTCATTTAAATTTCATTTACATGGAATATTAATACTTGTGACTGGCTTCTTTCACTTGGCATGTCTTTGAGGTTCATCTGTTATGTAGCATCCATTAGTACTTTACTCCTTAATATTATTTATATATTATTGTTTATTATTTTGTTTATTCATTCACCAGTTGATAAGCTGGTGGATTATTTCCACTTTTTAGATATTATGGACAATGCTGCTATAATTACTGCAAATTGGCCTTTGTGTGGACACATGCTTTCATTTCTCATTGATACTGTTATGATTTGGATGTGAGGTGTCCCCCAAAAGCTCATGTGTGAGACAATGCAAGAAAGTTTGGAGGAGAAATGATTGGGTTGTATATAGCCTTGACCCAATCAGTGAATTAATCCCTGATGGGATTAACTGAGTGGTAACTGGAGGCAGGTGGGGGTGTGCCTGCAGGAAGTGGTTCATTGGGGGCTTGGCGACTGGGTGCATATTTTGTATCTGGCAGTGGAGATCTTTCACTGCTTTCTGATCATCATGTGAGCTGTTTCTCTCTGCCACACTCTTCCACCAAGATGTCCTACCTCACCTTGAGACGTGAGGAAAGGAGCTGGCTGCCTGTGATTGAGACCCCTGTAACTGTGAGCCCCTAAATAAACCTTTCCTCCTCTACAGTTGCCTTGGTCAGGTCTTTCAGTTGCAGCAACTTAAAAAGCTGACTAAAACAGATACAGGAGTGAAATCACTGGATCATACATTAATATATTCTCTATTTATTTTTATTATATACTGTAACATTTTAAGAAAGCACCAAACTCTTTTCCAAAGTGACTGCACTATTTTAATTACCACCAGAAATGTATTTCTTCACATCCTTACCAATACTGACTCGTCTTTTTTTTTCCTTTTTTTTTTTTTTTCAGTACTGGGAATCAAACCCAGGATCTTGCATAGGCTAAGCAAGGGTTCTGCCATAGAGCTACATCCTCAACCCTGTATGTCTTTTTGATTATAGTTATCCTAGAGAGGTATAAATCTCATTATTGTTTTGATTTGCATTTCCAACTGGCTAATGATGTTGAACATCTTTTTGTATGCTTTTTGGCTCTTTGGGTATCTTTTTTGATGAAATGGTTATTCAAATCTTTGCCTTTTTGTTTGATTTTTGGGGTACTAGGATTGAACTCAGGGATGCTTTACCACTGAGTCACATTCCCCAGTTCTTTTAAACATATTTATTGAAACAGGGTCTTGCTGAGTTGCTGAGGCTGGTCTTATGATCCTCCTGTCTCAGCTCCCTGAGTTGCAGAGATTACAGTTGTGTGCCACCATACCAGGCCCTTTTGCTCATTTTTAAATTGGATTATTTGTTTTCTTGTTGAGTTTTAAGGAATTTTTTAATATATTTTGTGTATTGGCTTTTTATTTCTGCTGTAACAAATTCTACACACAGTGGTATAAAGTAACACATTTATTACCTTGTAGTTTTATGGGGTAGAGGTTTGACACAGGTCTCACTGAGCTGAAGTTGACATAGCAGCAGGCCCTAGAGAGAATCTATTTCCTTGTGTTTCCCCACTTCTAGAGATCTGTCTTTCTTGGCTTGTGGTCCCCCTCCTCCAGCTTCAAAGTCAGCAGTGTGACATCCTCCTTTGTTACATCTTTTTTCTGATCATAACCTGGAAAGGTTCTCAGATTTTAAGGATGTATAGGAGTAGACTGCCCCTCCCCATAATCCAGGATTATCCATCTCAGTGTCCTTGCTTGAGTCACATCTGTGAAACTCCTTTTACCATGGAAGGTAACAAGGGGATTAGGGTGTAGACATTTTGGTGGGATTATGTTCCATCTACCACATGTGAACACAAGTCCCTTAACAGATATATGATTTATAGATATATGTACATATGTTTTTCTAAGTTTTGAATTGTTTTTTCATTTTTTTGGTGTCTTTTGAAGAAAAAAACATTTTTTTTTATTTTGAGGGCATCCAATTAATCAACTTTTTTTCATTTACACTTCTGATGTCATGTCTAAGAAATCATTGCCTAACTCTAAGTCATAAAGATTTACTTGAATGTTTTCTTTTAAGAGCTTTAATTCTTAGATTTAGAGCTATGATTGAATTTGAATTAATTTTTATGTATGGTATAAGTTAAGGGCAGAATCATCCTTTTTTATGTGGATGTCCAATTGTTGAGAGACAATTGTTTGTTGAAGAGACAAACAAAGTCTCTTCATTTGTTGAAGAGACTTTTCTTTCCCTCATTTAAATTGTCTTGGCACCTTTGCCAAAATCAATTGGCCATGAAAGTAGAGGTTTATTTTTGAACTCTCCATTCTAGTCCACAGATCTGTACCACACTGCCTTGATTACTGGAACCACCAAGTAAGTTTTGAAATTGTTAAGTATAAATCTTCCAACTTTGTTCTTCTTTTTAAAGAATGGTTTGGCTATTCTGGGTTCTTTGGGTTTACATATGAATGAGATGCATTGTGTCCCTGGTTTCTTTGTCTGTCACCCACAGAGAACAATTTTGGATTTATTCATGTTGTCCATCACCCAACACATTAAGGGTTCCCAGGGCAAATAAATCTACTCTGGTAGTAGGGATCCAGGCTCCTCAATAGTATGTTTGTTGCCTGGCAGAGTTGAGGTCCATCTGAGAGATGAAGAGGCAGCTCAGGTCCAATGCCCAAATTTCTTATCCAAGGTCCTTTTTCAATTCAAACTGAGGAACTGTCTATGGCTTCACTTTATTTTGAGTTATATACTTTGTATATCATCAATAGTGCTGCAGGCTTGTTTCATTCAGTCATTTATTCATCTTAAGCTAGTTGTTTCCTTAGTACTTGGGAAGTGTCTCCTAGTTTGGAGCGTGATATGAAAACTAAGCTCATCTTTTGGAGAATGCACTACAGTCAGGCTTCTGTAGGGAGAACCAAACTCAACCTGAATAGTCCTGTAGTCCATGGGTCTGTTTGCTTCAGGCCATGGACTATTGAATAAAGCTCATGAATTTGTCTTTGAGACTAGAACTGGGTCTGGACGCTTCTATTTCCAAACAACCAGCTGAGGTCTCAATGCACTACTTTCCTCTCATCCTCAATGGACCACATTTTGAGGAATTGAAAACCTCAGATTGAGAGGAGGTACACCTCTAAGTCTTCCTGCCTACAGTTACATTTCAGTCAGTGCAGCAAGACATCCTTGTCTTAGGCAGACAATACTTATCAGGTGTGCTTAAGAAATACCTGAGGGATTAGGCATCTCCTGGGTACCAATCTGTCTCAGTCTGTCTTTTGCTGAGCTTCTTACTTCCTGCCTCCACATGTAGGAAACTGAGCTTAGTCCCTCATAGTCCTTTTGGAAGGAGTAATTTTACACAGATTCCTGAGCTTAGAGTAGAGAATGTAGCTTCTCCAACTCTGCAAGCATAATTATTAATTGCCAGGTCCTCAGGGAACTTATATTGCAGACCATAAGCTAAAAAGGGTGTCTTTTAGCAAATATGTATTTTCTTTTCTAGCTCTTTTCAGGTGGGCCAATTTTAAGGATTACTGAAAACTTCAGAAAGTAGACTTTATTTTCTAAAAAGTTTTTGCTAACATATTCTGACTTGCTGAAAACTTGGCAAATACATGATATGCATCTTAAGATTAAAAAGGAGCTTAGTTTAATCAGCTGTTTGACTGCCTCAGGACAAGGAATGCCAACCTCCTGGCCTAGGGGATGAAGCCTTTGTTGTCCTCTCCTTTACCTCCTCAGCTCAGTCATTTGTGTATAACACACCACTGCTAGAATCACATTGTTTGTGTGTTGCAAATAACAGAAAACTCAAATCAAACCAGCTTGAACAATAATTAAGCTATCTTGATTACACAATTAAAGTCCAGAGAAGGAAGACTTCAGGCATGGCTCAATCCAGGAGCTTAACACTATTCCTAAAACCTATCCATTTCTCTGCTCCATTGGCTATGGTTTTAGCTTCCCCAGAAGAGTAGATTCCTATAGGTTTTCAAGATAGTTGTAATTATTTTATGGTGTTGCAGGCTTGTGTCTGGAGAGTTTTTTAAAACTACTGATGCCTGAAAGAAGGGGATCTCATGAAAATAGAAGGGAGAGGGGCTAGGGATGTAGCTCAGTAATGTGTAGCATGCTTGAGGCCCTGTGTTTAATCCCTAATACCATATATATACAGATATATATTATACATATATATGTATATATATATATATAAAGAGAGAGAGAGACAGAGAGAGAGAGAGAGAGAGTGAGAGAAAGAGACCAAAAGAGTAGAGGAAGGGGATCCAGAGATAGGGAGGAGGGGAAGGCATAGGGAAATAATGGAGAAAATATTTGCCAAATACAATTATAATTATATATAAATTATAAGGCATTAATAAAAATAACAATAATAGCAACAATAGAAGAGAGATCAGTACAGTAGAATAAGCAGATTGGGGGATGGAAGAAGGAAGGGAAAGGGAAAATACTGGGGGACATGATGGATCAAATTACATTTTGTGCCTATAAAACATGGCATAATGAATCCCACTATTATGTATAATTATAATGCACTGATTTAAAAAAAATAAACTACTGATGCCTGAATTCTATCCCCAGGGATTTTGGGGTATGCAAGCAAAGGTGAGAATCAAGATCAAACTGAGAAGTGAAAAAATAGTATAACTTAAAGCAACTGGTGCTGAGAGGGAAAATTAAAACAATTTGGGATTTACTGAATTTCATAAAAATCTAATTTGCCATTGAAAAGGACACCATTATTTCATGTACCATTAGAAAGAAAACTATGATGTTCATTATATTATAATCTTCCCCCCATTGTTGTCTGTGTTCTGATTTCAGAGATAAAATATGAAAAAGTATGCCCCTGAATCCATGAAATTAAGCATGTAGCTAAAAGAAGAATTATCCTTTAAAATAGTCCCTTTGGAAGGAGTAATTTTACACAGATTCCTTTGAAGTAACTTCATTCAAAACACCTGTGGAATGTTTTTCCTTTGCTTTCAGAATCCATTTCCTATTTATACAAGAAAATCATAGTGTGCTGGAGCTGGAGGAGACATTAGAGACCATCTAGACAACCTCTGGATCGATTTAATTATAGTTACACCTTGTTTTAGTCTAAAAATGGTGTTTCCCAGCCTTAATCTCTCTCTCGATTCACCATTCTTGGCTCTGGATAGCTTTGGGTTGCTTCCAACCATCAAATCCACCCTCCGAGGTTGAAGATGTGCCACCAGTGAGGCTATTTAAAGTCACATGCAACAGGTGTTTCCAGCAGTTCCCAGAATGGGAGCTGAGTAATGGGGTAAGTAATGGAATCACTTTTTGAATGAGCCCTTAGCTTCTTACTTTGAATTTATGGTATGCTATGTCATGATCAGTCACTTATCCAAGCTTTGTTCCACAGAGTGAAGCTGCTAGAAATGGGACTCCAGGGCACCTTTCAGACACTCCAAATGAAACACATGTGATGCCTGCCCCTTAACTTACTTGTCCTTCTTCAAATATAGGAAACCCAACAGACTAACGGAGGAAACCTCCAATAAAGGGCAATCTAACATACATGTGACAGCTTGCAACCCCACTGGAGGGAAATCAGCAAAGAATACTTTTTCTCTTTTGCCCAGAGAAGTTAAGATGCAGAGAGAGTAGGTGACTGGACCAGTGTCATAGTAATTTGGAGTAGCACCCAGATAGTACTAGGGTTCTTGCCTCCCAGCTGACCTGTGCTTCCTCTCTTCTTAATGCCTCATCTCATTTACACAGCTGAGGAATTGAAAGATGGTTGGCTAGAAATCAGACAGGAGACCAAGGTCTTCCGAGCCTAGAGGACCCAGCGCTAGGGCTTATGCAGCATGCTCAGTCTGCAGCCCATCCATGCTGATTGGGCATGTCTATGGCTCCAGTACAGGGCACAGATCTGGGATCAAAGAGAAATTAAACCCTTGCCCCAGGGATCCAGGCAGCCATTCGGGTCATATTTTCTTTTCCATTTGTAATACAGGTGAGATGAAGAACTTGATAATGATGAATTACACAGGGGTGAGGGTAGGGAGGTATAGGCTGAGCCAGGAACTTATGCAAAAATGCTCTAGGGGGCACTCTCATGAAAATGTTTCACAATAGTACAGACAGGGGAAAGAATGGGTCTCTGAGGGGGCAGTGGTGCTTGGGCTTGACAGCATCTGGCTCCACACACCTGCATCACACACCAGTGCAGTGGTGACTGGCTGGCTGGCATCTCCCTTCTCTCTTGTGCTTTCCCTTTTTTGCCTCATGGCAGCCCCTTTACCATCCCCATCACCGTCATCTCATCACTGTGCTTTTTTTTTTTTTTTAAATTATATTAAGGCACATCTTCAAGTTTGTTGTAAGGTAACTCAGTTTTCATTTCCAAGAATCTTCCTGGTAAGGCTGTTGCTGCCACTTTAGGAATGATAATTAGAGTGACATTGGACTAAGGGAGTGTGTCTCAAAGTGTGATGCCCCAACCAGCATCAGCCTCATCTGGGCTGCATTGGTTTAAAATGCAAATTCCCAGCTCCTGACCCCCACCAACCTAATGAGTTAGAAATTCTAAGGGCAGGGCCCAGCAACCTGTTTTCTTAAGTTCTCAATGTTGTTCTGACACAAGCTAAGTGATTCTCGAACTAGTGTTTTTCAGGCCTAGCTAAACTTTAGAATCACCTAGTGAGTTTTAAACAATACTGGTAGCCCTACCTACAATCAAGTGACTTAGGATCTCTGGACTAGCTTGCACAAATAAAATTTAAAAAGCTTTCCCAGTGATTCTAATGCATAGTGAAGGTTGAGAGGCATCTAGTCTGATGACTTACTGTTTCATAACAAGCTCAGAGAAGGAAAATAGTTTATTGGGGAATCACATAGCTGGTGCAAGCCTTCTTAAAGTCCCTAATTGCCTCCCTGAAGTTGCTAATGTTCTGGGGCCATGTGGGGCTCTGCAGTTCTTAGAATACCCTGTGTGTCTAGTTCTACCTTTATCTGTCTCTGCAAAGCACTGAGCCCCACCTGTGAGTTCTGCCAGGTGGAGCTAGCCTTGCTGTCAATATGGAAACTGTTTTCCTGGATCCTGTGCTGTTCAGCTCTGCCTTCCTACCGAAGAAGGGGATTGTTTCTCCCTCTCTCCTTCCTCCCTTTCTTTCTTTCTTTCTTCCTTTCTTCCTTCCTTCCTTCCTTCCTTCCTTCCTTCCTTCCTTCCTTTCTTTCTTTCTTTCTTTCTTTCTTTCTTTCTTTCTTTCTTTCTTCTGGGGATTGAACCCAGGAGTGCTTAACAACTGAGCGACATCCCCAGCTCTTTTTTAGAGGTTTTTTTTTTTTTTTTTTTTTAGAGACAGGGTCTCATTGAATTGCTCAGGGTCTTGCTCAGTTGCTGAGGTTGGCTTTGAACTTGCAATTCTCCTGCCTCAGACTACTGAACCAGTGGGATTACAGGTATGTGCTACTGCGCCTGGCTAAGGGGATTATTTCTACCAGGAGTCACCCCCCTTCCTGGCTTTCCTGAACCCACAGGTGAGGTCCTGGGAAGTGGGGGCTATGAGGGGAGATGCCTTAGCAAGTCACTCCTAATTCCTGCAAATTCAGTGTTTTCTCTTAGAGTCGAGGTAGAACATCCTCACCATTTCTGTGATGGCGGTGTTGAGGCCAGGGGAGGCTAGCTGTGCTTAGTGCTCACATGTTCACTGCTTTCTGGATGCTCCAGGGATAGCTTTGTTGTGAAATCATTCTTGCTCAGCATCTCTGTCTCAGTAGACCTTCCCCAGGGACTGAAGAAGGACAGCAGAGGGAAAGAGGGTGGAATAGGGAAACAGGACATATGGACCTGGAGGAGTAACTCTCCACTGTCTGAGGTGAGTCTCTAAAATGGACATGTTTTTTAATTGTTTCTTAAATCTCTTCAGATTTAAAACAAGTTGTAGTGTTATTGGATATTTTTCTCCAAAAGGTAATCTGTTGGGTTTCTGAATTATATTGAATTTAGTTTAAAATTAAAATAGGTTTTATGAGCTTTCTCAGGGAGCAGGGATGGTGGCTCGTGTGCATGATAAGTGACAGGGAGAAGGCAACATGGGACCCACCATTTGCCATGGGGCACAGTGGCAAAAGAGTTATGCAGGGCCTACCCGGTGAGTTCTGGACCTAGAGTATGTGTGTGTGCTTGTGCGTGTGTCTGTAGCAGGCTGGAGCATCAGGAGGTGATTTCTTGGTCCATCCACCTGCCCCTCAGTAATATTTGGTGCCTGTGCCATGAAAGCAGCTGGTTTCCTGGCACCTGCTGCCTGGCAGATGGGCCCTGACCTTTGTAGCAACTAGTACTGTGTTAGGTAAACAAGACCCCCTGCCCCTTATACTCTCCTGCTCCCGCTGCCAGTGAGTTCTATTTTTGACAGGTTTAGGCCAGGGAGACTGAAAGAGTTTTAGGTAGGGGTGGAAGAGATGGCACCTGCTGAACTGGGGGTAGGAGGCAGATGGCAGCAGAAACACGGCCTCTCACCCCAGCCAGAGTTGGTTTATCCGCAGGAACAAAAGAGCACCCTCCACATCCCTAGCCAAGTAGCTCTGAGGATGCTGTGAGGTGGCTGAGGTTGGAGAAGAAAGGGGCAAGATGAGGCTGATCAGTTCCACATCCACATCCTTGATCTGGGGATTATGAGAAGTAGGAGCCAGGTACCTCCTGACAGTGGAGCCCAGCTGCTTGCAGCAGGTCCAGGCCCAGTCTCAGACCCCTTATTACTCTGATGGATGGTTCTTGTGCTGCTAATATGGTTAGGGCAGGTGGTGGCCTGGGGCTGGGAGCTCAGAGACCAGCCAATACAGGCCCCACTGTAATCACATTTGCCTGTACACAGAAGGGGACCAGATAACCCACCCAGAAGCCCAGAAGACATTAGTTAAAGTCATTTAGAAATATTTTTTTTGTATCAAGCTTTTCTTACCTTATTATTATGATTATTTTAAACAATCAGTTTACTGCCCAGGGCATGCACAAAAAGGAGCAGCTCTAAGAATAGAATATAGAAGAATGGTCCAGGCAGCTTGAGTCTAGGGGCAGAGAGTGGGTGGGGAGCTCAGCTTTGCAGATGAAGGAAACACTACATGCTTCCTAGATAATAGAGCCTGAACCTCTTTCTTTCATTTCCCAATATTCAGTGGTCACACTTTTTTTTTAAATTAAGATTTTTATTTTAGAATAGCTTCCGTTTTATAAAAAACTGTGAAGACAGTGCAGAGTTCCCATATACTCCCA
The DNA here is from genome assembly GCA_020662805.1 of Glaucomys volans. Classification (NCBI taxonomy): domain Eukaryota; kingdom Metazoa; phylum Chordata; class Mammalia; order Rodentia; family Sciuridae; genus Glaucomys; species Glaucomys volans. The sequence continues at coordinate 303,675 of JAJEJO010000632.1, forward strand.
CATCCAGTTTCTCCTATTGTTAATTTTATATTTTAGTATAATGCATTTGTCCCAGGAAACAAACCAATATTGTCACATTATTATTAACTGATGTTCATATTTATTCCTATCTCCATCTTTAATTGATGTCCGTTTTCTACCCAAGATCCCATCCAGGGTAGTACATCACATTTATTTATCATGTCTCCTTAGGCTCCTCTTGGTTGAGAGAGTTTCTCAACTAGGATTTTTTTTTCTTTTTTAAGTTGAGAAATAATTCACAAACTATAAAATTCATCCTTTTAAAGTGTACAGTACAAATAAAGTTGTGCAACTGTTGCTGCTCTGTAATTCCAGAATGTTTTCATCACCCAGGAAGAAACCCCATACCCATTAGCAGCCATTTCCCATTCCTCTCTTCCCCAGACCCTGGCAACCACTAATCTACTTTCTGTCTCTATGGATTTGCCTCTTCTGGACATTTCATATAAATGGATTGCACAAGATGTGTCTGGCTGAGCTGGCTACTCTTATATAGTCTTTAATAACTTTAATTCTCATCCTTAGATTGAAGACAATTCTAGGGAAAACACATTCAGGAGACATGGGCAAGACTTAACTGTAGAATTTTGAACCAAATCCAGTTGTTCTGACTCCAAGACCAGAACATTTTTTTTGTACCCATCTATCCAAGCATTCATTCATTCAGCATCTACCCGGTGTCCTGCAGGTGCTATTTGTGGGGATACAAAAAATTTGTGGGGATAAACCCCACCCTGGGCCAAGCCATTCTCATCTCTTGATCTATTGCCAAATCCTTCTAGATGATCTGCTTCTGCCCTCATTTTCTTTGGACTGGACTCATCCTACTAATAAGGGTGATTGGGGTATCTCAGTTTTCTCCTTAAAAACTTTCAAATTGTATGTGTGTGTGTGTGTGTGTGTGTGTGTGTGTTGTTTCATTAGAGTCATAACCAAGGTGCTTTCAGTGACTGCAAGGCTTGCTATGACCCATCTGAGTTCCTCTCTCTTGCTCACCTATCCTAGGTGCATTTATTTATCGTGTCTCCTTAGGCTCCTCTTGGTTGAGAGAGTTTCTCAACTAGGCCTCCAGACCTTTTCCATGTCCTGTCAGGCATGGAATCTTTCCACTTGGTCTGTTTTCCTGTCTGGAGTATTCTTCCCCCTCCCTACCTCCAACTATCTGCATGGCTCATTCCTTCACCAATGATAGGTCTATATGAAAATATCATCTTCTCCAAAAGGCCTTTCACCAACCCTCTTAAAATAGCAACCTCTCTGCCAGGCTCCTTATTCTGCTCTCCTGCTTTTTAAATTTTTCTCCATTGCATTCATCACTGTCTGATACACTGTGTTTTATTTCTTTATTATCTCTCTCCTCCCATTAGAGCATAAACTCCATGAGAGAAGGAATCTTTTGAGTGTCTCTTATACTTACTGCTATAACCTCAATGCCCATAAAGTCATCTGTCATATAATATATTCTCAATAAAAATTGGCTATATGAATTAAAAAAAAATTCACTCTCCATCCTTTGTCTCCTCTAGTCAGAAATCTCCCAGGAGTCCATTCTCTACCACTCTGGGATGTTCATGGATGCTACAAGATAAAGACTTGTTCTTCAGACCCATAAGAGATAGAATTAGTATCACTTAGGTGGGAGAAAGTTTAGGAAGATAAATACCATACTCTGTTCATTCATTCATTATTAAGAGAGTTAATCTTTGTTAAGTATAGTTATATGAGATAGTTAAATAAAATTTAAAATCATTTGTTCATCTACCTGGAAAATAAATATTTATTGAATGTCCATTAATTTACTGGAATACCAGGCTCTGAAGATATAGCAGTGAATACAAAATATGCCCTCTCTGCCCATATGGCTTTTATAGTAGCGTGGGATACAGACATTGAACAACTTATTTCACAAATAACTTTTAAATTGCAATCTATAATATATGCTCTGAAAGAAAAGTATAAAGTTGACAGCTATAGAAGCTGACAACTATGGAAATTGACCAGTCTGGGGGTTAAAGAGGATAAGGAAGAGCTTTCTAAGAGTTAGAGACATTCAAAGTTGATAGAGGCTGATTTATAGCTGAGTTTCCTTTGACTAGAGGGTTTAAGTGGGGTCCCAAAACTCTTAATGGGGACATTGAAAAGTACTTCATGCAAAAATTGGGATGGGGGCTATTTAAAAATATAGGAATTCAGTTGAATTTCCTGGTCAAATGTGAAAGATGGTTTCAAATTTCCTCTTTGAAGTGAGTTATTCTACCAGTACTATTGTGATCCCAAATACCCATCTGTAGCTATCTAGTGTCCCATTACAATGGAAAATAGAGTACCTAGGGATAGACACTATGGCTGTATCAGGACATTGTACAGACTTCTAAAGACCAGCCCTTAATAATAATTTTCCTTTACCTCTATTCACTGCTGTGCTTTCCTGCCTTTATCTCATTACAGACTAGCTATAATCTTTGTGAACTAGGTAGGCCAGAAATTGTTACCCAAACTTTATAGAGGAAGAATGAACTCTCAGAGAGAGTGAAGTGCTGAGTTTTATAAACCCTGGTTTCTAACAAAAAAAATCCATGTATGTTTTCCTTTATGTGTTGGCTAGCTATTGACAAAATAATGCTTCATAACAAATCAACCCTCAGAGTCAGTGATTGAAACCATTAAGTTCTTATTATCATTCATGTCTCTGTAGGTCAGCTGAGATACAGTTCATCTAGAGTGGTCTCAGCTGCCTAGTTTCAGGTCTTGCTTCAGTCTGTGAGCAGCTCTGATGGCTCTGCTTCAGGCTGTACATCTTTGATAGCTGTGTCCCATGTGGCTCTCCTGTTCCTCTTGGGACCATAGGCTATCCAGGGCATGGTATTTTTATCAAGAAGTCAGAGGTGCAGTCTTTTAAGACTTACTCTTAGAACTGGACCATTTTCATTTCTGTTAGATGCCCAAAGAAACTCATATGTAAATCCAAAGGCAAGGGGAGGGAAAATAAACTCTACTCCTTCAGTGGCAAGAATTGCAAAGAAACATGAAAAAGGTTGGGTGGATGTAGGAAGGATGACAATTTGGGGCACAAATATGAAAGTCACCATGTTCTATTTGTTCTTTTGCCCAGTAATTATTTTTCTCACTCAGGCCAAACAATATAGTTGGCACTCTGTAAGTTGTTGAGAATACAAAAGCAAATAATACAGTCTTCATGAACAGGCAGTTTCTGCGGAGTATGAGATGTGCTGTAAGAGAGGCAAGTACAGAATATATTGAGAACAGATATTTTCAAGAACCGAAAAAGAAGCCACAACATGAATCAATGAAGGAGCAACATGAAGCTGAAAAAATTTTCTTGAGTTAATTCCAGTTGTATTTCAACCAGTTATAGTGGCATTTAAGCTTGTTTATAGATCGGCAACATCCCTCTTTTAGTTGCTTTGTTAAATCCTATTTATCTTTTACTGTTATAGCCAAAAAAACCTTGGAGAACGTGTTAATTTTAAAGCAAAGTGCTGGAGGAGAAGAGTGGCATCACTTATACAAATACTAAACAGTAATGGATTTGGGAAGGAGGAATGTGTCTGGGACAGGGCACGAGGAAGAAGGACCTGTGGCTAGTTCCTGGGGCCTGTGGACCTAGTAGCATAATAACAAGAAGAACGAATAGAATTCATTGAACTCTCTGTGGCAGGTATGATACTCAGTGCTTTTCACGAGGTAAGTACTGTTAGTAATTCTGTTTTGGAGATGAGTGGAGTGAGGCTTAGAGTAGAGCAAGGTTATCCAATCCTGTAGCTGAATGGTCAGTTGAAAAAGGATGATCAGCCATAGCCTACCAGGTCAGCAGTCTGACCTGGCCATAAAACCCTGGATGAGATTCTGCAGGGTGATCTTCCACAAGCTGAATATCAGAGCTGTCTTTGAATGAGTTATTTAAAACATAGTCCCACCATCCAGAATGAGTTTTGATAATTAGGGGTCACTTGTTTTCTTAAGGACTGAGAGAGGGTGGGGGGGGGAATGCGGGCAGTTTGGGATGTAAACCTTTGAAGACAGAATCTGGGAAAGAGCCACATTCTTCTGCATAAAAAAGTAGCAGTGAGAGATCTGGAAGCTCAGTTGGCGAGGAGAGTGAGAAACTCCCTGGGAGGATGTGAGGAGTTAGAAGAGTTTCTCATGTGGAGGCAAGGAAGAGAGGGTCTTGGCATAGAGATAGAACTAGGAAAATGTTAAGAGATTTCAGCGGGCATGAGAAGTAAACCACCCTCATTTTCTTTATCAAATGTTCAGTAAATTCCAGACCATTGACTTGTGTGCAACTGGATTTATTCAGGAGCATGACAAGGAGGCTGAGACACTGAAGTCTGTGGGCCACTGTGAACATATGTGGATCACACACTGATGGGAGGGTTTTTCACTGGGTGTGGTGGTGCAGACCTTCTAGAGTCCTGTGTTTCAGCTCATCTCATCCTCCCCCAATGTGTAACCACATTGTTGGTTACATGTCATGCACTCAGGACACACTCAGGGGCTGATCTCTTTCCTCTGGCTAAGTAACAGTCAGGAGAGAACCATGAGTTTTTCTCTGCTTACAGCAAGCAGAGCTGCCAGGGTTTCCAGGTCACTGGCAGTGTTAGATATTTTTTCCCCTTGTCACTATACATGCCCCTCAACTAGTCAGATCATGCATTTGAATTTCAAGCTTAGGAAAAATTGTCACCATGCTTTTAGGATTGATAGAGGAATATGATAAAACATGGTGCTGGCTTATTTGTCCTAAGTTATTTGCAAACTCCTAGCCCACCAGCAATTTGACATAGCCAGGGCTACAGGGAATGCCAAGGAGAAGTCTGAATTTGGGTCTTACATTCCCATGAGGACAACTGCTCTTAAATCCTAATTCAGAGTCCTGAGGGATCAACTGACCAGGAAGCCTCTGCATCTACAGAATCATCCTCTTTTACTTAGCTGTAGGTTGGGGTGACAGGGTGGTCTTGGGATGTATTATCAAGGTTAGGACTGGAACATCAATCATCATCCCACAGAACCTCTGAATGATGGCTGAGGATAGTTTGAAAGTACCTTGAATATTTTGCTGGTAGCATAGACTTTTGTGACTGGTCTAGAAACCTGTCAAATAATTGTGGTAGGTAGAATGAAAAAAGCTGGCTTCAGAGTTTTACATGATATTTGAATCTTTTTCTATTGCTTACCTGCTTTGTATGCTTGTGCATGTCACACTATTGCTCCAAGCCTCTGTTTTCTCATTTGTAAAATGGGGGCAGTTGATGTGTACAAGGGGTTTGGCTCTATGAAGTTGTTCAGGGATCCTTGATCCTTCTATTTAGTGGAAGTAGCCCTCTAGAGTTTGGTGGTCTTCTGCTGGATCCTCTGCATTAGGAAGGAGAAAGAGTATGAAGGATTGAGCAGAAGGCATTTTTATGGACAGACTAGAAGGTAGTGCAAATGATTTTCATCTATATGCTATTGTCCCATGCCTGTACCTAATAGAAGGAAGGCTGAGAGACTGACTGTGCACCTGAGGGGAAAGGGTTGCTGGTTTGGTGAACTGCAAGCGAGCGTCTGCCACTTCTACATTGTGAGGTTGTAATAAGGTGAGTTGTAATGAAAAAGAAAAGAACCAAAAGCAGGTGCAATATCTTGATTGTCTCTAGCACATAGCAGGACTCAATAAATGTTTGTTCTAGTACCATTGTTTACATAGGAAAGTGAATTTTGAATTTCAAATAAGTAACTTAGGAAGGACTTTCAAGCCTCAGTTCCTTTGTTAGATGTGTGTAGCTTTATCTGTGTGTCTGTGGCTCCCTGGGCATTCTATTAGGCCACAAAGGGTTAAACTACCCTGGCCTCCATGGATACTCCATACAGCTGGGTGTCTTTCCAAGGGCCTTCAGCACTCTCTTTCACTGCAGTAAATACATCTGGCATTCCCTATTCTGGAAATACAAGCAACTAGTCAATTGAAAAAGGCGTCTGCTGATGGTAGCATGACAAGCAATATCCATAACTGCTTGTAATCTCCTTCAGACATCCGCTTGCTCCCATCCAGCCCCACTGAGCACAAAGGGGCTCCTATTATCTCCACAGCCTTCTGTTGCCAGAAATGCAGATGAACCCTGACCTGATATTCCACTCAACATGCCCTCTGAGCAAAGGGCCTTCTTCAAGTGTTTACCCTGCCAGAATAGCAGATGAGTGGGGCGCAGGGAGCAGGCTTCCAGGAGGAGGACAGCTGCAGCACAGTGGTAGAGACCAGATTTTGCATTTGGGAATAAGAAGACTCAGATCTGCAATCTGGGGGCTCCGTGGCCTTGGAAAAGTCACTAACCTATCTTTCCTCAGTTTGCTTCTTGGTATTATGAACATAAGCACAATGCCTTTTTTATCTCCATTTCAGGAGATGTTGGGGGCTCAAATGATGCATTTGAAATATGCCCACAGCTACATTTCTGATTTAAAAACAAAAAACTACCTATGAAGGGGAGGCAGGATCATGTTCCCAGGCAGGTGGAATTAGGATACAGAGATGAAAATACAGTCATCACATCTTCTCCTCAGAAGTCTAGTCTGCCTCCTGTCTATGGGCAAGAGGTGATGTCATGACCCCCATCTCTAAGTTCTCTATATGTAGTAAACCACCCTGGACCTACATTGGTGAGAGGAGGCAAGAAGCTCAGGCTTATAGCTGAACAGGGACAAGCACTTCCTCCTCTCCCACAAGAGGATCCACAGAAGAGAAGGGGAAAGATCACCCACCCAAGGCCTAGGGTTCCCAATCCTGTATCACTGTGGTGATGATAGTTCCTGACATTTGTAACATATTTTATCATTTAAAAAGCCTTATTTCAGGCAGTATAATATCACCTTCACTTCTCAAAATAAGCTTCCAGGCTCAGTATTGTGATCTCCATAAAGCTGAGGCTCTGAGGTGTTGAGTAAATAGTTCAAGTTTCCAGAACAGGATCTGTCTGGTTCCAAAGTGGCATTTCCTCCTACCCATCCTGTTGTTCGGCCTTTCTGTTCCAAGACACACCCAATAGAAAAACTTCATCTTCTACAGTTGAGACATAGGCAGGGATGTGCGTTCTGATTCTCTTTGGATTAGAAAATAGGAATACTTGACCAATGTAAAATCCTATATAAATGGTTATAAGATGGTCAGTTGAAAGAGGAAACTGCCAGAAGGCAGGAAAACCATCAGTGATGAGTAGTGCTCAGGAATAAATGGTTGACCATTGGTCTAGTGCTATGTGTGCTGAAGGAGGAGAAATCATACAAGGTAGAGACAAAAAGAGAGTCAGAATGGCTCTGGCTAACATTCAGAAACATTAAGCATGGGCTTCCCAAGGGAAGAGGACTCAAATGCACCATAGAGAAACTTAGAGGGGCTCTCAGTAAAGTGGTTTTTCTGAGGGTCATAGGGTATGATCAAAAACTCTGCTTAAATGGACCTGGGGAAGCTGAGCCAAGATATGAGGCTGTACTGAATCCTACTATATATAGAAGGACTGATCCGTCTCTGGCTCCAGCCAGAGTAGACTATGAGACCAGGTATCTTCCATGGCAGCAAGGGGGAAAGAGGATAGAAATTTCACATGGGGCTTGTATAAGTGTTTTAGAAGGAAAAACTTGGACACACCTTTCCTGGGATGGGGAGGAAGATTGGCTAATATAGGGGGCAGAGCTGCAGGAACCTGAGGTCACTCAGAAATATAGGCAGCAGCTACAGAGTCAACCTTCACCCTGGAGATAGAAGGAACAAGTAGTCACAGCATGAAGGTCCAGGCCACTCAGGCAGCAGCACTGGAGCACTGGAGGGAGAGGGACTAGGCTATGATGATGGTTAATTTCATGTCCCCTTGGCTGGGGTAAGGCATGCCCAGAGAGCTGGCAAAACATTGTTCAGAGTGTATATGAGTGTTTCTGGAAAAAGTTATCATTGGAACCATAGACTCAGTAAAGAAGATTGTCCTCACCATCATCCATTGTGTTGAGAGCAGAGGGAAGATGAATATGCCATTAGCCTTTCTGTTCTCTGACCTTCAACTTTCGACTAGAGCCAGTCCACTGACTTTTGTGGGCTTCCAGTTAGAATTTCTGGGTTTCTGGCTGCAGATCATGGGATTTCAGCTTCCCTAACCAAGTGAGCCAATCCCTCATAATACATATCTTTCTATATAAAGTAGAGATTATGGGTTCTCTTTGTCTGGAGAACCCTCACTAATACAGGAGCCCCTGAAGTCTAAAGAAAGCGGAAATTTTTCTGAATGTGGCTGGGAAGGAAGATGAATTTGCAGGAAGGGAGTGAGTGTGTGTGTGTGTGTGTGTGTGTGTGTATGTGTTCCAATGAATTAGGGGGAGACTTCATCCCTGATCCCACTGCTGGGATGGGGCATTGAGGGTAACTGCTATGAGTCAGATGTCCCCTCCAAAACTCATGGAAATTGAATTGTCATTGTGATGGTATCAAGAGATGGGAACTTTAAGAGGTTGGGTTATGGAAGCACCACCTGCTGAATGGATTAATGGTGTTTTTAAGAGAGGGCATGGGTTAGTTATCAGAGGGGTGGGTTCCTGATAAAACGGAAGAGTTCTACCTCTTGTTTGCCTCTGTAAGTGCCCATTTGCCCTTCCTCCATGTTGTGATGTGACAAGAAGGCTCTCACAAGATGCAGCTCCTTGCCCCCCAGTCTTGGATTTCCCAGCCTCCAGAACTGTGAGTTAAATAAACTTCTCTTATTCATAGATTATTTTATCTGTTGTATTCTGTTACAACAGCACAAAGCAGACAGTACCCCAATTAAGTGAGGAGTGATCCATCTGTGGAGGACATGGAGTAAGTGCCACCCCCATGATTCCACCAAGGGAAAGACACAGGAAAAAGCTCCATGCAGTGGTCTCCTTGCTTTCCTTCTCCCCTGGCTGTCCTTTTGGTGGGGTGTGGGGTGTGTTGCAGGCAGTGGCTCCTGCATAGCCATCTTGCCCTTCGGGACTCACAGCCCCAGCCCATCCTCCCTGATGAATGTGACCCACCACTGAAACCTCATCAGCTGCCAAGACAGAGGAGGTCAGGCCCAGCGGCTGCAGACAATGGCCTTATCGGCTAATGCTAGTGAGGGTATAAGCAGGGGATTGGATGGTATCATTCTAATTTACACGGGATTTTGTTTCTTTCCAGGTACTTAGCATGTGGATCTAGGTGATATCAAAGGCAGAGCATTATACAATAAGTAGGCTTAACCTCCATCTCACCCCCTCTCATCCTTCTGTCTCTTCATTGAGGCCATGAGGAGCTGCAGCTGGGGTTGCCATAGTGACCAATTAGGATTACTGAGATGTTCTTGCAGAGAAAAAAGAGAGTATCGATTTAGCTTTGACAGTGGGGTATCTGGGGACCAGGAGAGCCCAGGGTGTTCAGCATTATTAGGGGGCAGAGTGTGCCACCCCTAAGGCCACTCTGGGCTTGTGTCCCTTTTGGGTTGGACTGCATACATGGTAGAGGCCATTGGCAGGACCCTGCCTGCTTGGATGGAGCTTATGTGACAGTGCCGAGAGGCACATGGAGGATCTGGGGCCAGGTGGGAGTGATCTCTTCTCCAGTCAGAGTGACCCTCAAGGGAAGTGAAATTCCTTGGCTCAGGTTTAGGGATTCAGACAGACTCACCCTGGCCACCAGCTTGTTGTTGTCAATAAAATACTTTCAGGTGGTCTGATGTATAGTGTGAGCTGGGGTGGGGTGGGAGGTAGAGAGGAGCTCACAGCGTGGGTGCTGACCTCTGGGAGCCTTGATGGGGCCCAAACTTGTTACCATCACATACAAAATCATCTCCTTCAGATTGTTCTGACTCTGGGAACACTGAAGTCAAGTGTACACACGGGGGCCTGAAAGGCTTTGAGGTGAGTGTGGGGCTTGAGGCCGACACACTGTAGCTGTGTGGCTGTGGACAAGCCACCAAACATAACCCAGCCTCTGTTTAGCCTCTGTAAACAATGGGTAATAAGCTGAATAAGAGGATTACAAAATTAGAAACTTTTGCCCGTGAAGTGCTATGTACATTCTAAGTGTAGGAGAATGAGTTGAAAGAAATTGGAAGTAGAACTGGCAATTGGACATGTAAGCGGAGCAGGGCTTAGAGATAAAGGAGAGAGACAACAAGGGCCGAGAGGGCATGGCCAGAGAGAGGAAAGGCAGGCTTCAACCACTGTAAGTTGCTGTAACAGAATCCTCAAAACGTGGGTAATTTATAAAGGGAAATTTGTAGTTCTGGAAGCTAGGAAGTCCAGGAATATGGCACTGGTATTGCTTGACTTCTGGTGAGGGCCTTGTGTTGCTTCAATTCATGGAGGAAAGTGAGGGACAAATCAGTCCTTGCAGAAGAGAAAAAAGGGGCTGAACTCTTGCCATTACTAACCCATCCCTGTGAGAAAAGCAATACTCCATTCTTGAGGGCCTGGCCTCCATGATCCAGTTACCTCTCCCCAGCCCCTCACCTGCTCCCTCAACACTGTGACATTAAAGGCCAAATTTCAACATGAGTTTCAGAGGGAACAAACCATACTCAAACCACAGCAGAGGCAAATAACAGGTGTTGAGACCACGGAAGGGCTGTGGGGAGGGGGGGGGGCAGAGGGGCAGGAAGACAGTTGGGCAGCATGATGGGTGGAGACATCCCTGATTTCATGAGAGGGGACTTTTTCCTTTTCTTCACCTCAAAATTAGATAAGTGGATTTTTCAGAAGTTCTAGGTGGGTAAGAAGGGAGTGAGGAGAAGAATTTGCCAGAAGGGGCCCTTTCTCAGGGATAAAAGTGGTCCTGTCATGAGTTAAACCAGTGTCCTGTGTCTCTGGCCTTGGACTGAGAAGCATAGGGCTAAATTAAGCTCCTGTCTCTCAGGGGCCATGCAGACAGACCACACCCTGCCTCTGTGCCCCATCTGCACCCCCAGGTGGGCTCCAGGACTCTTAATTACAGCAGAGCTGTGAAGAGGACCCAGGAAAAACAGCTTCTTCCTCCCCCCTCCCCATCCTCTGCCTCTGCAGGATTTAATAACTGCCCTCCTTAAAGATCAGGAGACATGATTAATTCTGACTCGAGGATTATTAAAATGCTTCCACCAAGCATCTGGCATTAAAAGTTTTAAATCAATTAATCTGTTGTTTGTGGAAGAGCATTCTAGTTAGCACAGCTGCAAGAGGCTGCTCAAGTTGCTGTTGGGGTGGGAGAGGCTATGCTGGAGGGAGGGCCCAGCCTCCCCTGGGAGCTAAAAGACACCCAATGGGCTCCAGGCACTTCCCCTGGTACCCAAGTTCCCACTTCTCTTACTTGAGTCATGTATGTCCAATTTCTAAGTGGTTTTCTCTCCCATCCCCAGATGAAATACAGTATGTTCATTTGAATTTGGATTTTAGAAAAATGATGGGTAATTTTTTTTTAATGTGGAAAATAAGTTTCACCACAAATTATCACAGGTAACAATATATGTGCAGTTTTCATTTTAACAACTTTTTTAAAATTTTTAGACTGCATTTTGATTCATTGTACACAAATGGGGCACAACTTTTCACTTCTATGGTTGTGCAAGATGTAGATTCATACCATTTGTGTAATCATACTTGTACATAGGGTAATGATGTCTGTCTCGTTCTACCATCTTTCATACCCCTGCCCCCTCCTCCCTCTCATTTCCCTATACATAATCTAAAGTTGCTCCATTCTTCTCTTATCCCCCACCCCCATTATGTATCATCATCCACTTCTCAGGGAAAACATTTGGCCTTTGGTTTTTTGGGATCACAGAAGCATGACATCACAGGAGCAGGACCCTTGAGCATGAGACCTGGACTTTCTGTCTCCATGCCGAATATCCTAGGGCAACTTGAATGACCTCTTACAGCTGTGATATGTTGCTTCACCTTTCTAGGTCAAACAAGAAATAAGGAACCTAGAAATTGGGGGTACTTAAACATTGAAGGACTCTCATACAGTGGTTTGCAAAAATCTCCATTTGATTAATAAATAAATCACATGGAAAATTACGTTCTGAACCTATAATCCCAAGAGCACATGTCTAGCATTGTTCACAGCCATTGGTTGCTCTGTCTTGATCTCAGGGTGCCCATAGCACCTTTCATTCATCCCTGATGTGGTTATCTAATCCTAAGCTCCTTGATGTCAGGATCATTTGGGGCCACATTTGTATCTGCCAGGGTTGGCACATGGCAGACTGTCAATTTAGGTTGGTAAAGTGAGTACCTGAGTAAATGAACCTTCCCTGTGTTCTCACCCTGTCTGCCAAGTAGCCAGAGTTGTCATTTACAAGTCACAAATAGTTAAATGTACAGAATTGGGCAGGGTCAGAACCAATCTTAAATCCACTGGGTCAGAGGCCAGGATTACTACTCCAACCTGAATGCAAGCTGGGGTTTTTGCTAGTATCTCTTATCCTTGCCTAAGTCTCTACCCTTCTTTGGGCTTTGGTTTCCTCATTCCTAAATCCAGAGAATTTTGCTTGGGGTCTACAGCCCAGACTTCCTTAGAGAACCCCATCAGTGCCAAGCTCTGCAGCCCAGCTTTGAGTGGATCAAGTTGAATACTGTCTTCTGGGACCAACCTGAGTCCCATTGCTTTTGGTGAGTGCATGTGTGGCAATGCTCCATCCTGGAGGTCCAGGGGAAGTCCAATTGTGTGATGTTCACTGCCCTCGGTACTCTAGTCTCTTTGGGATTTTAGTTGCCTCTCTGCAAACAGGGATCAGACTTTGGCTCCCTTTTTACCTAAGCATGAGGGGAGAGGGAGCGCCCCACCCTCCCTAACTGTGCATCCCATCCAAGCCTCCTCTGACCCTTGGTCACTCCTCTGATATTTCTTTTCAGACACTGCAGTCAGCCCAGATTTATCCTGCCTCGTGTCTCTCATGTAAAATGCATCTCCTGACACTTTGCCAGGTTAAATGATTTAACAGGCGAGGCAGAGAGAATTAGGGGTCCAGGAGCAGGAGGCAATGCCTGCTTTTCAGATGAGATTGGAAAGGAGATGGAGATTGGTGTTGATGATAATCTCTTATTTTAATAATATAAAATAACTGTCCCAGTGAATCAGAGTGAGCGATGAATTCTGTGGCCTGGGGTTAGAGACAGCCCATTCAGGAGGAGAAAGCTGGGGCTGTAGGGATGCCTCCTTCTTTCTCGTCTTTCTCTTGAAGATTTGTGCCAGTTCTGTGCTGTGACTGCCTAAGACCTGGTGTCACTAAGAATGTGGGGAGCCAGGGAGACTGAGGGGGGAGTGATAGATTTAGAAGGGTGTGTGTGTGTGTGTGTGTGTGTGTGTGTGAGAGAGAGAGAGAGAGAGAGATAACTCAATTCAATGAAACTGATGACCAACTTTTCTTTGTGATCCAATGGTAGAAGATACTTTGATCTATGACCCCAGGATAGGGGCCCAAAGGCATAGGCCTAGACAAAATGACTCCTAAGAGATGTGGGAACTGCTCACAGGAGTACAGAATCCTTGGAGGCTTGGTCCTGCTCTCCCAGACCTGGAAGGAGTGATCTTCATGAGCAAATGCACATGGTACACCCATCATGTGCTGGGCCACACCAGAGAGGTTCCAAAAGGAGCCAGGTGGTAGGGGGAGCAAACTCTGTGGCACATGTCAGCTCAGCAGGGCTTTCTTCTCAGCAGGCTGCTAATAGCAGAGGAACAGCAGACCTGTCTTCTTTCCTGGGATTAATTCATTACCCAGCCCCACTCAGATTCCATCAGATTCAAACGTCAGAATTTAATATACAGCTAATGAGTCAAGTGCTCTCTCTATCTCTCCCTGTCCAAGGTTCTCATTCTCTCATTCTCTCCCTCCTCTCTCCATGCAGATGACTGCAGGCATCAAGGGTCTTCTGAGGTAGAGCAGAGACTAGGAGTGCAGGGGCCAGCCAGGAGCCTTCCTTCTCTTCTTTAGTCAATAGGAAGACTGCTCCATTTACTGAAGAGCTAGGATGATGGGAGTCCACTCCCACTGGGGCTTCTGAGTCAAGACTCATCAGAGAGTGTGGAGAGGCCAGGAGAGCAGACAACGGGGAGAGCCTGCCTCTCTGCGCTTGGGATCTCTGTTTGTCACTAATCAACAATCATGTCAGAGAACTCACGATGTGTTAAGTCTGTGGGATGACTAAGGATACAAAGTTGAATGGATGGATGGATACGTGAAGACAGTGGTGTATGACAGGTTAGAAGTCTTTGGAGCCAGATTTCCTAGCTTTGGACCTGCTGCTCACTGTTGGCGCAAAGTTAGGTAAATTACTTAGGCTCTTTGCCTCTATGTTCTCATCAGCAAAATGGAGATAGCAAAATAGCACCTTCATGTAGTTATTATGAACATTAAATGAGCTGATCCAAGCAGTGCTTGCAAATGCTAGATAAATGTTATTATTCCTATGTGGTAAGAACATAGGGTCACAGAGTCTAAAATCAAATGAGCCAACATTGAATGGCTGCTTATTCTATACCAGACAATGTGATTTATATGCATTCGCTTACTTAATTCTCACAACAACCTTATAAGGTGGATCTCATTATCCTTATTACCCTTTTACACAGGAGGGAGCCGAGACTAAGATCTGTTCTTGCCTACAGGCACCTGGCTAGTAAATGATGAGACTGGAATTTGATCTTTGCTCTGTTTGACTCTGAGTCTGAGATCTTGGCCAGAATTCTATGACTTGGGAGACAGAACATACATAATTATAGAAAAGCATTGTCTTATAATACAGGTTCAAATGCAGCACTGTGGAATCCACAGAGAGTAATGTGGCTGCTTCTGTCTGAGAGGTCAAAGAGGGTTTCCTGGTGGAGGCAATATTTGAGTTGGAGGTTGAATAGCATTCCCTCCATTCATGGAGGGAGTGGGCAGGAGCAGAGGCACTGTTGAAGAGCAGGGCACATTTGGGACCTTCCAACTCAAATGGCTAGAGGGGAGTTGTGGGGTGGGAAATGCATGGGTGAGGCTGGGAAGGCAGCTGTCTGCAGTAGGTTTCCTATGAGAACAATCAGAGTTGCTGGGAGTCTGAAGCTGGGGAGTGACACAGATGTGCTCCATGGGAAGCTCTTTTCTCCCACTGAGCTGTGGAATACAGAACAGGTAGGGGAAGGCTTGAGGCTGGAAGGATGCTTAGGGTGCTATTATAATTGTCAACTTGTTGCTCTAGACAGGATGACTCTGCTGATCCAAGGAGAGCCAAGGCTGGGCGTAACGAAGGAGTGGGATTTCCAAGCAGAAAGGGACGTGGTGTCTGTTTCTGATCCTTGGAAGATGAAGATGTGATTCAGCCACGTTGTCAGCTCTGTAGGCATCCTGGAATTCCATGAGAGTGAGGCATGGGTAAGCAAGGGGTGCAGCAGCTGGGCATCCCTGGGAAGAGACTAAGTTTTAATTGGTAACTTAGAGTCAGCAAACACATAACAAAAGGAGTATGTGGGTGAAAGGACTATTCCAGCCCAATCAGGAGGGTCTTTGTGTTAGTCAGTTTTCTACTGCTGTGACAAAATATCTGAAAAAATCAACTTAAAAGAAAGATGTATTTTGGCTTATGGTTTCAGATCATGATTGTTAGGTCCTATCACTTTGGGTCCGAGGAGTCACAGTACATCATGGCAGGATGTCTGGCAGAGGAGGCTCATTTCATGGTGGCTGGGAAACAAAGAGAGAGAGAGAGAGAGAGAAGAGCCTGGGGTCCCAAAACCCCATTCAAAGGCACATCCCCAAAGACCTAACTTCCTTCTGTTAGGCTCTACTTCCTAATGGTTCCTCCAACCTCCCAGTAGCACTGTGAGCTGGGGGCCAATTCTTCAACAAATGAGCCTTTGGGAGATACTCAAGACTCAAAACATGATAGCCTTGAATGGAAACAAGACTCTTGGTTTAGTGCAGAGAGGCCCAGGCTGGGGCATGAGCAGAAAGCTGCATGCCAAGGGCTATGTTCATGCTGAACAGAGCCAAGAGGTGTAAGAGTAGTAGCTTTAGTACAATGGGGTGACTAAGGACCACAATTTGGAGACAAGGTAGGCTCAAAAAGGTAATAAGGATCCCATAGCACCTGGAAGAAAGCCAGCCCTATTGTGCTTGGAGTACCTCTTAAGTATTCTCAAGTACCTCTTAAGTATTCACAGAAGGAAAGGTTGAAATGACATAAAGAGACCAAGGCCTGGGACCTTGCATGCTATGCTGGCTAAGTCAACATTTTGGTAAATGCTAAGTTTGCAATCAGAAATGAGAACTCTGCAGACATATTTTTTTTTATAGTTTTTTTTCTTTTTGTTTTCCTCAAGAAGTTTTCCTTCCTTACAATCCCATTGGGGTACATTGCAAATCATAGAGGAGGAGATATGCCTAAATGGCTGGGTGGAGTAGCAGTCATGACCTGGGTTAAGGAAAACCCAAGCAGATACCTGGAGCATGCAGAGAGGTGAAGCAGAAATTCTAGGGCCAGGGTGGAAAGACATGTAGACCACATCCCCCAGCAGCAGGGCCTACACAGACATGCAGCACCAATGGAAAAAGGCATATTGGTCAAAGAGATGGAGACCTGTGAAGACTTCTCTGATTTAAAATAAAATAGAAGAGCCATAGCAGTTTAGTGAGAACAATTATGGCAAGCTTTGTGAACCATTTAGTCCTTGAATCTTAGTCATTCTTTTACATGGTTTTCCCCTGTGCTGGAGTGGAAGCTCCCTGAAGGCTGTGCTACTGTCACATTGCCCTTTTCTTTTCTTTCTCCATCTCTCTCTCTCTTCCTCCCCTTCCTTTTTTCCCTTCCTTTCTTTTCCTGTGATCCTGGGGATAGAACCCAGGGCCTCATGCAATACTAGGCAAGTGCTCTACCATTGAGCTACATTCCCAGACCTATCATGCTGCTATTTTCAGCATGGTGAATTATAGCAGGGGTGGGCAGATCCCAAGGGTAGGGGTCCAGTTCTCAAGGAGGCAATTCAGAACAGGAAGAACAATCTCAAGCAGTTTGGAACTATGTCACAAGCCAGGACATCAGAATAAGAATCTTGAAACAGGGTCTGTCACAGATGCCTAGTGATTCTGCCTGATAAACTCAGGGGAAGGACGAGAAGGGAGCCTGGGGATTGGGAACAAGGTGGGGAACTCCTTGCTAGAGCCAAATAAGAGGAAAGAGATTAGTGTATATCTCTGTCACCCAGGCCACTGCAATACCCTCCAGGGTTGTCTCTAGTCTTGAGTTGTGCTCCACTTCCAGTTGTCATTGACTATCATCCTACATCACTACCCAGTTCAAAATCCTTCAGTGATTTCCCTTGGCCTCAGAATGAAGTCCAAACTCTAAAGCCCAATCTACATGACTTCCCACTCTCTGCTCCTGCACCCATGCAACATGTATTATTTAAGACTGCAACTTATTTATAACCTTCTCCATCCCTGATGCACAGTACAATTTTCTGCCTGGATACCTTTCCATAGGCCTCCTTCTATCTTCCACATACCCACACTTACAACCATTTCTCAAACTTAATTTAGGTCTTACCTCTCCCAGGAAAATTTTTTGGCTTCCCTGGCCCACATTTCTTTTTAGTCTAACATCTGTTGCGTGTGTCCCACATGCCAAGCATGCTATGTATGTTATCCCATTTAGCCCTCCCATGAGCTCCATGGCTTCAGTTATGCTCTTTATTCCAAAGGTGAAGCACATTGACCACAATTACATAGCTGGAAAATAGTGGAGTCGGCATCAAAACCTGGTACTTTAAAATCTAAAGCATTGTTCTTAATCCTGTCACGCACAAAATAATCTGTTAGTCCTTTCCCTTGTACTGCAAAGAATTTACCCTGCCCTCCCTCCACGATGCCAAGGACCATGGGTACTATGTGAAAATGTGGAGTTTTGGTTTCTAATTTGGAGGCAGCATGGTATTCTATGAGGCTACTGAACTAGGACTCAGGGATCCTATTTCTTTGTTCTGGCACTAGGATAAGTCATTCAACTTTTCTGAACCTATTTTTAATGTTGTTAAAAGCAAGTCTTATGACTTAGGCCATGATGAGGGTCAAATTCAAGTTTATGCCAGCACTTTACAAACTGTAGAAGAAAGAATTATTATTACTGTTATTGTTATGGTTTGGATATGAAGTGTCCCCCAAGACCTCCTGTATTAATGCAGGAATGTTTGTATGATTGGATCATGAGAGCTGTAACCTAATTAGTTTATCCTAGTTTTAGGCAGGTGGGGCAAAGCTGGAGGAGGTGGGTCTCTGGGGATCTGCCCAGAAGGGTTCATCTTCCTTCTGGCCCTATCCCCTTCCTCTTTCTGCTTCCTGGCTACCATGAGTGGAACAACAATTCTCTACCATACCCTTCCACTATGATGTTTTGCCTCAGCTTGGGCTCAGAGCAATAGATTCAGTTGACCGTGGACTAAATCTCTTGATCTGTGAGCCAAAATAAACTTTTCCTCCTCTAAGTCAGTCTTGTTGGGTATTTTGGTCACAGGGACGCAAAGCTGACTAACACAGTTATCGTTTCTGTTATTACTTTCCAAAGATGAATTATGTCTGAAATACTTAAAATAGACAGCGGGCATAAAAGTGTCATGAAAAGCAAAGGACACAACTGAAGTTATATAAGCTGACATTTGGCAAATGTCCTAACATCTATTGGGGTTGGTTAGATTTGGCCACTACTGACAATCAGATCAAGATGCTTCTATTAGGATGTTATGCAGACAAGACCAGTGGACAAAGTTCAAGGTGTTGGAGAAGATTCTAATAGTAGACAATTCCTAGAGGAAGACCCATTGATTTGATTGAATTCTCAATGGGGTCCTTGGTCTCCAGAAGGGTTAGGAAGAAGTAGACCAAGGAAAGGGGTTTGGCCACACTGATAGCTAAATTCCTTTGATTCAGAAATGTAGGCAGGATGGAGAAGTAGTGGAGATTTCCAGGAATGAAATCCCATGTCCAGTCAGTTTGGAGCTCACCTGGCAGGGTTGTGGACAAGTTGTATTCCAGCCTAGTGAGGGGTCTTACAAGAAAATAGCCTTTTATCTACATGTGAAGTAAGAATTGGATGGACATTCAGGAAGCAGTGAGTCCCCAGGCAAAATGCTCAAGTACTGCACGAAGCTGTCACAGATTTTATGGAAGGATTGTAGCATTAGGTGGGACTGTGGGGCTTAAAGGTCCCTGGACTTTCTTACACCTTTGAATTGTTTGCTTCTCTGTATCAGGTAGGCCAAATCACTTACCTGAATAACTGTGCTGTATCTACCTTGAACCCCCAAACTCCTCATCCTATTATGAATTCAACTTCATATTTCATAACTAGGTAAGTAGGTGTTTTTGTTTTTAATAGCTCACATTGAAAAGATCAACATGGAAGAGAACAGCAAGTTTGAGCTGGGTCTTCAAGATCACATCTGTGAAAGAGGAAGTGGTTCTCAGGAGTTTTTATAGTCCAGTGAAAACCAGGTTCCACAGAACACTGGATAGACCCAAGCATAGGTGTTTTAGCTAAAAGGGGATTTAGGGACAAATATGCTTGGGCAATTCAGATGAAGCAAAGTTTAACAGGTATTTTTTGTTTGTTTATTTGCTTACTTATTTTACATTTTACTTCTTGGAACCTTAATACTTTCTAAGAAGGGAGTAGGATATGCAATATCTCCCTAGCATTTTTGAGCATGGAACCTTTTTTCCTCCCAAGCAAATTTCATAGCTGGTGTAACAAAGAATACACTAATATTGCCCAAGACAACTTTGTCAGATGCTGTCTTTTCTAGCCCCAGTCTGTGTCTCTCCTTTAATTTTTTCAATCCTTTTCCACAGCCAGGATTCTAAGGGAGACATCTGGAGCCTCAAGGAGACCCTTCCTCAACCCAGTAGGATTTCTGCAAGTGGTATAGGTTTAGGCGTGTAATGAATTTAGATTTAATTTGCAAGTGAAAAAGCTTGCTTTCTTTTGTAGCTTACACCAAAGCTCAAACGTCTAAGCTTCCAGGGTTTAAGTCTAATTAACTGTATTTCACAGCTTATTTAAAGAAAAGAATGGAGGCATTAAAATTGTAAAATCTAATTTTTGAGTAAATCTTTCAGTGCAAAATTAATGTCGCAGTATTAGAGCCGCCTTGGCAATATATCTCTTGTCTTCAAATTTCAAAATGAGCTTTTGCAAACATGAAATTATTCATTAGACTGTCTGGTAAAGAGATAAATAAGTGTCTCTTCAAATCCTGGATCTCCTCTTCTCTATTTGGCCAAAAATGGAGTTATTTGGTTTGAGGGGCAAGTGGGTTGATCAGATTTGTGAATTTTGACAGGTAAGAAGAGAAGAAAAGGAAGCCGGGTCTTCTGCATGTTGAAGCAGGAGTTGGGGCAGAGACAGAGTGCTTTCTGGACTACTCCTGAGGGACTGTTTGGCTCTGGGTAATAACAAATTATCCCAGTAACCACTGCAACCAGGGACATGGAGCCACTAGAGGACTGCTCTATCTGAAAAGCCTGGATTCTCTAGTACCTCTAGGTGGTATCATCCCAAACTAAGTGTTCACTATCCCATCTAACTCCCCACTGAAGCATCTTTAACTTCTGTCCCCTTCTCTTTGTCCCTATCACTATGATCCAATTCACATGTCACCTACTCATGTTTCCATTCTCATCTGCCACTCTTACCCTCACACTCTGCAACCTGGTTGCACTTGATGTGCCTGACCCGTTCATCACTCTGAGCCTCTGAACATGGTCTCACAAGACCCTGACCCCTTTCTCAGTCACCCTCCTCCCCAGTAGACTCTGAGTTCCTCCAAGACAGGGTACCTGTCTGGTTCTTGGCATCCTTATTGTTCAGCATAGTGGTGTTATAATTTAGATGCTCATTAAATGTTTATTGGTGATGATGACAAACCTGACCTGGAACTTCAGGTTTTTGCTTTCTGACTTTCCTTTCACTCCATAGCTGGCCCCTTTTTCCTGTGGTACAAAGTTGGGGGATAGGCATGGAGGATCTGGGCACTGGGGCATCTCACCTGGAAGGGGTCACTCTGAGAATCTAGGAGGTATGGGAAGAACATGCCTGGGTGGGAATTCAGCTCTCTATTCACCATGTGAATGTGAGTAGGCTGCTTAGCATTTCTGTTTTCTACAAAGTGGGAGTCATAACTGGGCTGAAGGAGTTTTGTGAGGCCTAGAGATGATGTGGTGATGACATCTATGAACTACATAATACTCTTGCTTGGTATAGTCGGTTCATAAATTGGTAGACACTTTTTAAAAAAAATTGTGCAATGGAGGGATGAGATCTAAGAAAGCTGGCATTTATATGCCAGGGTTTCCTTGTTTGTTCCTTAGGTCTTTTATTCATTTATTGATGCCTTCAGTAAATACTCATTATTCTTTTACACTGAGCATCAGGAGCATTCTAGGTGCTGGGGACATGGTTCTGAATTGGACCTTCACTCTGCCTGTCATTTCCTATGTCTTTGGCATCAAACACTTCCCATTTCCTTGGAAAGTAATTCAGCCAAAGTCTCATGCCCGATGTTTGCCAATAGTCTCCTAATGTCTTTGTCCCCATTTGCCCCACTTGGATCCATTTCCCATAGAACAGACAAATGTGTATTTTGAAATACAAACTGACCACACTATTGTCCTGTCCCACAGGACATGGCCCACGAGTTATCTATAGCTCCTGAAGCCTTGGCAGGGTGCCATCTCCTCTTAATCCCTGTTGCAAGCTTTCCATCCTGCCACCCCAGCCACTTCCAGATTCCAGTGTCTGCCCTCCAAGTCTTCCCAGGAGTGAGGCACACCGTCTGGAACTCCCTGTGTCTTCCTCACATTCCCTTCCACCTTGTGCTGTCTTAACATCTCCCCATCTTCCTTTTAGTTTAAAGGAGTCCTCCCTGGGGCCCTTTCTTGACTCTGGATCAGAAGGGGCGCCCCTCCTAAGAGCTCTCACAGCACCTCGGACTTCCTGTCATGGCACTTGCCATGTATTACTGACATTCTCTCCTCATACCCATCCCACAGTGTTACATTCAAAAGAAACAGAAGACAGGCATCCAAAAAGCATGGAAAAATAATGTAAATCTTTTATAAAACCACTTGAAAAATGCCAAAGGGGTGTTTATTCCCAATGCACACATTTTAAAACTTTTTAAAAATGCTTTTTCTTTATCTCTCTTCCCTTTCTCTCAATATCCCACAGAATAGAGCAGCAGTGCCACTTCTTCTTCTCCTCCCCCTAAACTTTCCGAAGCCATTCTGAACACAGCCTTGGCTTGCTTTGATTTCTTTCACTCTCCTAGACTTTTCACCTGCAAGCAACTCTCTGTAATTTCATTCTTATTTTTGAATTGAAAAAAAGCGATTCAAATGTTCATACCAAAACAGCATAATACAGCAAACACGTATGTACTGCCGCGGATTAAAAAGAAGTTAGCATTTTGTCACATTTGCTTTAGATCTCTGCCCTTTCTTATCAAACCATGGAGGAGGTCATGGTCTCCGTGGCCACGTAAGGATGATAAACCAGGTGTATATTAGGGAGTGGTGGAGACTGTGGCAAACTGAAATGACCATGTCTACATAGGGACTCCTGAAGAAATACTTCTCAAGAATGGTGACCTCTATTGCCCTGTTCACCTCAGAATTCAAGCTCTTGGAATGGGACCAGGCACATAGTTGAATGAAAGCATGAAGGAATGGGGCCCAAGTTTACAGATTTCTTGAGTTTGTCAAGAGAAGTTTGAATCTTAGTGAGAAATCAGAGTTTTACCTGTTGGACACTGTTTAAAAATTTTTTTAACTCCCTGTGGGCCAGGTGCCCATGTTGGCAATCATGACCTCTGACTTCAGCTTGTTACTTATTGAATTTCTTCTCCTGCTTTACCTGATTTCAACAGTAAAGGAGGGTGGGGCAGAAGCTGCTTAAACATCCAGGTCTTGTTTCTTTAGAGGGAAGGGCGGGTGGGGAAGAAGGCTGCGGGTGGGGAAGAAGAGCACTCATAGCAAATAGGTTTTTTCAGGGTTAGGGATATAGCTCAGTGGTGGAGTGCAGTGGGACTGGGGGTTCCATCCCCAGAGACACACACACACAGAGACATGGGGAGAAATAGGCTTTGTGCTGCCTTGGCTCAGATTTTGTACCATGGCTTGGATTCAGAGTGGGAACTGCAGAGCGCCCCAGAGCAGTGTGTGGGGCGTGTGCCTTGAGTCTGAATTGTGGCTTCATCTACAATGACAGGCTGTGTGACTCCTTTAAAGAGGGTGTGTTGCACCTCTGGCCCTACAAAGGTTGGACTTTCTAGCTCCAGTGCTTAGGATTCCCTTGGGCTTCGCAGGAGAGGCAACAGGGCGGGCGAGGACCAAGACAGAGTGCACATACCTGCGGCTCGCATCTCCTCAGGAGGGCTGCCTTCAGCAGGGGCCATTGGGGTCACCTGCTCTCCAGGTGTGGGGAGAGGTGCTGTTCGTTTTTTCCCCACAAATCTTGGTCCAGTGGGAAAGTGTCTGGCCGTACTCTGTGGAATGATCCAGGCGGGAAGCGGAGTGGGTTGACACTCTTGCTGTGGTCAAAGTGGCAGGTGGGCAGGGAGGGTGTCAGGATGTCAGGGGAAGGGGCGTGACAGTTGACAGGTTGGCTTCCCTTGCCCTTGTCCCAGTCCTCGACCTTTCTTTCACATGCGTGTGAGTTTGGGAGCAGCTTTCTGGAAGGTCACCAGGCTTAGAGGAGAGTGGGAGAGCTCATCAGAAGGCAGGGCAGTTGGGACAGGAATCCATGTCACAGTGCAGCTGCTTGTTTTGGTAGCTGTGATTTTGGCAAGTGCTTCACCTTCCTCAGCCTCCATTTCCTTTTTGCTAAAATGGGAACATCTGGCTGCCTACCTGGTGGGCCTGCTGTGGGGATGAAATGGGTGCCAGAGCCCTTTGCAGAGGCAACAGGAGGGAGGATTAATCTTTTTCAAGCTTTGGGTTTTTCTTATCCTTAGAAAGGGTTGAACCAAGCAGGGAGTGTGTTTAAAGATCTGGACATGGAACAAAGACTTCAGAGACATTAGCCTCTGCTGGTAGTAGTAGTGACTGCAGGTACCACACTCAGGTGCTAGGCTGTGGCCTGGAAGGAGCAAGTTTCAAGTTTCCATAATGAGGGGAGACATGCTAAGGTACCATCATGAGGTTTCCAGCCTGAAGAGTGAGTCTTGACTGATGTATGCTGGCAGCTGAGGCCCTTGTTGGGGTCCAAATGGCTTGTGCTTGAACAAACTAGGGGGAGGAGAGGTCAGGAAGGAGCCTGGGGACTCATGTTGGAGCTATTGCCTAAAGAAGTGTCGAGTTAACATATGGTCCAGAGGCACCTCAGATAGGAAGTGCAAAGGGCAACAGCAACTTGGCATGGGCAAGGTCATGGCAGATCTGGGCTCAAACCCCTGGACTCCAGGCTCCTGGTCCAGGACTCTGTTTTCAGTCCCACAAAAGACACTCACATTCCTCAGACACACAGGGACTACACAATCTGCATCTTACAGCCACCTTGTGATTCTCCCTTCACCAGGAGCTCTCCTGCTCCTCTGTAAGCCCCTCAAGCCAGTCCTCCTCCTCCCCTGTGTCTGCTTCTCTGCCTGATAGTAGGAACCCTCTGGGGAGCCATTCTGACTGTACCTCTTCTGGCTCAAGGCAGACAAGTGTCTTCTGACCTGCTATAGTCTGGTCTAGAATTCAAGAAACATTTAAGGGCCTTTGAAACCACAAGCTTGTATGCTCTGGCTTTTGAGAAGCAGGATAAACAAACCTGGGCCCAAGAGGAAACTCATTCTTCTTTCTTTCCTTTGCCTTTCAAACTCATCAAAGTCAAGTTCTCAGAGCTCTACTGTCTCACAAGTGCCTTCAAATGGGTCTCATTGTTTTATTTATTGTGCTTATCACAAGTGCAGGCAGCCTGGAGATTTCCCTGGCCAGTGGAGACCTCTTTCACAGAGTGTTGACATTTCTGGGGATCTGAATGGTCCTCAGTGTCTTCCTTTCACTGGGAGGGCCTGATTGAGAGGGATGTTGCTAGTGGGGGTTTCCCAGGCAGGTCTTTGAGTCTAGCAGGCCTGGGACAACTCCGTATCCATATTCCACTGCCCCTAAACAACCACATCAGTGTCCAGCCCAGGTTTAAATTCCTGGCTCTACTCTGCACCCTCCTGATGGAACCCTGTCCTGCAATGCAAGATTCATTGGTACTGATAACCGACCATCACTTTGACCTTTGTGAAGAAATATCATTTAATAAATATGAAACAGGTACCTGCTCTGTGTCTGTGTGTTGGGTGGAGTGGGAGATGCAGAAGTAAAGGGGACCCACCCTGTGGTTCCCTATGGCCCTCAGACCCCTTGGTCGTGATGGAAGCATCCATCAATCACTGCCACCTGGAGGACTGGGATAGGTGTGACAGTATGGTAGTGACAGTGTTGGTGGAGGGATGCTGATGTGAGTGGAGGAGGAGGAAGGCCTCATGAAGGAGACAAGTCTGAAGGTCAACAGGGAGGTGGGGGTGAGGGATGTGTTAGGTGAAGGGCACTGACAGACTAAAGGTCCAGAAGCAGGGCATGCAGGTGAATTTGGGGAATGAATGGTGAGTACGTTGGTTGTGTGGATGTAAGAAAGGTCAGAAAGGGATAGTGGGAGACAAGATTTGGCCAGGTAAGGGAAGGCTCAGCTTTTCTCTGGAGGCAGCTGGAATCCCCTGTCAGTTTTCGAGGAGTATCCTTGGGCTGACTGTGTCTGTCTCTGGTGGATACACAGTGTGACACTGTGCTAGGCTCACATTCTCAGCCATTTCTGGAGGGTTTGCTGTCAGAGAGGGATAGGGCTCCAACTGGAAATTAAACACAGGGCCTGAGATTAGAGCAGTGGCTCTCTGGCCATGGGTGTTGCTGGATACCAGGATTCCCACTGTTCTGGAGTACTGGCAGGAAGGTGCGCTATGAGAGAGAAATCCTCAGAGCATACATCTAGTCCTTCTTGATGGGCCCACAGTGGGTCAACACTTGCCCTCTGGGCAGCATTGTGGGAGCAGATGAAGCCAAGGCCAACTGTGTGATCACGGCTAACCCCCACCTTTCTGTGTCTGCTTATCATCTTTGCAATGTGGTTGATATTACCTTTCTTGCCAGCATGAGATAATGTATATAAAAGTGCTTTGAAAGCTATAAAGCATTATACAGATGCAAAGTATTGTCTTTTTACCTCTTTCCTTTTATTGTCTTCTCTTCTATTCTCAGCCTGCCCTGTCACTGATCCAAGACCAAAGACCTATCTCCTACATATCCCAGTGACTATGTGCTGAGGTGGGCAGGTTGGATCACCTCTATGTTCTAGAAATTCCAGGCAGCAGAAGTTGGAGAGGTAGTCTTGGACTTAGCCAGGCAGTAATGGGCAGAGAAACTGAGTCTGGGTCCAGGAGAAGATGCTAGAAGGGGACAAGGGAATTTTCATAGTTGTCACTGATGTCATCTCACCACCTCCATGATCTTCATCTTCATAATTTCTTGGACCCCACATGCCCTTGTGACCATCTTTTCCTTTTGGACTTTCTTTATTTCTTGATTCTTAATGGTCTAGTTCAAATGCACTCTCTTCTGGGAAGCATTTCCCACTTTTCCTAGGAGCAGGGTTCTCATCTCTCAACCTTTTTGGCCTTTCTCTCATGACACTTTCTCTCTGTACTGTGTATTATTGTCTTCTGTGGACATTTTCTTTCCTTCCTATTGGGTTTAGCTCCTTGAGAGAAAGGACCATGTCTCTGGTCCTTCTTTATTATCTCTTGTCAGTTCTCCTTGTACCCAAGAAGCCACCATGAATACTGGAGGGCTTTAAAACTCATCTATCTTCAGGAGGCATTGGTGAGACCAGAGAGCTGAGCTGGCTGCTGGAGCATGTCCTCTGCAGTCTTGTTTTAAGGCACTCCACACTTGCTCACCTCTGCAAAATCTGTGTCCTGCCAAGTCCAAGTCCATAGGCAGAGGATTGGCAAACCCGTCTATCAGCCATTGCTGTGCTCCTGCCCTGAGCATTGTGTATTATATCTCATTCCTTCTGCATGGCTGGGGAATGACAGCTGCCTGGGTACTCGGGGGAAAGGAACAGAAAGAAGGCAGGAGAAAATGGAAGGTAGATTTGGGGATAAAGAGGAGATCAAGGACTCTTACAGAGTGAGGGTCCCTGCTCTGCTCAAGAGATGTGAAAGAACAATTTCTCCATCCTTCTTGTTCCTGGCCCTCAGTGCCCCCAAAGCTCTTTCTTTGTCCTGGTGAAATAATGGCTTGTCAGGGAGACACAATTATTACTAATTACTAGATTGCTTTGTGCCTGTTGTTCTCAGACAAGCAAGGCGGAGCCTGTGTCTAGAGGGGCTCTGGGTGACCTCTCTAGGAGAGAGAGAAGCCAGTGCAAGGAGAATGAAGGAACAAGAAAGATGGGCCCTGGCACTCTCATCCCTCCTGGTTTATAGCTGATGGCCCTTCCAGGATGCTGGCCAGACAATCTGGGTCTGGGGCTGTGACTCACATTTATACCCAAAGACAGTACATGCTGACAAATACATTAAATCATTCACACCCACATAAAGGTACCATGTGTACAGCCATTGCATGCTCAGTGATTCACACACTTAAACATAGGTTCCCAGCCATCAGCATACACAACCAGTGGCCCACAGATGGGCAGACACTAGAGGCCCAGCTAAAATGGCTAGATAATCACAGATCCCTCCATGTACAGATGTATGCAAATGTCCAGAGATTTGAGGGTAATAATGAATTGCTTCCCTCTTCTCCCCAATTTTTTAACCAAGTGAAAAATAGGTGCAAGAGGCATAGAGGGATCCAAATATTGCTGCATTTCATCTCTTTTTAAGACATACATATTTTCACATTTCTGAAATTGGGGTATGTTTTACGATAGATAGCTTATAGGTTGTAAAGCACACCCCAATTAGATTTGTTGGCATACTGTCTTTCTTGCTAGTAAAGTTGATTTAAAGAAATGAGCTCCCATGGGCTTCTTCCCCATCTCTTCTACTTTAAGGTTGCCCAGAGTCACAGGCAAGAACCCAGAAGCCTGCAGGCCTCCTTTCTTTAGGGCAGAACTCTTCTCAGCCAGCTTACCTGCCTGCTGAGAGGGGAGAAAGAGGGCATTCTGCTCCTGACCCTGGCCATGTAGGCCCTGGTTTTTCCCAGCCTTATCAATTAGGTAAGGAGAGAGTCAGGTAATGGAGGAAGGTGAAGAACAGGGCAGAGGATTTCTTCCCAACATGTACAGGGCAGGAACATAGGAAATGGCTTTCCCCTCAAAGTGGATTTGGTGCCCATGAATGAGTCAAAACATACATAAATATATTTACACACAATTTGCATCTTCAAGTATGTAATTTCCAAGAGATTCAGATGGCCAAGGATGCACATGTAGTTATCTCTTGTGGTTCAGATGGTCAGGCGTGTGCAGAGGGGCCCCCCAAAATTTTTACGAAGCCTCCCAGACAGTCATGCATGTACACACAGGTCCTCATATGTGGGCACATTGGTATTAGGGCCCATGCTACATGGATGTTCACCTCCTGGATCTTGGCAGTGTCATCCTGCAGGGAGCTGTGAGCCATTGGATAGCAGAAGACAGGGCACACAGATCTATTCTGAGGCCACTTTTGAGTTCCTTAAGCAACTGGGCTGTTGTGGGCTTCATGTTGGTAGAATGATCATCTAACCTGTCTCTAGGGTTATTTCTTACTGCTCAAAGCATGTCACTTGTCTGGACCTCTTCATGTGTCTCTAGCCTTCTGGAAGAACTCTGAAGAGACTTTCCTATCCCCAGTGATCCAGAGGCTTGAGAGGAAGCTCCTACTCGTCCTTTCCTTCCTGAATGCCCCTGAAACCCTGCCTCCTTCCAGTTGTACTGACATACCATACCACTGCTGTAAGCAATGGCACTAACATGACACCTCTGGAAGGGATGGTAGGCCACATGCTCATCTTCTAAATATCCAGTTGAGGAAGCCAAGGCCTCTTGAAAGGAGGACCTTTGTTTGGTCTCCTGAACCTCTGGCTCTCTGTAGAGAAGCCATCATTAATCACTCATGCTTTGATAATTATCTATTTGCCTGCCAGTCATTTCATAGACTCAGTAGTCCATGTCTTGGCTCATGGATGCAGGCCACATCTTCTAGTTTAATTATAAATACTGGTCAGCCATTTTGGAACTGACATTTAGAGATTTCCTTTTCCAGTCTCCATATTTTACAAGTGAGGATACTGAAGCCCAAAAAAGGGCAGTGATTCACTTAGGGCAACATGCTTGACCAGGGTCTAAGATTAGCCCTGTTTCCCCATTGTGTGCATGTCTGCATGACTTGGTTGACTGTAAGATGGTCATTTGGGTACACTCTATGTACATGTGCATTTGCATGTATGACATTCTTCATGTATGGGTGGCTGCATTTGTATGTTGCTGTGTATGCATTTCTATCTTTGGGAAGCTGTGGATATCCATGTGAATGCTCTGAGTGATCATGAATTCTGTGTATTAGCAAGCATAATGTAGCTATTTGCCATATACCTAATTATATACCTATCCTGAGTCCTGGTGTAATACCCTAATGTCCCCTCTGTGTGTATCTGTGTGTATAACTATAAGTATATATACAAGTCCATTCTTGTCAGCCCTGGGTAGGTGTTTACTGATTGTATATCCATCTATGTGTACCTCTGCATATGTGCACACCCATGTGTGTGCATCTATGGTTGTGTACCTGGTCCTGGATATCCACCCATGTGCATGCTGTGTGAGTCTGTGGTAACAGATGGGTTGTGTGTGTCTGTCACTCTGGCATTTTCTGCCTGCATGCAGTGAGCTTGCCTTTGTGATTCAGGCAGCAGGAGCCCTTCTGCTCAATCGTCATGGTCCCTGGGGACAGCTCAGCTCCTGGTACTGTCTGCTTTATTGGTCACTCTACTGGCAACCTGTGTCTTTCCACTCAAGGAAAGGTCGTTTGGACCCCCATGCAGACTCGAATCATGTAACCTTTCATGTTTCCTCTCCTATGGAGACTGTTCAATTTCCAGTCTCTCTGGGGTCCCATTTGTATGATGTCAGGTGGGGAGTGAGACTGTGGCCTTGCACAGTCTTTCTAAAGCAGTGTGACTCCATGCCCGGGGGTGGCTTGCTGGGTGGAACTTTTTATGGGCTCAGATGACTGTTCCTTACCCACAGTACAACATCAATTTTGGCATTCTGGTTAAAGCCTGCTGGAGATCATTACATTCAACTCCTTTTATCCTCCATTTTAAGGACAAAAACACTGAGGCCTAGGGAGGAAAAGACCACACATTTTGCTATGAGAGAGCCTCGAGTAGTCACAGCACTCTTGGACTCCCAGTCCAGTGCTCTTTCCTTTATTTCTACCAAACTTATTTACATGATGCAGATTGGTGTTTTTCTTCTACAGTGTCAAGTTGTCATGGAGAAGTCCCTGTGTAGGCAAGGATCACATTTCATCATCCCCATCTAAGTGGGCCACATAACTGACTGAAGTGATTGATAGATGCCAATTCCAAGTCCCTGTTCTTATTAGCTGGCTAGGCATATATTGTCTTAATTTTCTCTTATATGCTGGTTGTAAGTGCCAAGGTGACCATGGGGTAACCTCTTTTGATGGGAGTAAAGTTTTTAGCCATCTGGACCCTGAATGTCTCCTTGAACAGAGCACTTCCCTATGAGAGGAAGAAACAAAACTTTCATTGGATTAAACCACCAAGATTTGGGGTTTATTTGTTATAGCAGCTAGCATTACCTTAATGAATACATTGCCTTTTTTCTCCTTCCAGGAAATAGCCTTCAAAAAACCTCCCCAAACTCTTCTTGCTGACTTCGACTCCAAATCCAAAGATACCAAAGAGCGAGGTCCCTCTTGGTCACCAGGAACTGTCCAATCCTGGAGAGAAGCCTGAGTTGCCATGGTGACAGTTCCTGCAATGGATAATAAAATGAATGGGTGTGCTCATTACAGCAATTCTGGCTGTCCTTTGAGCAAATTTCACTCTTCAAAAGGATCACTGGCTTTTACTCATGGTGCCTGAGAATTATCATTTAAGATTGTGAATAGAATCAGTTTTCTCTGCACACATCATCCCCTGGCATCTGAGGTTTCGTCTCTTGGAGGGTTGCTTAGTATGACATTTGGTGACCAAAAGCTTATGGTTAATTTTTTCTAGTGAAACACCCTCTGGATTCCAGACTCTTTCCTCTTCCCAAATGATCCCCATGAGAATTCTTCCCCACCCCAGCCCCATGAACTGCAGCAGGGAGTTGGTTCTCTTGTTGCAACCTGAATTAGTGCTATTGATCTCATTAATGCTTCTTGGGATTTCCCCCAAGCCAATCCCTCTGAGCTGATTATCTATGCCATCCTTGGAGTTTCAGTTTTGCTAGAAGGAGAGGGAGGGACAGAGCCCAGACAACCTGGTAGTATGAGAAACCCAGGTATCAGAAGGTCATTGAGATCTATGACCTATTTAGTAGAAGTACGAGGCTACTAAGTGTTCTGCATGCATGCATACATAGAAAGCATGCCCCTTCCTGCTCAAATGTCTGCCATGACTCCCTGTTGCTAGGACGAAAGTCTTAACTTTTTAGCCTACCATTCAGGATTTTTACAACCAGGTTCCATTTTATCCCTTGCCACTGTAGTTCCTCAATATGTTTTGAACTTTTATACCTGGTTTTCTTTGTTCATGCTTTTCTCTCTGCCTGGAATACCCTTTCCTTTTCTTGGATTGTTAATTTCCTCTTTATCCTCCTTGATCTGGCTCATTGTTACTCCCTCTGTGAAGTCTTCCCCAATTGACTTTCACCCTGGCCTCCAACAGAGCTAGGGACCGCCTGTTTAGATCATGCCCCACAGTAGAGTGCTTTTACATGCTTAGAGGTGGCTGCTGTCTAGACTGAGATAGGATGTTTGAGGTCAGGGAGCAAGCCTTAGTTGCCCCTGCACTCCTAGTATTCAGCAGTGCTCGGCATGGAGTGTGCAGGTCCTTGGAAGAGTGTGACTCCTGTCAGCTCATGCTGGTGGGGCCAAGGCTGCTCCTATGGGGCTTTGTCTGAATGTGTCTCCCCTGTTGCCTCAGCCTTGATGGTTCCATGGGTTTCACCAGACCCACTCTTTAGTGTACAGGAGAAGTAATTGAGAGCTGGGATGTTTTCGTCCTCTCCTTCTCTTTCTCCTTCTCCTTCTCCTTCTCCTTCTCCTTCTCCTTGTCCTTCTTCTTCTTCCTGTCCCTGTCCCTGTCCCTCTCCCCTCTCCTCCTCCTCCTTCCTCCTCCTCCTCCACTTCCTGCTTCTCCTCCTCCTCTTTCTAGTAAACAGTTCAAGGGACTCAGGAACTGCAGACTGGGATGACATCAGGGACCTGAGGTGGTTCAGCCCTAGGAGGTAGCTGAGGAACAGCAGCTCTGTGATAGGGATGAGTTGGAATCAATGGGTAAAATTTGTGTGTCTCATCAATTTTGATTTGTAAACATTTCAGCATCTTTGACTTGGGATGCAGCTTACCATGGATGCCATAGCAGAGTTTATTTGACAGTACGCTTTTCTTTCTTAGTGATATGTAAGGTGGCAGGGTATTTTACAAATGATTACATCTTAGATTTGATGAAATAAGTTGCCATCTGTTAGCAGAGGTTGGCCTAAGACATTGATGACTGCATAAAGTCAACATCAGAGTCAGCTTTGAGTGTTAGGAAAAGGAGGGATAAGGACTGTGGTGAGGCAAATGAGGTGTCTAAAAGAAGAAGCAGGAAGCAGAGTTATCTTCTAGGGTGGAAGGGAGCTTCTCTCTATGAGCTCCCTTGGATGACTCCATGGGGTCATCACCTCCAAGCCTTTCTTCAGTCTCCCCAGTTCTAGGACTTTAGACCCCCTTGTACATTTCTTCCCAAAGACCTACTTTGAATGGGGAGGATTAGGAAGGGGAGTGGGAAGGAAAGTAGGTGTCAGAGGAGAGTTTGCTCCTGGACCATGGGGATGGATAGGGGATGACTGTAAAATGAGAAATCAAGTTTGAAGCACTGCATCTCAGCCCTGGCTGCAGAACTACTTTATCTGGAAACTTTTCAAGAGTACTTTGCCTAACTCTCAACCCAACCAATGGCATTGCCTTTTTGCATCTAGGGTTGAGAATTACTGGCCAAAGGCATTTCTTCATAATTAATACTAATCACAGGGGATTGCTTTCAAAATACAAATTGCATTGTGAATCTTTGAGTTGGAGAAACAATACAGTTTACATTTGAGTCACCCTGTTGATTTGCAAAGTGCTTACTTTTGGCGGTTCTGTCTGATCCTCTGAGGTGAATACTCAAGTTATCATGTTCATTGTACAGAGAAGAATTTAGAGTCAGAGGCCAAAAAACCTTGTAAAGGGACAAGATATCCAAGATGAACAATGGGGAAGACCCTAGACCCGGTCAGTGTCCAGGAACAGAACTGAGAAAAACATGAGTGGTTGATGTCTTTAAAAGAGGAGCGAGAAACAGAGGCAGATGTGGGAAAATGGAAGATGGCAGAACAGATGTGCAGGGATGGGGACAGAGCCCACTAGAACAAATGACTCAATAATAAAATAGAAACTAACAAGTGACTTTCGCTGATAGGAAGCCATCTTCAGAACCAGCTGAGGAACTTGGCTCTGGAAAGATGGGACAGAGAAAATTCAAGAGTTTCCCAAAGAACCTATATTGCTGAGGAAGGAGAGGCCAAAAGAAGTATACCAGGATCCCAAACAGAAAGGACCTGGCTTTCCCAGTGCCCTAAAGGACTGAGAAGGTGGCAGGAGAATAAAAACATTGAAAGAGGGAGGGGTCTCAGGAACACAGGCAGGCCTGCCATGAGAGCATGGTCTGGGGGAGACTTAGCAGCACTCTCGAAGGAGTGGGCAGCTGTATGAGGGTGGCATTTGACTGGGCATGCTTGGTAACCTGAAGCCCCCATTCTTTATCTGGTCCTGGATTCAGCTCTGCAAGCTCTCTGTAAGGGAGGAGGGAGGAATGAGGGAGGGAGTCCAGTGCTGCCAGGGCTGGAGTGTGGTCGCCCCTCCCAGGAGGTAGCAAAAACAAAGAAACTGTCCCAAGCAGCTTGCAGAATGGGGTCATGTTCCTCAGGTCTGTGTCTCTGTGCAGAGTACACAGACAGACTACAGGTCTCAGGGTAGTGACAAGCAAATCTTCAGTTCCTTGAAGAGATAGTAGGGTCATCTTGCAGGGCAGCTCCCAGGCCAGATCTGGGTCTCTGACAACAGGCAGCTTCAACAGCATGTCCTTGTTCATGGCCTTCCTCTCTTATCTTCTTTTTAACAAATTCTGAATCATAATGAAAATTTTCCTTGGATGTAGCATTTGCCTGACAATCAAATCACTACCAAATCAATTCTTTGCAATCAATGTTTTTCTAATGAATTTTGCATTTCTAATGGCAGGACTTGACACTATCTGTTTGTTTTCCCCTTGCCCTTGGCTCCCTCCCCTGCCTCCTTGTTTGAAGCAAATGGCACAGGAGTCTGCAGAAACCAAATGGCAGGACCGTAGCAGCTTCTCTTTTTCAGTTTCTCCTCAATTTCTCCTCGCCCTTTTCCTCAGCATTCCTCACTGGGAAACTTAATGGGGTGTTTCTGGAGCAATTAGAATGATTTAAATAGCCCTGCTAACAATGTTTGTCAGGAAAAACCCCACAAGCCACCAGGGCTCACCCCATACATCTGTTAAATCCTTTCCAAGGAAGGAGCAGGGAAATGCTGGAGAGACAGAGGTGACCACCTCGTCCAACTCCAGCCTCACCTTCCCCTGCTCCTTCTGTAACCCCCATATCCTCCCAGAGCACACAGTGGATTTGTTACAAAATATATATGTTTTTCTGTAGAATTTCTGGCCAAAATAACACACATCCTACAGGTGAGGCAGGAGAATGACCCTCAGACCAGGACTGGTTCCAAAAGCCTAAAGTCCTGTGTGAATGAATGATTAAAGATAATACAGACCTACAGGCTAGTATTCCAGAGAGGTAACAAGAGTAGACCATGAGCTAGAGGCACTGTGATAGGCAGAGTAATAGGCCCCCATGTCTATGTTCTAGAACCTGTACATAAGACAAAGGGAAGCTCAATTGCTAATGAGCTGACTTTGAGATAGGGAGATTGACCTAGACTATCTGGGCAAACCCAATGCAATGACAAGGGTTTTTCACAGTAGAAGCAGAGGCAGAAGAGGTCAAAGTAATTCCATGTGAGAAGGATTCAGTCTGCACTCTGGCTTTAAAGATAGGGGAAAGGGCCACAAGCCAAGGGATGCAGGTGGCCTCTGGAAGCTGAAATAGGAAAAGAAATGGATTCTTCCCTAGAGGCTCCAGAAAGGAACACAGCCCTTCCACCACCTTGATTTTAGCCAGTGAGATCTGTGTCAGACTTCTGACCTCCAGAACTATAAGATAATAAATTTGTGTTGTTTCCAGCACTACTAAGTTGTGTTTGACTTGTTACAGCAACAACAGGAAACTCATACAGAAATGCTCATACTTCTCAGATGTCCTGTGTCTGCCTGATGGAGTCAAGGGAATTCTGAAGTACATGATAATGGAGTCTAATAGACCATGAGAATGCAGTCTTTAATTAAGATATGTGCAAAGCATAGCAAAAGCCCCCCAAAGGGACCTGGCAGGTGTGAGCAACATCTGAACAACTCACTGATTAATTCATTTGTTCATGGATCTTAGAGGCAGCCAACCAGCTCTTCTTCTTGGCCCTTCACTGACTTGAGGTGAGGAAAATATCCTTCTGTTCTCCATTTACTATACCCTGCTTCTGCCTTCCAATCCCCCTCCCCCAGTTAAGGGCACAGCCTTTGCAGCAAGTTTGAATCCTGGCTCTTGCCTTATCAGCCAGGTGACCAAGGGTCATTAGCCTAATCATTCTGAGCCTAATCTCGCCATCTTTAAAGGGTATAAAATAACTGAGCTCTTGAGACTGCTGTGAAGATGGTGCTTGTCAAGAGCTGAAGACAGCATGAAGCAAAAGCTTGATAAATATCATGTGTCTTAACACCCTATCACGACACTATACCCGAAGGTGTCTCAGCAGATACTTCCCTTGCCCTTATTCTCAGCTCTCTTCCTGCTTCACTGAGAAAATTGAAGCAATCAAAAGAGGACTGCCACAAATTTCCACCATTACATCTACCCACCTGCCAGCCTCTGCCCTTCATTCTCTGCCTTCCCACATGGCACATGGATGAACTGTCCAGGCTCCTAGCTAAGGCCAACTCTTCCACTTGTGTGTGCACCCAATCTGCTCTCCTGCTGCCTCCAGTAATTCTTTCCTCTCTTATATGTATTTTTAGCTCTGTACTAGACCATTCTCATCTGCATATAAACATGCTAATTAGTATTCTCACATGTCAAGAGAACTCTTCTCTTGATTCATTTCTCTTTTAAGCTACTGCCCATATTGTTCTTCCTATTACAGCAAACCTCCTCAACAGAGTTGGCACTACCCAGTAAAACCTGTCACCCCACCTCCACACTGAAACCGCTCTTATCAAGGATGCCAGTGACCTCCTTATTGCTACACCCAGTGGACAGTGTTGAGTCTGCATTTTGCCTGACCATCAGCAGTGCTCTGATTCTGGTAGTTGCACCCATCTTTCTGTCTTCCCAGGTATGACAGTCTTTTCCTATCTTACAGATGATTCTTCCTTACCTCTATTGTTTTCTCATCTCTTTTGCAAGCCTTCTTAATGTTGGATGTTCTGTGAGTTCCAGGGCTACTCCTTGATCATATGATCTCACTTGGTCCTAAAATATCATCTGTACACTGACATTCAATGTCGATATCTCTCCTGAATTCAAGGTTGGCATGTCCAGTAGCCTCAACGAGCCTGCCCTCACCTATCTAGAAATGCAAAACCTCCTGTGTTTTCTAGAATCTGGATATGCTTCTCAGTGTCAACATGCCCCAAACAGGACTCCTGACCTCCCCAACACATTCCAAATGTGATGTACCTACAGTCTTTCTCTCTACTGATGACAACTCCAGATTTCTCTTCGCTTAGACCCCAAAATGTCCTCATCGTTGCCTCCTTTTATTCTCTTGCACAACTCATCCAATTTGCCAGAAATATTCTACTTTTGCTTTATTTTAGAAATATGTGTGGAATCTGATTAACTCTCACATGTCCACTGCTCCCACCCCAGTTAGGGCCACCTTCATTGCATACCTGAGTTACTCCACTAGCCTCTTAACAGGTTTTCCTGATTCTAATTTCCCCCTCCATTGCCAATGCAGCCACCAGAAAGTCATTTTAAAGCCTAAGAAAGATCACATCGCTCCTCTTCTCAAAACCCTGCGGTGGTTCCCTATTGTCTTCAGAGTGTAGCTGGGGCCTCCCACTTGTATTTACTTTTCCTTACCAGGTGGTTTACTCTGCTACAGTTATGCTGACTTCTTTCACTCCCTCTCTGCTCCAAGATAAGGATCTGACCTGGGGTCTTTGCTCTAGCTATTCCTTTGCCTAGAAAACTTCCCATCTCCCAGCAACTCCAGAGGCTGAGGCAGGAGGATTGTGAGTTCAAAACCAGCCTCAGCAATTTAGCAAGGCTCTAAGCAACTTAGCAAGACCCTGTCTCAAAAATAAAATATAAAAAGGGTTGGGGATGTGACTCAGAGGTTAAGTGCCCCTGGGTTCAATCCCTGGTGCAAAAACAAAACAAAACAAAACAAAACAACAACAAAAAACAAAAACAAAAGCAAAAATCTGCCAGGCGCGGTGGTGCAGGCCTGTAATCCCAGCACTTGGGAGGCTGAGGCAGGAGGATCGCGAGTTCAAAGCCAGCCTCAGCAACTTAGCGAGGCCCTAAGCAACTCAGTGAGACCCTGTTTCTAAATAAAATGCAAAAAATAGGGCTGGGGATGTGGCTCAGTGGTGGAGTGCCCCTGGGTTCAATCCCCAGCACCAAAAAAACAAAAACAAAACAAAACAAATCTCATCTATCTGCTTGGCTAACCCTCATTTTCTTTAAGACTGTTCGAACTTCACCTTCTCAATGAGATTACACCCACAACTTTCTTAAACATACAAAACCCCCCTGCATCTGCAATTTGCAACATCCAGGAGTGTCACTTTTAACTTGTTAAGCCACTTTATCAAGATGTGTCTTTCTGAATTTTTATTTTTGTGCTTTTCCAGGAGCAGGAGTGGTAGGAGGCAGGGAGTGTTCATGCATGGGGCTGTGCTCAGTGCTTTTCTCCCTGCTCACTGTCCTGTCCATGGATTGACAGATCTGTTTGATTCAGGTACTTCATCTCCATGCAACGTGTGTTATTCCACTAACTGGATAGCCGCTGCCTCAAAATTAGGGAGCAGCCTTGATAATAGCCTGCTTGAAAATCTTATAACTGGACATTTAATGTCCACTTTGGAAGAAATAAATAGTCATTGTCTGTCCTTTGATACAGCCAAATAGGTCTGTGGAATTCCAATCTGAGGTTGGGTCCTTGATGGAAATCTCATTATTGTCACCAAGTATTGTCACCAAGCGTTTGTACTTCTAACACACTGGGAACTCCTCAGGTCCAAGGATGCTGTCTTTTTTGGTCATTTGTTTTTGTAGTGCTGGGGATTGAACCCATAAGCACTTGTGCATACTGGGCAAAGTCTCTACCACTGAACCACACCCCCAGCATCCGATGGATACTATCTTATACCTAACACCTAGCACAGGTGCAACACAAGATGGTACATGGTGAATGCTTGCTATTGGATGAAATTATGATTGACCGTCAATGAACCTGATCATTGACCTTCGATGAGTAGAGTTTAGAAACTTGATGTCTTAATCTGTTTTTGTTGCTATAGCAAAATACCTGACACCAGGTGATTTATAAAGAACAGAAAATTATTTCACTCAACAGTTCTGGAGTCTGGAAATTCTAAGAGTACAAGAGTGCATCTGCTTGGCATCTGTGAGATTCTTCTTGCTGTATCATAACATGGAGGAGGGCATCACAGGCAAGACATAGCATGTGTGCTGGCTCAACTCTCTCTGATAAAGCCACTAATGCCACCTTGGGTTCCACCCTCATGAATTCATCTAATTCTAATTATCTCCCAAAGGCCTACCTCCAAAAATCATTAACATAGGACTTTGGGGATTAAGTTCCCAGCACATACGGACATATTCAAACTATATTGGTGAGGCCTTCCTGTTTCCTGGAGGTTAAATTTGTTAAGCCAGTCTCAGGAATTTTCTCTTTTCATCTGTGGGTTCTGGCTTGATCCTGCTCAGTCCACTAAAATCTCAAGGCACACTCAAGGACAGTTCTGAAAGAGTGAGAAATGATTTGCAAAAGAGTAGAAGTGACCAGGCTCCTGGGAGGCAGCTCTCAGTGGCAGGCAGCAGTCAAGCATGTGAATGAGCGGGAGTCCTATGGTCCTAATGAACAGTGGCAAAGGCTGTGGGAAGAAAGGCACATCTGGCCCTTTGTAACTTGGTTGTCACCTCTGGTGGCCTATCCTGTGCTCCAATCTATAGTACAATCTTCATGGGCACAAATGTTTTTGAGCATCTTTATATGCAGGATTATCCTTTAGGTCTTGTGATAGTCTCACATAGTCGATATTATAAGTATCTTCATATTAAAGTGACAACTTATTGAACAGAAGATATCTGCCAATCTCTGCTAAACATGGAATGCATACCATACCATGGGATCCTCACAGAAACCTATGAGGAAGGCATTATTCCCACTTCATAGAACTGAATGTATTTGTTTTCTATTGTTATATAACAAATTGCCCCAAACATCATCATCATCATCATTATTATTATTATTATTACTATTATTATTATCAGGGATTGAACCCAGGGATGCTTAATCACTGAGGCACATCCCCAGACTTTTTAAAACGTTTTATTTTGAGACAGGGCCTCACAAGTTGCTGTGGCTGGCAATCCTTCTGCCTCAGCCTCCCAAGTAGCTGGGATTACAGGCATGTACCACCATGCCCAGCAATTTAGTGGCTTTTCACAGTGCTTGTTTGGTATCTCAGGAGTTCTGTGGGTCAGAAGTCCAGGCATGGGGTAGTTGGGCTCTCTGCTCAGGGTCTCACCTGCCTGTAAATTAGGTGACAGCCAGAACTGTGACCTTACTGAGGTATAGCGGTGCCTTCCATGCTTATATGGTGGTTGGCAGAATTTAATTTGCTGCAGTCATCCCAATTTTTGGCTGATTATTGGCTGGAAGTTGCTTTCAGCAACTGCTAAATGTCCCCCAAAAGTTCATGTGTTGAAAGCTTGGTCCCCTATGTAAACATACTGAGAGGTAGAGTAGCCTTTAAGAGGTGGGGCTTAGAGGGAGGTGATTAGGTCAGAGGTTGCTACTCTCAGGAATGGATTAATGCCTTTCTTTGAGACTGGGTTAGTTCTCTTGAGTCTGGATTTGGTCTTGTGGGAGTGAGTTAGGGATCACAGGATAAGATTAGTTACCACCAGAGTGGGTTGTTTTAAAGGAGGTCTGCCTCCCCTCTGTCTCTCTTGTGTACACTTTTCTCTTGAACATGCCTGCTTCGACTTCTGCTTCTCCACCATGTTTTGTTGTCACACAAAACTCTAAACTAAAGGCCACCCTCACCTCCTAGCCAAGTGACTCCTAAGCCACTTACAGCATGGCTGTTTGCTTCTACATCCCCCCCACCCCTGCCCCAGGCCTGCTTGGGGGCATTCTCTGACTCCCATCTTTTTAGAAAGATCTCACTGATTAGGTCAGGCCTACTAAAGATATCCTCCCTTTTTATCAACTCAAAATCAACTAGTTAGTAATCACACAAATGATTCTCCACACTCAAGGGGAGGGAACTGTACCTAGCCTGGGGATCTCAGAAGTCATCTTAGAATTCTGTGTATCACGGTAAGGTCAGAGGACTTCAGTGACTTCTCCAAGACCCCATAGGTGTAAGTGGAAAAGACAGAACCAAAACTTGACTTGTAAGAGTCCAATATAGTTGTGCTATTGTAGGTACATCAGGTAGCAAGATCAATGGTAGAACAGAGATTCAGAGGTGTGGACCTTGAAACCTTTACCTTTCAGTAGGTAAATGGCAAAGGAGGAACCTCCAGTCACCCCACAGACAGGGCCTGATAGGCCACAGAGGCATGCATGAAAATCCAGAAAGACTGCATATAGCTTTAGCCATGTTCTGTGATGTTGTAGAGGTTTAAATTATAGACGTAACCTATAGAGCTTAAAAGGCATCCAGAGTTTCCTGAAGTGTGTTTCATGGAATCCTACTTCCAAAATGTCAGTAGTTTTCTAGGAAGAAAGGATTCTATGGTTAGATAAATTTGAAGATTCTTGTGTTAAATACAGTGAAAGATGTTTCACTATAGGATTTGGAGTGCTTTTCACATGTTAATAAGCTTTGAGAGTTTGAGAAGTAAGGAAAGTGTTTCAGATGCTAGAACCCTTCCATGTTGCATGTAGACGGAGGGTTGAGTCTTGGAGGACCATGCACTGGTCTAGGTAGTTGTATGGCTATTAGAGGATCTCTCAGGTTGTCTCTTCCAGCACTGAGATTGGTGCTGTGGGATGGGAGTGGGGCTGGGTAGGGGTGATGGCACACTGTTGCCTTCCAAGGAAAACCAGGTGGTCAGGTACTAAGGGGCTGAGCCTGAGGCCAGGGAATGGTGCCCTCTTGGTAAGCATGGCATGGAGCAGGGCTTGCAACCTGGGGGA
Organism: Glaucomys volans; assembly: GCA_020662805.1. Lineage (NCBI taxonomy): Eukaryota > Metazoa > Chordata > Mammalia > Rodentia > Sciuridae > Glaucomys > Glaucomys volans. The sequence goes on from JAJEJO010000632.1 coordinate 345,526, forward strand.
CAGTCAAGGCTGGCTGAGAAGAGGGAGATGCTGTTGCTGCTCTGTTAGTGATTTAAGGAAGGGGCTGGGGCCCATTGTCTCAATGGGGAGACATGTGCTCAGAGACTGCCAGGGGATGAGCTGCTCTGCAGAGCCTGAGCTAACCCAGCCCATGTGAAATGGCTCAGCACTGCCTTTTCTCCCATTTGCTTTGTTTAGTTTCATTTGTTTTGCCTTGTTTTTCCTAATCACAGGCTTCTAGGTTTCAGGGGAGTGAATGCAGGAGGATCAGGACATGGGAGGCTCTGGACTTAGTCCCTGGCATTATGGGGAACCTGTGGAGGGTCCTGCAGGGAGGGGAGGGACTGAGTCATTGTCTGCTGGGTTGGGGGAAACAGGCCCAGGGTGTGGGTGGTTGTGGTATTTCTGTTCCTTCCAACTTTGGGGAAGGGAAAAGAGAATCAATCTGAATATTCAGTTCTATAAACAATGTCATAAAAATCACATCCATTTGCAGAGAAAGGCTCAGATCGTAGCTAATGTGCCAAAACAATGCTGTGCGCTTACAGCATCAAACCCTGATCAATCTTCTCTCTGGGGCCAGGACGCTGCCTCCTTAGGAAGATCAATTTCCAGCTTCTGTCCAAAAACCAGGGAGGAGCTGGTCCTGACCCTCAGCAGACTCTGCCCCTTCCTTACTACTCCTTACTCACTGTGAATTGCCATGATAGAGATCTTGTAGGACTTGGGATAGGAACGCGTGTATTGTGTGCCGTGTGGTGTGAGGAAGGGGCCACTGGTTGGAGAAAAGTGCCCCACTTATGGGCTTTAGTCTCATTTCCTCTGCTTAGTTTCGTGATGTTAGGCAAGTCCTTTTTCCTCCCTTTCTCCTCGTCTGTGAACTCTAGAATTTGGTTTGCTAACCCCAGTGTGTTGTCAGGAGAGTTAAGTAACCCAGGATGGGAGGTTTCTTGGCAGACTGTGTTTGGACAGCAAGGGGCATGTCAGTGCCACCAGCACAGCCCCTTGTTTTGTAGATATGGACGCTGAGACTCGAGGAGCTGAAGCAGCTTGGCAGGAAGTCATGCTGGGAGAGTAGTAAAATCATTAGTATCATTCCAAGCTCAGGCCAAAGCAGGGTGAGAGCCCAGGCAGTGTGTCCTGTGTCCTGAGCATGAAATCTCCACTGCAGCCACCAGGAGACCTGACCACTCCCACCTGCCTGTCCCTCTTTTCTGTCAGTCATTCAATCAAGGCCTCCTGCTGGTGCATTCTCACTGGGGCCCTGCTGGCTAAGGTGGCCTCTCTGCTGAAATAACATACTGGCAACTGTCTGGGAGACAGAGGCACAGGAGAAAAGGAGCCCTTTTTCCTGAACCTCACGAAATGTCACCCTTGGACCTGGCTGCAAAGCCTCTGTCCCCAGGGGAGCTTGGTGGCTTTCGTAATTAAATCTCATTTTTGTTTCCCCTCTGAGCCCCCAGGCACCTGGCCTTTTCTGGTGCTCAGTCATTGTGTGTGTAGGGAGAGTCTGTGTAGGGGGGCAAGACCTAAACCCACTGCGTGGGGCTCAGGGGCTCACCAGGAGGGTGCTGCCTGCCTCCTGGAAGAGCACTTGGAGCACTCCTGCTGACCTGGACTCACTGTGGGCTCTGCTGGGGTGAACATCCTCTGACTGTTTTAAGGGGTAGGGGCTCAAAGGCTCTGTTGTGGAGGATCTGAGACCCCTTTCTACAAAGTATGAAGTCCTGTTGATGCTATATATTTTTTTTTTCTGGTGTTGGGTCTTGAACCCAGGGCCTCATGCAAACTAGGCAAGCACTTTACCACTGAGCCATACCCCACTCTGGTGCTCCATCCTTACATTTCATATAGAGGAAAAAATTGACCAGCTCCCCAAAAAGAAGGCAAGATTTCCTGGGGACTCCAAAGGTCTTAGAACTGTAAGGGTCTTCAGATAGAGTCACATCTAGCCCATTGCTCAGCATGGAGGTCCTGTCCAGAGTGTCCAGACGGTTGGATGGGCCTAATAATCAGAAATACAGGCATCCCCTGTATGGACAACAGTTCTAGTTGTTGGAAAATTTCCCATCATTGAAATATATTTTCTGGTAATTTCTACACTTCTGTCCTGGTCTGCCTCATGTAGTCTTGGCACTGCAGCAGCCACCACTCCTTGTTTATTCTGTGTCTCTCTCCTTTTGGAGTGCTTTTCATGTGCAAACTCATTTAACCCAGAAGATAAGAAGCATTATACCCATTTTACAGATGAGAAAACTACAGTACCTAAAAGTGGAGGAACTTGCCCTTAGGATCTGGTAAACAGCAGAGCAGGGATTTGAACCCAGGCAGTTCTGGCTCCTGAGACTGCCTTTTTAACCTTTAAAATGCCAGATCTTAATTTCCCTTTCCTTCAAGGAGCAGGAATTCAAAACTAGTTTTCATTTGTTCTATACAAAACACTCCCAGATTCTTGCCATTTTTTACCTGCCTAGGTATCCTGGTTATTCCCCTCTGTTCCTTTTAAAATGTGACACTAAGAGCATAGGACAATGGCCCAACCAAAGGATTATAGATGGGCTGTTGTTTCTCTCTTCTAATTGTGACCCTTCAATTTTTTTTTTTTTTTTAAATATTCTTAGCCGCTGAATCACCATATTGAGCTTGTGGTCATCTCAAATCCTAAGATCTTTTTTTCATGGATCTCTGTAAGCCAGAGTGCCATTAACTTGTACTCATTCAATTGATTCTTTGAATCTAAACCCAGAACTTTACACTTAGCGTGACTAGATTTCATCTGTGTGGTTTTGGCATGTGTTCTAGCCTGCTGATAACATCAGAGTCAGAATGTGCTTGGCAATTAATTTCTTCAAACTTTGTCATATACAAATTATGTAATTATCCTTTCTCAAACTTCATCCATGCCATTGATAAAAACATTGACTGAAACAGAAGTTGGGTCCTGTGCCTCTTTTCTACAGAAAGATTTTACACCTGGTGACAAGAACCTATTCTCTTGAAATACCAACACTGTAATTTTAGACTTCATAACTTTATGTTAATTTTATATTGAATGCTTAACTGTATTTCGGACAAAGTAACAGGCACTAAGGAAACACAGATGTTGCAGTCAAAATCCTTTCTTTCGTGGAGCTCCACAGGGAGGTGGGGCAACATGCATAAAGACAAGTAATAATGATCTGCAAGTAGCAAGTCTGATTGTGCACGGGCTCACGCCAGTGATCTGTTTCAGATCATGCTAAGGTTGCCATTTTCTGAACATGCATTCTATGAAGAGCCATGAAGTTTCACTACACACGCGCAGATCACTGACAACTTCACCTTTTCCCACACCTCAGGCCAACTTGTTTCTTTATCACATAAACCTATATCCCAAATGTGGAGAGGCAGATTGGAGACATGGGGCTCCAACCTTCTCGTGAATAGACTCTCTTTTGCAAAGCTCCTCATTTCAGGGCTTGACATGTGGGCCTCATTGGGTAAAACCAAGTTGCATGGTGGGGGGTGGGTGCTTCTTTGCCCAACCAAGTGAGATTTTACCCCATGGCTCTATTACTTAATCTGAGAGTTGTGAAGCCCCTGGTCATTGGACACACTCTTATTACTAAATATACAGCAAATTACTCCAAAGACAATCCTGAGTGATGTTTGGATCATCTGGGCCATGGCTTCTTTGACCTCTATTGGCATTTGTGCCTCGATTTCTTGCTGGATGACTGTTACCCCAGGCTACCACAGACCACATCTGGTCCAAAAAGGAACCTTGATGAGAATGCTTTGCAGCAGGTCTTGCCCCCCAGCCCTGAAACCTCAGCTGGGTGTTAGAGCACTGTAATTCATGCCAAAGGTTGCTCCTTGCAATTTCTCTTTCCCTCCCTTTCCCCCTGCTTCCCTCCCCCAGTGGGAGAGGAAAAGCAGCTATGCTTATAGAAAGATTGATTAGTTAAGCAAGTCAATTATATCTCTTGCCGAGAGCAACTGTATATTAAGTAATGCAGCAAAAATGATTGTCTGCACAGATCCATTTTGTCGAACAGCTGTTCCAGAGGCCCGGAAAGAGAAGACGAAGGTTAAAATCCCGTAATAGTCTTCGCTCCCCATCTCACCCCACCCCATCATGCCTGGCCCTCCGGGGGCTCCATTTATTATGAGATGGAATAAGGTTGGGTAATGAGCATACTGGCGGCCTGCTCCATTTTGCGGGAAAACTCCCCCACCATGCCATGGGCTCCTGGGCCTCCATCAGAGCTGGCCCTGCTGCCCTCCTGCCACGAGGGAGTTGACTGATGTCTGCTCACAAGCCAGTGCTTGCCTCATTCCTCCCAGCCCAGCCCCATCCATTCTGATACTGGGGAAGGAGTTCTGGATGCAGAGTCTGGAGACCTGAGTTCATGTCCAGTGATTAGATGCCTGGACTTAGCTTAATCTTTCAATCTTTCTGAGCCCTAGTTTTCTTGTTAAAAAAAATGCAACAAAACTTAAATGAAATAATGTGTATGGATGGAACTGTGGGTCTATAACTATGGAATAAAATAATAAAATTAATGCTGTCTATTATTACACTAGGCAAGGAAGAGAGGGAAAGGGAAAGTGTGTGTGCTGTCTACTGGGTGCAGGGCAGGGCCAGTAAGTGGTTCAGCCAGAAGAACTAAAAAAAAAAAAAAAAAAGAAAAAAACCCAGACCAGATGTTCATGTGCCACATATAATCAACCCATGCCCCTTCTCCTTAATTACTAAGCAAATGTGGAGGATTGCTTCCCCACCTTCCCTTGGGTTACATGTACTCTTTTCCAAGTTTCCATCCTGTAATGGCAAGGTTGTCCTTAGAGTTTCTCTTAAGCTGGTGTCCCTTGTATACAAAGTGTGATTTATGGGGCCCCTCATCCCCAGCTGCAGAAGCTGTGACCCTAGAAGTAGCTGGCCCCTTTGCCCCTAGTACATATTCAGGTTGATTCTGGTGGGGCTGTGGGAAGGCATCAGGGGACACTTGCTTTATCTGTTCCTGGGGTGTCCACAAGAGTGTTTGGGGGCTAGGCTAATGACCATTTCCTTCTTCCTGCTTATTTTTTGGGGAGACTTAGCCAAATAGTGAAGTTCAGTTTTATTCTAGGTCAAACTCTTCATCCTTGTCAAAGGGTGTCTCTTACATCTCTTTGTCTCAAGAGGGTTACAACAGGCTTGTCCTCCCACCTGAAGTCTGTCATTGTCCCTTTATGCCTCTGGTAGAGAATTCTGTCCTTGTTAGAAGATCATGAGTCTTCTGAGTTAGGAGAAGAAATCTTTGGCCTTACCATTTGCATGGTCTTCACTATAAACAAGTCTACTAGCTCCCTCTTAGGAGGAAATGGTGTTGGAAGAGCCTTTGGGGTCGTATGGCTAGCTCCTTTACAGGGAAACTGAGGCCCAGAGACTGCAATACCTCAGCAATCTTGAAGCAAAGCTGGTACAACCCAGTCTCCCCAGCTTCTTTCATGGGGCATCTGATGTCCTTTTGGAGAGTGGGTTTTGACAAGGAGAAGCAAGGGCATGCTGACTGTGTGCTGCTGCTGTGCTAAGGGGGTCAAGTGCTCTTCTCACCCGTGGCACAGCGGTGTTCTAAGTGAGTCGCTGGTTCCAGGAAGAGCAGCCCTTCCCCGAGCCCGATGGGTCTTGGGCATCCAGATCCAGGGCTCAAATCCAGGTCAGACCCAGTGGCCTGGGCTTTCTCTTCTTGGCCTTCAGGGGCTGAGGGACTCCAGCTCCTCTGATTTCTGAACCGTTTCACAGTTTCATTTTCCAACCCTTAGGCCACATGTGGGCACTTGGCATACAAATGGCTGTTTTCCCTGCCTGCTTACCTCTCCCAGATCTGTAAATAGGACTCTGTGAGTGTGTACACAGAGGGGGGGGTAGTGTGTGGGGGGGTGATGCTGGCGATGACCCACATGGGCATCCAGCCTTGGAAATGGACCCTTGGCTAGCAGAGGGCTCTGAGCAGGCACAGACAAGGAGAGCATTGCTGCTATTTCAGGGAAATTGCCTGGGGAAATGCCTACATGCACACCACTTCTCAGAGGATCCCGGAGCTGGAAGGGGCCTCAGTGCCAGTGTCTGAAGCTGAAATCCCTTTGCCAACCCTTCTTCTAGGCCATGTCCTGTCTTCAGTGGAAACTGTGGTGCTGGCCAGGCTAGTGAGCAAGATCCTGGCTCTGGGTATACCTGGGACTGGATGGTTATTCAAATCAGGACCTAATTGGGTGGAGGTATCAGGTTTAGCTTCTAGTACTTCCTTCCTCCTCTTTTCTCATTGGACACCAGGAGAGAAATACCTAATTAAATTATTAGTGGTATTAAAGATTCTACTATTCCCTTTCTGGTCCCCTTAGGCATCTCTGGATTACCCTCAAAGAAAGAAAAAAAAGAGGAGACTTTTGGTGCATATTTCTGAATTTTCTTCTTGTTGAGGGTGGGAATGCAGGCCACCAGGGAGAGAAGTTGTGGGGGATAGAGGGAGGAAGATAACCTTTCCTACCAAGAGGCCTGGTTAGCCATAGCACAGAGACCCAGGTGACCCGAGTGCCAGGGAGGAGGTAGGTTTAGGAACCATCTAGTTCAAATCCCTTGTCTTGTGGATGAGAAAACCAGGTCAAGGAGGGGAATAGACCTTCCCCAGGTCACCTGGTGAAGCCCTGATTGATTTGATCTCATGGGAATCAGAGAAGGTGCCATCCCTGTGGTGAGACTGTAGAACCTCAGAAGCTTAAGATTCCAGCATTGCATGTTATTCTTTTTTTATTTTTTTAAAGCCCATTTCTTTAAAAGGCAACACATCAGTGTGAATGAGCTTATTGAATCCCTTCCCCAGGGCTCTTAGGTGGAGATGAGCAGGAGGGTGGAGTAAGAGAGAATACTGTGAACACAGAAAGAAAGATACATAAAGCGAGCCTGAAGTCATGAAGAGGTCTTTGTGTTGCAGTGGTCCCTAGGCTACTGGACTAGAGCTGGGCTGGCTGGTGGTGTGTGTGTGGGCGGCGGGTAGGGCATGGATCTGAAGGTATCATCCAGGGTAGCATAGGCCACTGCTGCCACATCTGGACCAACATCAGCGTAATTACTAGAGGAACTGTATTGGTGTGGATGATTGATGAGACATCCAAATGCATCCTCAAGGAGTCCATTTTCTCTCCAGGGTCCCCCCTCCAGCCTTGCCTATGTGATTAACTCCAAGGACAGCCTTTACTCTATCTTTGTTCCTGTGATTGAACTTTCCACTACCCAGCTGTGATGTGTCCCCCAGTTGACTGTAAGTTTTTAGGGATTGGGGGTCATAGAAGGCACAAAAAACAAGTTAGGCAGCCGTTGTTCCCAGCCTTTCCTGCTCTTTTGATGCCCTTGTAGTCCCCTGCATGCTTCCTTTGGAAAGTTAGCTAGAACTGAGTGAAATCTAACTTTCTGTGGGAGGAGTGAAGCTTGTTCTTTCTTGGGTTTCTGTTTTTCATGCCAGCACACAGGTTAGCTAGAACTGTGGGGAACTGTCATCCTTATGTGTGGGTTCAACCTGGATTTCAGGATGTGTCCTCTGAATGTGAAGGACCTTCTCAAAATGTGTGGGTGATGGAGTGGCCTGCCATCCCTCAACTCTTCAAGGGGTCCTCAGATAATTTTGCCATGAGTCTCAGCAGCCCAACCCCAGTCTGTGGTCCAAGGCATTGTCCTGTCACTTGGTTCAAGTTGCTGCAGCTTCATTTATGATCCCCCATTCATGGTGTCCCAAGAAAGAGAAGGGCCCTTGTAGCAGGAGGCACAGGAATGTCTTTGAAAACAAAATATCCACTTCCAGTGCTAGAGGCGGTTGACATCAAAGTTCTTATTTGCCCTGGATTTTCCCATATTCTGTAGATGAAGGCAACAAGTTGAATGGAACAGGCAGGTTGTCCCCATAGAGTTCTGAGGGCTTTCTGAGTACATGCTGGGCCCTGAAGATTTAAAATGTTTTGCTTGTATGTACCCATCTTCTCTAGCAATGACTGGTAGCAGAAGCCTCTGTGAGGTGGTGGTGTGGCCTGGAGGGAGAGGACCCAGGAGTAGCCCTGGGATATGTCTGCCAGAGCCCCATGGAAATGCCTGAGGATAAGGCCTAGGATCTGATTAACTTTTTACATTTTGATGAACATGGGAGAAAAAGAGACACAGAGACCAAGATATGGAGATAGAGAAGGGATTGCAACAAATAATGAACCCTCTTTATAGTGTACTGTCAGAGAGATTTGTTGGCCAGAGCACTTTCAGTGGAAAGAAGCTGAGGCAGGCTGGGAGATAAATGCTGTGTCTGGTGAGGAATGGGTGAAGGAAATGAAGTCTTGTAGTCTGGAGGCCAAGGTTGGCAGGGACGTTATAACCATCTCCTGAGGGTATTGTAAGCACGAGAAGAGACCCTGGTTCATTGCGTCCTTAAAGGCTATGCATAAGATGTATGTAGAAGCCATCAGGAAGATGACCTTGGACTCCACACAAGGAAGAGCTATCAGTAGCTGGAGATGAGCAAGAGTGACCTCAGCCTCCTAGGGAGGCAGCAAGTTCCTGGGCACTGGATGTGGGCCATGAAACAGAGACTGAGAAAACTCTTAAGGGGAGAGAAAGAGTGAGAGGCAGTTGGATTCTCTGTGGAGATGACTCCAACTGCAGTTGGGAAGTTGGAGAAGGTGACCTTGAAGTCTCCTTTCAGTTGTAAGTTTCTCAGGTTTGAGGAGGTTTGAGCCACTGATGGGTCAGCTTCCAGGCAGAGTTTGGCTCATCCCAGCTGCTGTGGACCTGTACCATCATGAGAGGGAGATGGAGGATTCCACTGGCTCCTGGACAAATGCACGGTGATGGCCTCATGGGGATGAATCTTCCTTGTGTGTGAGCCAAGGTACCAGGTGTGGAATCAGTGGTTGAGGGATTTAACTGGTTGAGGTTTCCATGAGGAACAAGAGATTTCCACCAGAACTGTTTTCCAGCACAGTCTACAAAATCGCTCATGTATATTCACTTGCTGGGTCTAGGAAGCAGGCAGTTGTTCACATAAAGTTTAGAAAGTATTCATAGTTTAAAAAAAAACAGTGAGGTTAGATAGATCTAGTTTCTAGTATCAACTCTGTCAAATTCTCTAGGGAGGACCTTAGACGAGTTACTTTTACTCCATGAAATCCATTAATTTTTCCATCTGTGAAATGGGAACAATAATTTCTATCTCACAGACCTGTGTTGAAGGCTAAATTAGGCAATTCCTGTAAGGTATGGTGTCTAGACATGACAGGACTCAATGAAAGGATCTGCTAGGATCTGGGATTCCTCTACATCTCCTTCACGGTCTCTTGACTGTGTCCTCCTTGCCCCCTCCCGCAATGTCCTGCATGAGGCCTGGTGTTTATACTAAATCCTTACTGGTGGACTGACTGATAGGTGCCCACCTTGTATAAGATGCAGGGTCTTGGGAGCCGTCGCTGGCTGTGGCTTTTCAGGAGGTAGATAGGCCTGGAGAAGCTCAAGGTCATGACCTACTCTCTGGAGATGTACCATAGAAGGGCACAGAGGGATCACTGGAGGGGCATGCTGGGAGAGGGAAGATGGGAGCAGGTGGAGGTTTCCACTGTGATGTCAAAGTGGGCTGGAATAAGAACAAAATCATAAGCCCTTGCACATTATCAACCACCATTAGGCAGTGCTTAATCCCTGTATCCTTAGGCATGTACTTGTAGACTGTCAATATGCTCCTCTGCTCCAGACCTGCACCTCTGTTGAGATCTGACCTAGCAGATGAGAAGTTATGCAGCTGCAACTCTGTTGAAATTCTGACCCATCATGGCACTGTCCCCTGCTCAGAATTGGGAAGTCTGGAAAACAAAGAAGTGGTGAGGAAAGGAGGGACATAAAGGTGATCCAGAAAATCCCAAAGAAGCAGCTGTCTCTGGCTCTCCTTAGTCAGTTTTTCAGTTCTTTAGTTCTGGGCTTCTTGGATTCTGTGGATGATATGGATACATCCCATCTGCTTTCTACAACCTCCTGAAACTTTCCTGTCGTCTCCTTCTGTAAAATGTTTTCAGTCAGAATAATAGTGAACATATTGGACAAGGTTAAACCCTGAGGCTACTGTGTTGCTCTGGAGATTCTATAAGTGAGTGGGACGTGAGCAACAAATCCAAAGTCTTGGACCGCAGAGCTTCTACACAGAGAGATGATTAGGAGGCTTTTAGAGAGAGTGAATCCCCTCCAGTGTGATTCACTGCCCCAGACTCACCAAGACTTCTTGATTTCTTTTTTAGTGTTGGCTATATAGTGGCTGCTGAACAAATGTTCATTACAAAAATGAAATTATGCATCTTCTTGCATATGCTCTAGGTAAGGCACTTTCTAAGCACTATGCTTTACCTCATTCATCCATACCTCAACTGAGAAGCAGATATTATTGTCCCACTTTAGACCAGAGAATTAACCCTTGAGGTGTGCTTCTTTATCACTTCATCCTGTCCCTTGCACCTTACTTTGAAAGTATAATTAGTTTACATCATGTTATATTTTTCCAGATGTATCTTTTCTGTATTTCACTTAGTTCTTTCCATTTTCCAGAATGAGTTCTGCAAGTTTTACCTGTGGGTGTGTGATTATATTTTTTCTTTGAGTACTCTGCTCTTCTCCATCAAAAGGTCACCAGGTTTCCCATGACCATTAAGAAATATTAGTATACCCTCATGTTTCAGTTATACTTCAAATATATGAGTTATTTGCCCTTTTGGAAAATCCAAGAATCATTATCAAGATGAATAAAATAGATTCTGAGAACAGTTGGACAACATTTTTACCAATGGCTATTATCAGTTATTGCTTCATGTAAATCCAGATTTATCTCAGGACTTGCATGGAACACACTCACCAATGATTTCCCCAGGGCTTGGGCAAAGCTATCACTTTGAAGGTTTTAAAGCAGTATATGGTAGAAAATCTATCTCCTAGGCTGTGATAGTTTTTAGCAGTTATAAGGAGACAGTTCCCTCCTTGATTTCTAAAACTCTCCTTGTTCAATAAGATAGTCACTGAGCAGGCACATGTGGCTATTGAGTTTTCTATATATGGCTATTATGAATTGAAATGTGCCATAAGTACAAAATATACACTGGATTTTGAAGACAGTACAAAAAAATTCCCATTAAAATATCTATAAAATATTCCATTAATATTTTATATGTTTATTATCTGTTGAAATAAGATTTTGAATATATTAGATTAAATAAAATATATTACTACTTTCACTTTACTTTCTAGTTGGCTATGAGAAAAATTAAAATCACAAATGTGTTTCACATTTGTAGCTTGCATTATATTTCAATTCAACAATGTCATTCTACAGAATCCCTCAGTTATTGTCCTTAATTCTTAAGTTTTAGGTTGAAACCCAAAGTGATGTCAATTCAGCAAGAGAGTATAAAGTTGTACATATATATGCACCCAGCATCAGATCACCCAGATATATAAAGCAAATATTAATAGATCTAAAAGGAGAGATATCCAGTAATACAATAATAGGGGAATTCAACATTCCACTTTCAGCAATGGTGAGGTCATTAGATAGAAAATTAACAAAGAAACATTAAAGTTTCACTACACTCTAGACCAAATTGAACCAAGATACATTTACAAACTATTATCCAACAGCTGCAGAACATACATTCCTCTCATCAACACATGGAATATTCTGCAGGATAGACCATACAGTAGATCATCAAAAAGTCTCAATAAATTAAAAAAAAAATCAAAGCCATATCAAGTATCTTTTCAGACCATAATGGAATAAACCTAGAAATCAATAACAATAGGGACTTTGGAAATTGTACAAATACATGGAAATTAAACAACATGTTCCTGTACAACAATGGATCAATGAAGACACTAAAAAGAAAAATAAAAAATCTTTTGAAACAAATGAAAATAGAAACAGGAGATTCCTCAGAAAACTTGGAATGGACCCACCATTTGACCCAGCTATCCCATTCCTTGGTTTATACCCAAAGGACTTAAAATTAGCATACTACAGTAACAACAGTCACATCAATGTTTATAGCAGCTCAATTCACAATAGCTAGACTATGGAACCAACCTAGATGCCCTTCAACAGATAAATGGATAAAGAAGCTGTGGTATATATACACAATGGAATACTACTCAGCCATAAAGAAGAATATGGCATTTGCAGAGATGTATGGAATTGGAGATTATCATGCTAAGTGAAATAAGCCAATCCCCAAAAAACAAAAGCCAAATGTTTTCCCTGATAAGTGGATGATGATATAGAATCAGGTCGCGGGGGTGGGGGGGGGAGAGAAGAATGGAGGAACTTTAGATTACATAGAGGGAAATGAGAGGAGGAGGGGGAGGGGCATGAAAAATGGTAGAATGAGACAGACATCATTACCCTATGTACATGTATGATTACATGAATGGTATGAATCTACATCATGCACAATCATAGAAATGAAAATTTGTACCCCATTTGTGTACAATGAATCAAAATGAAGCCTGTAAAAATTAAAAAAAATAAAAATAAAAATAAATTTAAAAAAGAAGCACAACTGTTATGGTTTAAATATAAGGTATCCCCCAAAAGCTCACATATGAGACAATGCAAGAATGTTCAGAGATTAAGTGATTAGATTATGATAGCTATAACCTAATTGGTGTGTTGATCCATTGACGTGGATGAACTGTATGCAAACTGTGACTGGAGGAGGTGAGTCATGGGGATGTGATTTGGGGTTTGTATTTTGTCCCTTGTGAGCAGAGAGCTTGCGCTCTCTCTCTCTCTCTCTCTCTCTTTTTCTCCTTCCTGAGCTGCTTATCTTATCTCCACCATAGCTTTCTGCTATGATATTCTGCCTCATCTTGGACCCAGAAGTATGAAGTCAGCTGACCATAGAATGGACTGAGTCTCAAACCATGAGACTAAATAAACTTTTTCTCCTCTAAAATATATATATATATTTTGGTTGTGCTGGGGATTGAACCCAGGGCCTTGTGCATGCTAGGCAAGCACTCTACCAACTGATCTATATCCCCAGCCCTCAAGGTTGTTCTTGTCAGGTCTTTTGGTCTCAGTAACACAGAGTTGACTAAAACGGAAATATACCAAAACTTATGGGATATAGTTACAATCAGTACTGAGAGGGAAACTTAAAGAAATAATTACCCATATCTAGAAAGTAGAAAGATGTCAAGTAAACAACCTAACAATGCACTGCAAGGCACTAGAAATGCAAGAGGAAACCAAACTCAAAGTTAGTAAAAGGAAAAAAGTAATAAAAATCAGAGCAAAAATAAAAAAATTGAGACTAAAAAGCAAAGATGAACAAAACAAAAATTGCTTTTTTTAAAAGATAAATAAAACTGACAAAATTGTAGACAAATTAAGAAAAAGAAGGTACATATAAAATGAGAGACAAAAATAAAAATAAAGAGGAGACATAGTAACTAGTACTACAGAAATACAAAGGTGTTACTATACCACAAAAAATTGGAGATTCTAGAAGAAACAATAAAATTCCTGCATATTTGCAACTTATCAAGATTGAACCAGAAGAAATTGAAAACCAGAACAGACCAATAGTAAGTAGTGAGATTAAATCAGTAATAAAAAGTTCTTCCAAGAAAGAAAAGTCTAGAACTGAGCTGATTCAATGCTGAATTCTACCAAACTTTTAAGAAGAAATTATGTTAATTCTTTTTAAACAGCCCCCCAAAATTGAGGTAGAAATTCTTCCATGAAGCCAGCATTACCATGATCCAAACCCAGTCAAGAACACAACAAAAGAAGACTACAGGCCAATACTGCAACAAAATACTAGTGAATAAAATCCAAGAACACACCAGAAAGATCATGCATGGGATTTATCTCAGAGATACAAAGATGGGTCAACATACACAAATCAATAAATGTGGAATATCACATTAACAGAATTAAGAACAAAAATGAGAAAAAGAATGAGATCAAATTCCATATCCTTTCATGATTTCAAAAAACTCTACAGGCTGTGTGATGGTACATGCCTGAAATCCCAGCAGCTCAGGAGGCCAAGGCAGGAGGACAGCAAGTTCAAGGCCAGCCTCAGAAACTTAACAAGGCCCTGAGCAACTTAGCAAGATCCTTTCTCAAAAAATAAAAAGTGATGGGGATGTGGTTCAGTGGTTAGGCACCCCTGGGTTCAATCCCCAGTACCAAAACAACAACTAAAAACAACAACAACAACAACAACAAAAACTAAACAGATTCAATGCAATTCCTATCAAAATACCAAAGGCATTCTTAATAAAAATAGAAAAGACACTTAAAATTCATACATAAGTGTAAAAGACTCCACATAGCCAGAGCAATCCTGAGAGAAAAAGAACCAAACTGGGGGCATCATAATACCTGACTTCAAAATCTACCACAAAACTATAGTAACCAGAGCGGTATGGTACTAGCATAAAAACAGACTCATAGACCAATGGACTGTGTTAGAGAACCCAGAAATAAATCTGCGTACTTACAGTTGACTGATTTTGCAACAACACCAAAAAGGAATATCAGGGGAAAAAACAGTCTCATCAATAAATGGTGTTAGAAAACCTGGATATTAGATACAGAAGAATGAAACTAAGCCCATATCTCTATGTATAAAAATAAACTAAAAATGGACTAGGGATTTAATGTAAGACCCCAAAACATGAACCTACTAGGAGAAACCGGAGTGACAACTTTAGGACAGTTGGTCTGAACGAAGAAGTTTTTGGAAATGAACTCAAAAGCACAGGCAACAAAACCAAAAATTGACAAATGTGTTCACATCAAACTAGAAAGTTTCTGCATGGCAAGAACATCTCACCTCAGAAAAACCATTATCAAAAAGACAGAAGTAACAAATGCTGATGAGGATGCAGAGAAGGAGAACTCTATTGCAATGCACAGGTTAGTACAGCCATTACCGAAAACAATATGGAGTTCCTCAAAACACTAAGAACAGGACCATCACGTGATCTGACAGGCCCACTACTGGGATATCCAAAGGAAGGAAGTCAGTGTCTGAGAGCAGTGCCTACACTCCATGTTTGCCGCAGCACTATTCACAATGGCCAAGGTTTGGAATCCACCTCAGTGGCTGTCGGCAGATGAATGGGTTAAAGAATGTGGTACATATGTACAGGGAATATCATTCAGCCATAGAAAGGTGGAAGTCTTGTCATTTGCAGCCATACAGATGAGCCTGATGGACATTCGTTAACAGATCAGGCACAGAGACAAATACTGCCTGTTCTCATTTATATGTGGAAGCTAAAAAAGTCGATCTCACAGAAAGAGAGGGTAGAATAATGGCTACCAGAGTCTGGGAAGGGTAGCAGGGAGGAGAAAGGAGGAAGCAGTTGGTTAATGGTTATAATTTCACTTAGGTAGGAGGAATAAGTTCTTGTGTTCTATATCACAGTAGGGTGACTATAGTTAACAATATTTGATTGTATATTTCAAATTATCTAGAGGAGAGGATTTTGAATGTTGTCACCACAAAGAAAGGACGAATTTTGAGATGATGCATATACTAATTACCCTTATTTGATCATTACACATTTTATACATGTATCAAAATATCACACTATTCTTTACAAATAAGCACAATTATTACATGTCAATTAAAGAACAAACAAGGAAACAGAAAACCCCGACAGACATAAATTTTAGGTAGCAGCATAATTTTGTCTGATTTTCGTGAAGAATTGTGGTCCTTTCCCCTATTCAGAAGTTTCTTAACTGCCTTCCTGATTCCTCCTACTTAACACCCCACTCAAAAAGAAATTAATGTCTTTAACCTGAAAGCCTGAAATTTCAGCTAGTGGTAATATTATTCATTAACCTAAAGAGGTTATAGAAAGACTATAGCATTCTAGAGTGTCCAGGACAATGTGGTCAAAAAGACAGTGTGAGGCATGACTGTACTCATATCAAGGCTGGATCAGGCCTAGGTCAAGAGCAGACAAGTCAGGACTAGAGTCAATCAGACAGACTGAGCTGGGATATGAAGGTCTCTGTTGACAGCAAACAGGGGCCTCTGGCCCCACCAGAACTCAGCAGCTGTGTCTTCCCCTCACTCTCCTCATCCATTCATTTCCCTGATACTTTACTCCTAGGCTTTAAAAAGCAAGACACTTCTAAGGTGTGTCTTGATTTCCCATAAAATAAATGGTCTGCTTTCCCTCTTGCAGAGAAGCCTTAGAGAAGGGGAAGATGTGTGGATGTGTCTCCACTAGGGCTTGTCTCTTCTGGTTGAGGGGAGATTGGAATCCCAAAGCTTGGATCCAAGAGGACCCTAATGTGACATAAATGCAGTTTCCATGCCAGATTTATTTTTGGTGGTGTCCTGCTGCTCTCCTCCCCAGGCAGTGAGAAATCATTCACCCTCTCTGGATGTGTACAGTTTACACATAGCTTCTACTATGGGTAATATCTGCCATGCATAAATTCTATGCTTATGCAAGAATGTTTATCAACATTTTGTTATTCAAACACACTTAGATGGAGGAAAGAGTATAATGAATCCCCATGGACCATCACTCAGTCTCAACAATTCCCACATACGGCCATTTAAAAAAATCTATATTCCCTACTTCTCCCTAACCCCCTGCTACACATCACATTATTTCATCAGTAAATGCTTCAATTATGCATTTCTAAGAGATAAGAACTCTTTTCTTCTTTAAACATAACCACAATGCCATTTTGCCAGCTAAAAAGGAGATCTTTATTTAAAGCTTTATTATTTTTAGCTTTTATGAAAGTAATACATTCTCATTCAGATAATACCAGAAGGTATAAAGAAGAAAGTGAAAGTTTCTCATAAATCACACCCAGAGATAATTACTGTTCGCATTTTGGTATATGTAGTTTTATGTAATATGTTTTTGTATGTTCCTTATGCAAGTTTACATACATAATATGCTACAGATGCTGTTTACAATTTTGTTTTATTTTTTGATAAATGTGTTAGTCAGATTTCTGTCATGATAAAAAAATACCTCAGAAAATTAACTTAGAAAGATAAAAGGCTTATTTGGGGTCACAGGTTTGGAGATTCTAGTCCATGACTGTTTGGCCCTATTGCTTTGGGTCTGTGGTGGAGCAGCTCATCATGCAGAAGTGTGTGGCAGAGAAAAACAGCTTACTTCATGGCTGGGAAGCAAAGGATACTACTATCCTCTTCAGGAACACATTTCCAAGGACCCAAAGATCTCCCCCTGAGCTTTACCTTTTAAAATTTCCAGTGTCAAGTGGGGGACCAAGCACTTGGGGAGATATTTAAGATCCAAACTATTGCAAAAAGCATTTTAAAAATTAAAATATAAAAGGCATACAAAGAAGTGCATACATTGGGCACTGGCTAACCTTGTGTCAATTCCACAAGGGTCTTAGTTATTGAAGCATTGTAATATATTTTAATGATTTTAATGTCTTGTAGTTAAAGTCATCCAAATCAGTTGCTCTTCTTCAAGATTGTCTTGACTCTTTTAATGCTTTGCATCTGTTTTAGAATCAGTTTGTCAATTTATACAAAATGATAAAAATGTTAAGATTTTGATTAGAAAAGCATTGAATTTTATATCAACTTGGGAAGAACTGACACCCTTATAATATTGATTCTTCCAATCCATAAATACATCACCCCACTCATTTAAATCTTCTTTGTTTCCATAAAAAAGTGCACAGGCTTTTGTCCAGAGGCCTTTTAAAAGTTTGGGTTTTTTTTTTAGACATATATGACAGTAGAATGTATTTGGGCATATTATACCTACAAGGAGTATAATTTATTCTAATTAGGATCCCATTCTTGTGATTGTACATGGTGTGGAGTTACCCTGGTTGGTATTCAAATACAAGGTAGGAAAGTTATGCCTGATTAATTCTACTGTCTTGTTAACAGTTCCTTACATCTTTTTTAGGATTTATGTTTAGGTACTTTCTGTTGATACCATTAAAATGGCATTAAAACTATTTTTATTTGTTGGTTTTATGTGGATATACAATTAATTTTTGCATTTAAAGCTGTGGCCTTGTTTGCATTGGTTAAATTAACTTTCTTGTAATGCAATCAATCACCATCCAAATCAAGAAGTAGAGTGTCACCTATACCCCCAAACCTTTCTCATGCCTTTCAGGAATTAACCCCAACAAACATCACCACCATTCTGACTCCCATCCCTATGGGTTTGCTGACTTTTGAAGTTTACATAAATAGAATCACATGCAGTATCCGCTGTTCCCTGTGTGACTTCTTCTATTTCACATTGTGTTTGTAAGGAGTGGTCATGCCATTTTAAGTAGCACTGGTTTGTTTATTTTCCACCTTGTGTAGTATTCTGCTATATGAGTATATCACATTTTGTCCATCATGGACCCCTGTCCGCATCCACCCAGTGTGTCGATATTAGGAATGTCTTTTGGTACACACGTGTATGCATTTCTATATATGGTTTCTACATATGATTCTACATTACATTTCTTATGGTATATACTTAGGTGTAGGCTTGAGGTTTGAATGACTCAAGCCTACACCTAAGTATATACCATAAGAAATGGAATGGCAATACATAAGAGTTCCATTTGCATGTACTAGCAATACATAAGAGTTCCATTTGCTCCACATTCTTGGTTATTAGTATATTTTTCTATACTAGTTTTTGGGTAATTGTCATTCATTAGCGTGCACTTTCCTAGTGACTGAAGAAATTGAGTGCCTTTTCATGTGCTTATTAAACACATGGATATCATCTTTTGTGAAGTACCTATTAACCTCTTTTACATTTTTCTGTTTTCTGTGCCTTTGCCTATAGATTTTAGGAGTCTTATGTATTCTGGACAGAAATTTTTGGTCAAATATATATGCTGCAAATAGCTTCTCCTACTATGTAAATTTCCTTTCCACTCTTTTAAAGTATCATTTGATAAGCAGAAGTTTTAAATTTTAATATAGCCCCTTTATCAATATTTTCCTTTATGATTGGTGTATTCTTGCTTCGAAATATTTGCCTACTCCCAGGTCATTACTATGTACTCCTGTGTTCTACAAGCTTTGCTTTACCTCTCTCTTTGCGCTTGTAGTAACTGAAGTTGATTTTTATGTTTGTTGTTGGATAGGGATTTGAATTAATTTCTGCCATTTGCACACCCCATGATTGAACTCCATTTATTTAGATGACTGTCCATTTTCTACTCTTCTATCACATTACCTTTATAATAAGTCCAATGACAGCATATGTGACTCTGTTTTTGGATTCTGTAATTGGGCACTGGCTAATGTTGAGTCAATTCCACAAGTGTTGTAGTTATTGGTGCATTAGAATATATTTTAATGTCTGGTAGTTAAATCATCCAAATTAGTCACTCCTCTTCAAGATTGTCTTGGCTGTTTTAATGCTTTGCATTTGTTTTATAATCAGTTTGTCAATTTATACAAAATGATAAAAATGTTAAGATGTTAATTAGAAAAGCATTGAATCAACTTGGGAAGAACTGACACCCTTATAATATTGATTCTTCCAATCCATAAATATATCACCCCACCCATTTAAATCTTCTTTAATTTACCTCTATAAAAAAAGTGCATAGGTTTTTTGTCTAGAGATCTTGCGCATCTTTTTTAGGATTTATTTATGTTTCAATGTCATTAAAATGTCACTTTAAAACTATTTTTTATTGGTTGTATATGGATATAAAATTAATTTTTGCATATTAAGCTGTGGCCTTGCTTGCCTTGGTTAAATTAATGTTCAAAGTCTATCAATTTATCTACACATTCTTTTGTATTTTCAAATACACAAAGGGACAATTTCATTTTCCATCATTATAACCTCCTCCTCCTCTGTATTGCACTGTGAAGGGCCTATGATAGAATGTTAACCAGGGGAGGCAACTACTTCATTTCTGATATCAGGGACAAGTCAATCTTCATCATGAAGAATGGTGTTTGTGATAGAATATTTTTAGTTACCCTTTATGAAATTAAGAAAATTTTCTTTTGTCACTAATTTGCTGAATGCTTTTTTCTTTAAATTTTAAACACGAATGGGTTTTGAACTTTTTTTTATCAAATGACTCTTCATATATTGAGCTGATCATGTGCTTTTTTTCTCCTTTATTTATTTTGCTAATTAGTCAATTATAATCAATTACATTGATTTTCAAATAGTAAATTTTGCTTTCCTGGAATAAGCCCAAGTTGATTGTGATGCATTATTCTTTTATCTATTGCTAGATTCAATTTTCTAATAACTTGTTTAGGATTTTTACATCTATGTTCATGAGAGAGATTGATCTGTAGTTTTTCTTACTGCAATATCCTTATCAGATTTTGTAATGGACATTATATTGATTTTATAAATCAGTGGGGAAGTATAACTTCTCTTTCTATTCTCTGAAAGAGTTTGTGTAGAATTGCCATTATTTGTTTCTTAAACATATGGTAGAATTCACTGGTGCAGCAATCTATATTTGAGTTGTTTTTCTTTAAGTGGATATGAGAGTAGTTTTTTGTTTTGTTTTGGACACAATATCTTTATTTTATGTATTTATTTTTATGTGGTGCTGAGGATCAAACCCAGTGCCTCACACATTCTAGGCAAGTGCTCTACCACTGAGCCACAACCCCAGCCCCCGAGCTGTAAGTTTTTGTATATGCTTTTTATCAGGGTGAGGAAAATCTTTGATTTCTAGTTTTCTGAGAATTTTTATGAAGAATGGGCTTTGAATTTTGTCAAATGCTTTTTATACATGTATTGAGATAAATATCTGGTTTGTCCTTTTTAGTCTGTTCATATGGTAAATTACCTTGATTTTTCAATGTTAAACTAAACTTGCATTCCTAGTCATGATTTATGACCAATTTATATAATAAATAGACTTGCTCATTAGACTTACTTAAGATGTCAGCTATTATTTGTACTGAGCATTTTTTATAATTCCATTGTATTACTTATGATGACTTATTAGCCATACCTTTTCCTTTTGTCATTTTATTGATTTCTTAAGGGTGTATGTATACATATTTAACTTCATGATCCCTTAAGTAGTCATCTGCGTACATCTAAGAGCATTCAAACAAATATCTTTTATTTAATTGTCCATATATCTGGGCTTAAATATTCCATGTATATTCTATTTAGTATCTTCTATTAGATGCTCCTTTTGTTCATCTTTCTTTTCTCCCTTTGAGTTAGTTGAGTATGTTTTTTATTTCTATTATTATATTAGTTGTATAATTTTTTGCTAATCTCATAGTTGCTACCCCCAATATAACATGCACCTTTGATACATTACAATAAATGGAAGACTTTTACCACTTTCATCATTCCTATTGAGAAGTTATTCATGTTTTGTTGTTATTGATTTGAGAATAATGTGGGCTTTTTTTCCTCTGGCTGATTTAAATGGTGCTCTTGGTTTTGGATTTTAGGGGTTTTGCTGAGATGCTTAGGGTGTATAGCTATCGTGTTCAGGGGTCTCTGAAAATCTGTGACTTGAGGTTTTCATCAGTTAAAAAAATCTCACCCTCCTTTCTTCAAACATTGTTTACACCACAATGGGTTCTCCTTTTCTTCTGGGATTCCAATTATACATATGTTAGATCTTTTCATCACATTTGCCTCTTGTACTCTTTTCTATTTTTCTATCTTTAAAAACATTCCCTACCATCTGATTCTTGTCTTTCAACTTATCATTCCAATCTCTTCTTCTCTTTGCCCTGTTTACTCTGTGGCTAAGTCCAAATTAATTGATTTTAGTCATTGTATATATTTTAGTCTTAGGACTCTATTTTAGTTCTTTTTATAGATTCAGGGTGGTCTTGTTTTTAGTAAAATTTTCATTTTCAGTCAATTTTTTTGAAGATATTCGTCATAACTCTTTTAAAGTCTGTGTCTGAAAACATCAATATTTTGTTCAGCTGTGAATCTGTTTCTGTAATCTGTTCTTTATTTTGGGTCTTTGTTATTTCATTCTGTGTCCTAGAATGACTAGTCATTTATTATGGAATGCCAGAAATTGTTACAAAAAATGTTAGTTTCACTGTAACTGTAGCCACTTCTTTGGAAGCTGACTTTGGCAGTTACTATTTTTTTTTTTAATTTGCTTCACTTGTTTTTCTTCTTAGACATATATAATAGTAGAATATATTTTGGCATATTTTACATATATGAAGTATAACTTATTTGAACTTGGATTCTGTTCTTTTGGTTGTACATGATGAGGAGTTACCCTGGTCATGTATTCAAATACAAGGATAGGAAAGTTTCCCCTCTTTGCCTGACATTCTTAATTCTAAGGAAAGCCACACCTGAATAATTAAGATATTAACTGATAAATACTCTAGATTTACAGAACCCAGAATATTTGGTGACTTTCAGACAACATCAGTACATGTAATGCCCTTCTTTGTTCTTTAATCCTGTGCCTCGACTAAAATAAAGTGGTCAGATTGCTGTGAAGTTTAACCTGCAGAAAAGTAATGTATTTGTCTAAAGAAAATTATAATAACTAGCTCCAGGAGGTCAAAGTTGACTGCAATATTATGGTCAGAGAAATAAGAAAAGGAGGTATACACCCTTAATGATGAAGACTCCAATCACCAGTGTAGTCTTCCTGCCTTTTGTCCCATTGGACTTCCTTTTCCTCCCTATAAAAACTATTTTGATCACCTGAGTTTCCTAAGATTATTTTTTGGGGGGTGAATGATTGCTCCTTCCTCACCTTCCAGGGTGCCAGCCCTTGAATAAGGCTGATTTCCTTCCCACCAACTTATCTACTGAGTATTGGCTTTTGAGTAGTGAGCAGGTGGACTTGGGTCCAATAACATCTGGATGATGCTATCTTCCAATTAAGATTTACTTAGTCAAGTGGGATGAGGTAAGGTCACCTACATTTGAAGTTGAACTCCAGTTTCTGAAAAGGCTAGTATATTCCATACTCACTTTTATTTTTTGGCTTTAGTATTTAATAGGTCCCAAATGGAAGCCTAGAAGTTTTACCAGATCTTCTCCTTGGTCATCTCCAAGTTTTGTCTTCCTAATAGTGCAAGACTACTAAACACTTTTTAAATTTCCCAGTCTCATAGGTACTTTTTGATTAAGTTTATCAGTCCCTGAGCTGATGATTATAGATCACAAATGCCTTGAGGAAAATTGCCATTGAATATTGGGCTCACTTCTTTGAATTTTTCTTTCCTCCAGGATTTTAACCTCTTATGTCCTAGCTGCCTTGGTAGCTTTAGACTTCTATTTAGGTCTCCTCGGCCTCATGTCAACAGCTCTTATCAGATTCACAGTGTCATATCAACAATTTATGGTTGTTTTGTTAGTCTCTGAGCTCCCACATCTGACTCAGTGAACACATCAAGGGGGAAACAGTGGTGAAAGTAGGGTGCTTCTGAATTCATTTCACTTCTGTTGGGGACTTTGGATCATAAGTCCTGGATGCTTTGGAGGCTGTCTGATGATTTTTTAAACTTGCTTTAAAAAAGTTTTCACTAGAAGAAGAATCCATCTGATATAAGCCAGTCTCTCACAGACAAGAACTGAAATCTTGCAACCTGCTTTTATGAAAGAGTCTTGTGACTGCTACTTTGTGTTAGACCTGGAGTTAAGTAGAAAAGGGATCAAATAAATGCGAGGGAGAAGAATTCGAAAAGGATTAAGTTACTTGACATCCAAAAGGCTTAGCACCGCCACAGTCCTCCTTGTTCCTCAGATTAGTAATTACATTTTGGGCTTGCTTCTAGGTTGGAAGGAACTTGGAAGTTGTTTTATAGAGTCTGAAGGACTCTAGTGTAACTTGGGCAATAATGGGGGAGGGACACAAGGGAGCAGGGGCCAAGGGTATAAATAGAAGTTGAAAGGAAATTGATTTTGGCTTGATAAAAAGGAAGTATTTCTAACAACAAATGATTGGAAGGAAGATCAATGGGAAATAATGCATGCCTCCTCTGTGAAGGCACTCAAGCATGGCCTGGGTAGGGTGGAATACTACAAAGGATACCGAAGTATTGGATGGGGGATAGACTAGATAGTCTAGCATATTTCTACTCGTAGTAAGTTAGGAACTCAATAAATGTTGATGAACGGGTGATCTGCCACCTCCCATATCATGCTGAGATTTCGTGATTTCAGAAGTGAGGAAGACAGTATGGTCCCATACAGAGCACACAGGGCTAGAATGCTGTGTTCCAAGAGTAATTTAGGGAGAAGAACAAGGAGATCTTTTCCATTTCCTCCTCTCACACCCAAGCTCCAGCCAACCTTAAAAATCCTTATTAAACTTTTGTGATAAGCTGAGCTCCATTGCAGAACGTAAAGGCCTAGTGGAGATGTGGATGGATGGAGGCGAATGGGAGTTTTCTTTGCGGTGGTGGGCAGTCCTGATTCATGCTTTCTGAGGCGCACAGGTGCAGGTTTTGCAGAGGCTGGCATTTTGCCCTCCATGAACACCATCCAGGAGGTCATCTCCTGGCTGGTCACCCCTTCCCTCCTCTCTGTGGCATTTTCTGAGCCAGGGTGGGGCTGCTGCTCCCTGCCTCACTGCAGGCTGGAAAAGGCTCATCAATGCCCCTGCCTGGGGAGCTCAAGGCAGCCACCCTCCCCCACCTCATCCCCAGGCAGTGCTGAGAGGACTGCTCCCACCAGCCAGCCAGATCCTGCAAATGGTGCTGCTAAATATTTCATTCGGGCTTAACAACTCAATCTGCCTGCCATTATCCTGAGGGCCCCCGCAGCCCCCAGCCCCTCTCTGATTAACAAAGTAGCTGGCCGGGAAGATCTGCCGAAGCCATCATTGCAGGCTGTTAGCTGCTGCTCAGGGCGGGCTCGGGCGGAGGCACAGCATTAAGCGGGAAGCATCGATTGCAGCATTAGCTGGCTTTTTACATTCCCAGGCAGACAATGCAAGTACCTTCAATTATCTTCAAAGCAACTGAAGGGAAGGAAATTGGTCTTAGATGTGGTAAATAGACTCCACAAAGTCCGCTGAAGCATGCAAAGATGTGCACACCAGGGATGGAGAGGCCTAGCCCATGAGGCTGTGCCATGGCTGTTCAGAATTCAGGCAGCCATTTCAGGGAGCCCAGCCCTGGGAGAACACAAGGGGGTCTTAAGACCAGGTTGTCCAATGCCAAAGCAACTGCAGGAAGGTGAGAGTCAAAACAGCACTAAGGTTGGAATCACACTTAGATTTCAGTGTTGGCTGTACTGATGTGTGACCTGGGTTAGTAGCCTAAACCCTCTGGGCCTCATTTTCCTTTTTAGTTAAATGGGAATAATAATATCTACCTTAGAAGGAAATGATCATGGTCTCAGACTCAATATTCTGTGTTTTGGACCCTACTCTATGTCCTCAATACATCTTGTGCTTATTTCTGTCAGGGTACCTCACACTGGATTGATTGTTGACTTTCATGTCTGTATATCCCATTAGACTAGCAGTTGTTAACAATTTTTTAGGGGTCACAACCCCATGAAGGTGCTGGTGAAAACCATGGACCCTCTCCCCATAAACAAAGGCACTGAAAGGTTATAATTTTCTTGTGATTTCAAGGTACTGAATAGAAGCAAGGCTAGAATCCCCATGCCAGTGTTTACACAGGATGTGGCACATCAGTCAAAATCAGAATGCATCTGATGACTGTTTAAATAACTTCAAAGATGCTTTCCAGTTCTATAGTTTTGGAATTCAATTCTGTTCACAAAGCATTTGGCCAGTGCTTATTGTGTTGAAGGCCCCAGATCGGATCCCGTGGGGAAAATGAGGACGTGAGTCCTGCCCATACATCGGGGAATGAGACCTGAACACGTGTCAGTGACTCAAGGGCTGAGTTCAGCCATTTGAAATCCCCCTTCCCTTCCCTCAGCAGAAAACAACTCCTGGGAAAGGGTTTTATCCCTTTCCTTTCTGGCTCTGACCTTGGGGATCCTAGAAGGTGGGCTGTTGGGACTGACTGGGAGAGGAAAGTAAGTGTGTCTGTGATTGAGGCCATGGGTGCAGCATGGTGAGGACACTAGTTGCTGCAGAAGCACTGTGCTGGGCCAGGAGGCCAGGCCCCAGCAGCTAGCACCTGCTGTGGCTGTCCGGTTCCCCTGCAGGGTTAATCTATGCAATGAGGACATTGTTATGCATGGGCAATTTGTATAACTCTGCCAAACCTCTGATTGCAGGGTGCTTAAGTGCCTGTTGGGAAAAGCTGGCAAGAGAGTACCCCTTTGTCCTTTTCAGGCCATTGAGAGTGGAGGATTGAAAGGCTGGGCTACCAAGTCAGGATCTAGCAGAGCTGGCTGGGCCCATAGAGATGGCCCTCTGGGGGTGGAGTCTTAGAGAGTGCACTGGGGCTTCCCACAGGCCTGTTTCAGGGGATTCAGCTCATTCCCACCTCACAGCCTGGTGCATCTTCTCTGCTCTTATCGACTTAATTTTAAAAGGATGAAACCCCTGGTGGATGTTTTTAAGGAGTTAAATAAGTATCAGCAATGGCTCCTGTTGGGGCTGTTTGGATTTGAAAAGAAAATACTGAGATGTAAAGATATCAATATTTAATTGTCTTTTGGAGCCTGCATTTTCAAGCAAGCAGCAGGGAGCTGAGAGGCTTTTCTGAATGTGTAGGTGTGTGCATGTGTGCAGGTTCGCATATGTGCATGGATGTGTGCGTGCTTAATACGGAAGTCTTCAGGGGCTTTGTTTGTGTTCACTGCTCTTTTCCTATTTAACTTTGCTCCCATCACCTCGAGGGGTAAATGAACAGGGGATGGACTTTTAAAAAATTAGTTCAACAAATAAGTGCAACACAATTATGTGCCCTCTTCTCACCCATCAGACATTTGCATCCAGCAGGGAGTAGGTCCTTTACACATATTGGCCTGCTACTTATTGGAAAGACTGGAATGAACCCCACAAAAATAGAAGCCTGTGGGCCTGATTTATGGGGTAGCTCCTATGCCTCAGAGGCTGGATTGTGGGAGAGGCCTTCCCAGGCGGAGCCTGTCTTTCCTGCATGCCTTGCATAGTTCCTAAGAACATGACAGATGCTCAATAAATCCATGTTGAATGGTTGTTGGACTCCTTAAGCATTCCCTTTAGCTTTGTGGTCATTTCTGCCCACTCTGCCTGCCTCAAATGCTTGGCAGTTTCCCAGAAAAAGATACATACATCCCAGAGGAAGAAAAGAGACTCAGAGTAGTTAAAAAGACCCTACAAATGGCAGAAAGCTGGAGCAAGAAGGGGCTGAGCCTAGAGAGGGGTGTCATTTGTCCTACATCAGGCAGCACCATTAATGGGACTTGGTTCAGACCCTGGAGGAAGCTCTTGGTCTCCTGATGAGGGGAGTTTATGAAATGTCCATCCCAGGGGCCTTTTCAGGAAAGAGAGAGATGAGGTTCTCAAAGGCAGGGGCAAGAACAAGATGTCATTTCCTTCCAAAGTGGGGTCATCCTTTAAGCCCCTGTCTTGTTCTGTTGGTGCTGTTAAAGCAAAATATCATAGACTTGGTAATTTATAAACAATGAAAAATTATTCCTCACGTTTCTAGAGGCTGAGAAGTCCAAGATTAAGGTGTTGACAAGTTCAGTATCTGTCCAGGGCTTTGTCTCTGCTTCCAGGATGCTGCTTTTTTGGGTACCTTCCAGAGGGTACAAAAGCTATGACATCACACAGCAGAAGAATCAGAAAAGAGGTTAACCATTCCCATTAGCCCTTTGATAAGGCCCTAATCCTATCTGTGAGAACTCTGCCTCATAACTTAATCAACCCCTAAATGCCCTGCCTCCTACTATTATTAAATTGGGGGTTAAGTTTTAACTCATGGATTTTGGGGGACATTCAGACAACTGCAGTCCCTATCTTATAAAGGCAATGGAAAAGACACAGGTTAGGGGCCTTCAGGATTTGCATGTGGCATTAGTGGAGAATAAAGTGATATGAAAAACAAAACCAGGAAAAGCTAACACTTGACCAGCCATCCCTCAGTGAGATGGACCCCTGATCAGTTTTTTCCCTTAGAGGATGCCAGAGAGATGTCACATTCCAGGGAGATGTCAGGCAGGCCTGGGATGTGGTGTCACTCTCTATTTATACCTGGGTCTGGATTCCTAAAGGAGATAATATAAAGTAAAATGTAATCTAGATGCCCCCTTCCCTTATCACAGGCACAGGAATCTCCCACATTGCTCAGAAGGAAGTAAATAGAGTTTCAGAGAGGGGAAGAGGCTGTCAGAGAATCTCCAGTTCCTTTATCTGTGAGAATTGAACATTGCAAGGAGGACAGACAAGTGTCCAATGGAGGGAGTACCACCCCTTTGTCCATTTCCAGGTAGCACCACTTATGGTACATGAAGAGTGAGCCCTGCTGTTGTGCTCCAAAGGGCTATGGTCACACACAACTGAACAGGGCTCCCTGGAATTGGGCTGCACAAAGGCTCTGGGTGAAGGGCTGAAAACTTGGCCAAGAAGTCATTAAGACCACTCCAGCAACTCTGGGCAAGTCAGCACCCAGACTATTACTGTGCCCAACCACCAAGGTTTTACAGCTTTCCTTTATGACTTTGATGTTTCATTTCACAGTGACTCCTGATTAAATAAAATCTGTTGCTGCAAAAAATAGAAGATTCTGGTCCCATCTTGCACAGAGATGGGGGTGACCACTTAGTATGTCTGAGGTCCTCAATTCTCAATCCCTATTAAGTTATTCAACTCTTAGATTATCTGTTAAAAGCAATTAGTCCTCTTCCTACTCAAAATGCACATACCTACATAGATGTACAGTTTGGCATATGATTTCAGGGCCTTTATGGACCTCAGGAAACCCATTGAAATAGCTCATTGATATGATACCTGCCTTGGAAGAACATTTTTGAGTTTTAGGACAATGTAATAATGTTGAATTGCATTTTGCAGTTTGAGGAGCACTTTCACCAAGCATTGTGGTAATCTTCATAATAACCCTGTGAATGGTTTTTATTATTGTTTTTATTTACAGATAAAGAGAATGGAACTCAAAGGGATGATGTCAGCTTCCCACAGATTGCAGGAGGTGAAGTTGGAACCAGAATCAGGCCCTCAGTCTGCATCATGTGGACTTTCACAAGGCTGTGCTACCTCTTTCCTTTGAGTCTCCTCCACTTCTCACAGCTATGGCAACCTAGGGCTCTCTTATGGCTCTTTCATCTGTTCTTGTTTTGTGAGCTATATGATGGGTGAAGACTCAGGAGTTAGCTGTGAGGATGACCAGAGACTTTGGGACAGGAAAGAGGACCACAAGACAGAATGGTCATCAACGGCCAAAGTGATCTTCTGAGTTAGCGATTGTGTCTGATAGTCCTCAAGGACATTTGTGCCTCCTAGTCATGTCAGGAAGGGTTCTGAGAGTGACAGGATTCTGGGTCTGGAGGTGACCTACTATTCATTTGTTGAATTATATTTCCTAGGTCTACAAATTCACTGGGAGGAAAATATGTCTCCCATCTCCACACCATCTGCAAATGAGTGGCAAATATAAAACCCTAAGGGATGTTTTAAGTCATCTTCAAAACTGAGCAAGACCTCTCCTGGTCCAAATTTCTTAGATCTGTAGCTGTGCAAACAGTAGTGACATCAGAACAACTTTCTCTTTAATTCCTTTCTATAGATTTCCAAGGGAATTTTTATAATATCATTTGCTCAATTCAATTCTAATGAATATGGATTAATATTCTGCATTATAGCTATTGATCTTTGACCATTGATCCAAGAAAGGGAGGATTGCTACTCATAAATCCCTCCATTTGGATTGAGGATTCCCTGGGGCAGAGATGGGGAGGTGTAAGTAGCAAGAGATGGAAAGTCTAGAGCAGGGGTTGAGGCTGGGGAATGTTTGAGGGCCAGAGATAGAAGGGTGAGGGTCATCTTGACCACATTATGCTTCATCCAAATAATCTCACTGATTCTTTTCTAGCCATCCATGAAGTCTCCCATTCCTTTATTCATTCTGTGCTTCCCTTCTTATGCCTGCAATGCTCTTCCTTTCCATCCCTATTTGTTCAGATTCTACTAACATTTCCAAACCAAGATCAAATTTTAGGTTTTCACAAAGCTTTTTCTGGTTCTCTTCCTATCTACTACTATAGTTTTCTCAAATTTTTTATATCCCTACATAGAATCTTACTTATATGTTCTTCCTTCTGTTTCTGATGGTTCATTTAAAAAGGAATCTTTTAGCTATACCTATTTTCTTCTTATAATATCCTTTATTAAGTTTCACTATTCATTTTTATAGTGGAGTGGAGTAAATGGAGGGCAAGTTTATCCCTGGGAAACTTCCTTCTTATTCCTGTTCAATTGACAGTATCAAGTTGCTAATCATGTTGCTCTCAAATAAAGGCAGTATAACTTTCTGTTGAAAGGAGATGGTCTCTCCATTTAGCTCTACAGTTATTGGATGGATTCATTGTGTTCATTTATTAATGAGTGATTAAGTCTTCCTGAGGTCCAACTCTCATTTCTCTTCTCATGAATTTCTTTATTTTCCACCAATTTCTCTCTGCCAGCCTTCTTTCCCATCAGCCTCCACCCTCCTCTTTCTCAGTCTTATGCTTCTTTCTCCAATTGTCCCCCCCCCACTTCTGGTGACCTGCAAAATGCACTGGCACAGTGGTGGTAGTGATGATGGGGGGATGGTATTTCCTTTGGGCAGTAAAAAGGTACAAGCTTTGCCTTCAGAGGAGCACTGATGGGCTAAGGAGAGGAATAAAAGGCTGTAAAGCTTTGCGGGGGTACATTTTCCTTAATATGAATGTTAGAATAGGGAGGGGAAACTTGGGGATCGGAGAAAATTCCAATACAGCTTCCAGATGTAACCTCTGAAGCACTGCAGTTTCCATATGTAGAACTCTTCAGTGTACGATCTTTCCAAGTCTATCCTCTCAATAGCACTAAGTCATATTCTTGGTAGTCTGTTCTGATCCTGGCCTAACCTATGTCTCCAGTTCCATCTTAATCACTCACTTTTTGTCCAAAAAACAGGATCTTTTCATGACTTCTAGAAGCAGTAGATAACACAGAAGCAAAACCCACAAGGTGCATGTAGAGCTGCAGGCAGTTCTAATGTTTCAGGAGCATAATGCATGAGACCAGGTGTCTGTGCTCAGACTTATATGAGATCTTGTAGAGAAGACACAGTGAAGGCCACATTGAAGGGTGAGGCTTCCCCCTCTGTCCAACTGTAAAATTACATTGTATAGTTCCCTCCTGAAAGATGTATCAGACAGGGTATAATTCAGAGACAGAAGCCATAACAGAAGTTTTGAACATCTGAAAGAGAATTCGCATGTAGAACTATTAAATAACTATAAATTGCTAACTCACTTAAAAGGCAGAAGAGGACACTAGGGTATTCACTAGCATACCTAGAATTGGGTGACCCACAGAGCCAAAAGTTAAACCTTGGAGTGGGAACTTCTTGGCTGGAGCTGGTCTGAGGGAAGTTGGCTGAGGCGACATAGCAAAACTGTACTGGAAAATGTTCAAGCCGTATCCACTGCTACTATGGAACAAATTGCTATACCACCTGGGTAAATGAACCTGACAGAGAAAGGAAGCAAATGAGACTCCAATAAGAGTGGCTGTATTCGGGATTGTTTTCAGTTCTGTAGATTTTTTCCAGAGTATTCGGGATTGTTTTCAGTTCTGTAGATTTTTTCCAGAGTATCATAGACAGAGCCTTGATGGATAGGGAGCCAGTGGCAAAGCCAAAAAGTACTCTAAAATAAAATTTAGAAGGATGGGCTCAAATTCAAAGAGACAACTGTTTTACAGGTTATCCCTTCAGATACTTAACTTCCATCCACTCCTTTGTACATAGATGTTATGGTTTGGATATGAGGCGTCCTCCCTAACCTCCTGTGCTAACAATGCAGGAGTGTTTCGGAATGGAATAATTACATTAAGAGAGCTTCAGCCTAATAAGTAGGTTAATCCATTGATGGATTAATAATTCTAATAGATTAACTGGATGGTGACTGCAGACAAGTAGGGTGTGGCTGGAGGAAGTGAGTCACAGGGAGCATACCTTGGGAATTATATATTTTGTTCCTGGTTCCTACTCCTAGTTCCCTTTCTCTCTCTGGGTCTCTCTCTCTCTCTCTCTCTCTCTCTCTCTTGATTGTCCTGAGCTGAACACCTGTCCTCTGCCATGCCCTTCTGCCATAATGTTCTGCTTCACCTCAGGTCCAGAACAGGGGAATTGGCTGACCATCATCTGAACCTCTGAAACTGTGAGACTTACTTAAACTTTTCTTTCCCTAAGTTTATCAGCTATTTGGTCACAGTGACAAAAAAACTGACCAAAATAATAGATTTGAAATTCATACAACCAAAAAAGATGTGTTTTTTGACCTAATAAGATGCACTCATCTTTACAAAGAAAGGCATTTTTGTTCTCTCACTGAAATGAAGAGAAGTAAAGTTTCAACGCTCATTTTATCCAGTTCTGGGAGAGAGTCACGCTATTCCATTACTAGATCATATTAATTCTTTGCTAAGGTAGTCACAGTTTCTCCATCTGAATATCCTTTCCTTAAAGAATACATTTACTCTTGGCAATTGCAAAGTTATTTCCCGACAACTTGTATAATATACTAAGTGAAAAGGGGCAAAAATAAAAATAATCCATACATAGAAAGAAGAAAATATGTATAACTGCTACCATCCTTGTTGATATAACTGGTCTCAAGGTGTGTGTGCATATAGTCTTTCTTTTCCCATTCCCTGTTTTGTGATTTTATTACTCTCAAGCAGGACATCACTTGGTTAGCCTTTCTTACCTGCTGGGGTGACCCAAATTCTCATTCCTGATAGGTTTGAATCCTTAGAGTTCCTGTGTACTTTGGTAGCTGTGATTTCCATTAATGCTTACTACTGGGCACAGAAGTAGTGTAGGATGCCCCAGAGAATCCCCTGGGCTTTAGACATAATCATTTCTGGAACATATTTTCTTTTGGGATCAATCACACCCAACTGGTAGAGTAATCCCCTTTTCTTATCTCTTGATTCAGTGGGACAAGGAACACAAATAGCCAGAGAGGAGTCTCAATTCCTAATTCAATGGAACCAGGCTTATTTTCTCTGGTGGAAGCTTTTCTGCCATGGGAGTCAAGATCTCTAGAGTAACAGAGCTCAAAGTTGTGGTGATAGGAATCAAAAATTTTGTAAGCGATTAGTTTTAGTGATAAGAAGAACCATTCTGACTTCCACCCCTTGATTCATATGTGTTCTAACTATGGGAAAAATAGCACTATATATTAGTCCTTGATTCAGAGTGTATGCTGTATTCAGTATGACAGAACCCCATTATTTTACAGTGTTGTCTCCCAACTGGAACCACAACTGAGACATTAGTGGCTCATTCCACCATTCTTTTAGGCCAGTTGTTTCTGGGTGATGAGGTATATAATAAGAGTGAATTCCACAGGCCTGAGCCCATTGCCACACTTGTTTTGCTGAGAAATGAATTTTTTGATTAGAAGCAATGTTGTGAGGAATACCGTGATGGTGAATAAGATGTTCTGTGAGCCCATGGATAGTGGTGCTAGCAAAAGCATTACAAACAAGGACAATGAATCCATAACCCAGAATACATCTCTATTTGTTATGGTTTGGTATGAAAGGTCTCCCAAAGGCTTATGTATTGAAGCCTGGTCCCAGTGCAGCAATATCCAGAGGTGGATCTTTTGGAAAGTTATTGGATCATGAGGGCTCTGATCTCATCAATGGATTAGTCCAGGAAGGGATTCATAACTGAATGGACTACTGGGAGGTGGTAAAAACTGTAGGAAGTGGGGCCTGGCTGGAGGAAGTAGGTCACAGGGGGCATGCCCTGAAAGTTATAACTTGTCCCTGGCCCCTTTCTCTTTCATTCTCTCTGCTTACTAGTGGCCATGAGGTATGCAGGTTTGCTCCACCACACCCTTTCTGTCATGATTCGCTGCCTCACTGTGGGCCCAGAAACAATAGAGCTGCCTGAACATGCATGGAAATCTTTGAAATGGTGAGCCAAAATAAATCTTTCCTCCACTGAGTTGTTTTTCTCAAGTATTTTGTCACAGAAATGAAAAACGGATTAACACACTATCTCAGTAAAGACAACTCTCTGCCTCCCATGATGGAAGAGCTCCAGTGTCATCAACCTGCCACCACATGGCTCACTGCTCCCCAGGGGAAATGATGTCACATAAGAGGCTCAGTGGTGGTCTCTACTTTTGGAAGTTTAGGCACTTGCAGTGGTTATAGATAAGTCATCCTTGGAGAGAAGAAGTTTAAGTTATCAAACTTATGAATGGCCTTCATCCATGCCATCATGGCCACTTTGTAGCCAGGCCATTTGAGCAAGCACTGGGGTGGCTAGAGAAGGAGCCCACCCTCCACGCATGTGTTATACTCTCCCTGGTTATCCAGAGTGTCATGTGCATGTGATGTTTTTTGGTGAGCATTCACACAAATATCTGTCTAGCTTCTTAGCTGGCACAACAGTCATGCACAAATTAAAGGTCCCCATATCTGCAAGGAAAACCATCCCCAAACCTCTTCTTCTATTACAGTGGGTATTGGTAAAGCCAAGGTCATGCTCAAGTTCAAAAGGTGGGGCTTGCCTAGCTGGCCCTTGTATGGGATGTATTTCTTCTTTAGGAGCTCTAGTAGCCCTATGTGATGTGTAATTAATTTTCTTGGCACTTAGATCTGGTTTTCTTGTGTTATTTTTCTTCACTTGAAAATATATGCTTATTTATATTTTCTGGAGGACAGGTTTAAATTAGTCTTCCAGAATGGCAGGGTGTGTACACTTTTACATCAACAGAAATAAAATAGAGAGGAATTTGGAGAGTTAGGAAGAGAAGCCCAGGGTTTGAGGACTCCTCTTCTTCTCTGTTGTCATGTTCCATCAGAC
Source organism: Glaucomys volans (assembly GCA_020662805.1). Taxonomy (NCBI): domain Eukaryota; kingdom Metazoa; phylum Chordata; class Mammalia; order Rodentia; family Sciuridae; genus Glaucomys; species Glaucomys volans. The sequence continues at coordinate 380,503 of JAJEJO010000632.1, forward strand.
AGGTCTTGATGCACCTCCCATCACTCCTTCACCTATGCTGCCTCAGCACCATGCTACTACTACTTGGTATTTCTTGCTTCCCTGTTTCTGTTTATGTTGAACACTCCTCCCCCATTTTGATGAAAGAAGATACCTCTGTCTTCCTTGAGGTGAAGTTCAAATCCACTCAATTACTGGTGGCCATGAAATATGCAGGTTTGCTCCACCACACCCTTTCTGTCATGGTGCACTGCCTCACTGTGGGCCCAGAAACAATAAAGTCAGCCAGAAGAGTCTAGTCCCAACCTCTGAAAAGACCCCAAGCAAGAGATTATCAAAGCAAAATCTGTGGTTCCTGTAGTTTTTGCTGGTCCCAAAGTTGGAATTAACATTCTACATCTTCTTCCCCCATCAATCATTCTAGATTTTCCTCACCCCCAGCTAAGCATTCTGACTGGTCTTGGTGGAGCACCCAACATTTCATCCCTGAGAAGTCTAAACCTTTAGTAGCTCTTTTTTGGCCATCATTGGTCTACTTGCATATTTGATATTATCTTTGGAAATGAAAGCACAAAGTGACATATCTGTGAACCCCTGGGCACCAGACATGCTCCCTACCCTTACTGTGTAGCATTAACTGTAATTCCTCATGGAAATCATTAAATTAACACTTTTCCCCCTAATTGGTCCATTGATATGAGAAACCCAAATAAGCTAGATGATAGTCACAGCTTTCATTGGTTCCCTGATCCCAATATTCTGTCCCTGGGACCAGGTTTCAAACCTGTCATAGTTAATGTGAAGTTAGAAAGGACAAACTCCATATGTGGAGTGACCATTCCTATTTCTATCCCTTGATTTATTTTTCCATAAGTTCTTGCTTCTAGGGTCACAGCACCATATATGAGCCTTTATTTTAGTGCATGTAATGTGTTCTAGAGAACAATGCCTCAGTCTACAGGGTACTGACCCTTAGTTAGCATCTTAGCTGGAGATTTAACAGGATAGCCTACTATCCAATTAGACTGGCTATTTTTGGTTGATGGGATACTTGTTTAGACCAGCGTATCCCATGGTCATGGTCATGTGCTTATCATTGTCCTTCTTTGTCATAAAATGAGCTTTGATCCAAAGCAATGTTATATGTGATATCATGCTGATAGGTCATGCATACTGTCAGCCTTTGGATACCAGTGGAGGCAAGGAAGGTGCTATGACTTAAATGCCTCCTCAAAAATTCCTGTTGAAATTCGAATGCTATTATAATAGTATTAAGAGGCAGAACCTTTGAGAGGTAAGTAGGTCATGAGGAAGAGCTATGGGGAGGCAGATATGCTATATTCTTGAACTTCCCACCTCCAGAACTGTGAGCCAAGTAAAACCTCTGTTTGTAATAAGTTACCTCAGTTCTCTATAAATTGCATAGTTTGTGATATTCTGTTAAAATAGCAGATAATGGATTAAGACAGAAGGCAGATTCAAAGCCAGAAAATCAGTTCTGGTGAGGACAAGTTGATGTCCCCTCCAAAGGATCTGATGTAACAGAGTGTCTCCAAGTGGTTGACTGATTTACTTGAGAAGTTTTCCCATATCAAGGACTCAGGGGGGGTCTCTCCTGTTGGCCAGTCAGGCAGTGGAGATGGCCAAATAAGTCATGGTGAGCGGAGCCTGTGCTTTGGGACTTGGTATAGTTTCCATCCCTTTGCTATGGTTACTCTATTCACAGGATTCTTGCATGAGCTCTGGTTGTTTTGAGGGAGACTGGATGGCTCATTCCACAGAACAAATTATCCTGACTCCTGGGAGTTTCTTTGGTAGTGGATGATTTCTGGTTGTCATGAGGAGAAGCAAAGGACTGTTGGCTTTATGTCTATTGCCATAGGTCTATTTACATATCTCTTCACCAGACCTCCACATTCCTGTCTTCCAATTATATTCCTCCAAGGCTTCTTACAGCCAAGCAACTGGCCACTAAGAAATCTGTATATCCGTAGCTCAGGTCTCTTTTCCTCTATCTCTAGTGAATGACTAAGTATAATGCTCCCTGTCTGTCCATTGGGAATATTTACCACTGGGAAAATTTCCTTCAGTCACTCTTAAGTAGGGTTTTAATCTAACTACAATTTTTGGCTAAAACTAAAGTCTTGCACTTTTTACAAACCAGCCTGAGGTCTTTCTTTTTCCTTATTTGGTCATAGATAATATGAGCCTATAAGTAATAAATGTGAATTGAGGGACAAGCATCACTGAATAGGGGCAGTAGCCATGGAAATCCGGTCCACCTATTAATGTACATATGGCACAATTAGAAATATACATTTAACATCTTCCCTCAGTTCCTGGTACAGAGCTTCTAAGACCCTGGGGATCTCCAGATAAGAATGCTTTTTTATGTCAGTGAGGTAATGGTGACTAAAAGCTCCTAGACAGCTTCAGGTTAGATGCTGGCCTCCAGAAGAACCAAACTTTACTTAGGAGGTTGGAAGTTTCATCCCTGCTCTCTGGCCTCCAGGGAAGGGAAAGGAGCTAGATATTGAGTTCAGTCACCAATGAGTCAAGAATTTAATCAATTGTGCCTACATAATGAGAACTCTAAAACCCTAAGCAGAACTTCTAAATAGGTCAACATGTCAGGGTGCTAGGGGAATATCATGACTGCAGAGTGCTTGGAAAGTCTGCAGCTCTTCCCACATACCTTGATGCATGAAATATTTATCTGACCACCTGTATGCTTTATATAAAATTGTGATGGTAAGTAATGTGCTTTCCTGGTTATGTGAGCTATTATAGCAAAATATATAACCCAAGGAGGAGGTCATGAGGATCTCTGATTTGTAGCCAATTGAGTCAGATGTCCCAGAGGCCTGGGAGTTGTAATTGACATCCAAAATGTGGACAGTCTTGTGGGGCTGAGCCCTTAACTTGTGGGGTCTCATGCTAACTCTCAGTAGATAGCATCAGAATTGAATTGGATGGTAGGACCCCAGTTGGCATCAGGAGAGTTGAATAATTGGTTTGTGTTGTGGAAAACCCCTACACATTTGGTGTCAGAAGTGTTCTGAGTAGAGAAAATAGAATAATAGTGTTTTCCTCTAGTAATTCACTTATGTCTTCTAGACCTGCTCTGCTTCCATCCAAAATGTGTCATATCCTTTGTACAACGGATTGCTATTATGCCACTCAACCTTGAACTTGGTGGACTGGCCAATATTCAGATGGTAATGGACACCTCCAGGTACACACTTTCTTGATTTCACATGGGCTCAGCCTGTTGTAGGGCCCAGTAGCATGTCAGGGGTCTCTCCTGTTGGTGCTTGCAAAAGATTCTATAAAGCATTGTCATATGATTTAGATATCTCTTTCGACCTTTGGTTCATGTTAGCTGAGTGGTCTAACAGCTTGCACTTACCCATTTCCATTCTTTGTTTTCTAGGTACAGGAATCCTGACTACATAAGAAACAACATTACATATGTGATGTTGACTTAGAACACATGTAGCCTACTGGATAGCCTTGCCCCAACTCTTCGTGATATTGCCATTTAGTTAGCACCATAAGCCAAATTTATGATAATTATGATAACCCTCTGTCATTCTCCAGCATCTCTCTGTCTTCTGCATCTGGTGGGAATAACCAGCCTGTATCTTTTGAATCCTTAACGATGGCATTGTTGTGTCTTAGAACAAAACATCCCAAAATATCATACCTTGGGAGTAGAGAAAACTGCAGAATTAAGAAGTTCACTCTGACCTTCTCCCACAGTTCTCCCACTGTTCTCCCCTGAAACAGGTCATAAGGAATTTTCTGACCTACTTTGTCTGAAAGTCAGTCATAAGAACCTCATTTCAGAGGGTCTTTTCCTTAGACCTGGAAACCAAGAAGAATCTGAACAACCAGGCCTTGCTAAGTTCCCCCTAGTTGTTACCATTAGATCATACCATCTTTGTGTTCAATTATGTTTACCTACAATTATCTACTTAGCATAAAACTATGCAGTTTTTCCTGGATTTTCATTCATGGTCTTAATTTCTGAAGGTTCCAGGTCATATAAAACTTTGGTTAAATACATTTGTTGTGCTTTTCTCTTGTTAATCTGTGTTGCTATTGGGATATTAGCATGGCCCTTGAGATAGGAAAGGAAAATGTGTTAATTTCTCTCTCCTGTAGCATTAATATTGGAATTTCTCCAGGAATACTTTATTACTTTTGATTTATTGCATCTATGATTGATGACATTATAGTGGCTTCCACTTGACCTTTCCCACCATGATAGCCCTCTCTCCACCAGACCAGGAACCAATGTAGGCATTCTATTGCTGAGTATGTCTACTCCAATTTTGTACTCCAAAGCTGGGAGAATATAAGATGGGTTCACAGATCAACTGGACCCACTCTGAGTTGGAAAAGAACTAAAATTTTATTGATTGACTTCTCTAAGATATCGCCCCTATTGGTTGAGCACAGCGACATTTTAGATTTCTAAGATTTAATTTAGAGTCAATGTGCAATAATCCCTCAAAGTTCTTATTATTTCTCTTTCTTCAATGTACAGTTTCCCAGAAAATGGCATAGAGACTCTTGGAAAAGACTGGGAGAAAGATTTACAGTATGCATTTTTGGCAATGTAGCAAGATTTTTCCAAGAGAAGTTGGGTTCCCTTTCATTCAAAGAGCTCTGAATCTATAAACTGGCTCAAGTTTGGTAATTAACTGGAGAGCCATGACTATTTTTGTGATTAAAATAAGACTTCTGTTCCTTGACCTAGAACTCTTTTGCTTATACTTATCAGGTAATGATTTAGTAGGCTGCATATCTATTATTTTCTAGGACTACCATGATCAACTAGCCAATTCCATAGATCTCTGAGGTCAGACTACTCTGATTATTGCTTTGACATTTCTGTCTTTTACAGTAACATGCCCACTTGGACTTTGGCAATTAAGTACCATCACTTGAGCTCTGCTACTCATGATTCTATGATACCTACTGCTTTTAGGGATCCTAACTCAATGGTAGCAGTTCTCACTGTAATTTCTGACCTACTTGAAAGAGTGACAATGAACTTTTAACAGATGCTGTGACTCCTTTTACAAATTTATTTCTTATAGTTATGGGGGAAGATGTGTCCTCTGGACTCCTCTGGAGGGGGTAAAGAGGAAATTTACTCTAATATTCCAATCTCCCCATGTCTTTGGATATCTTCCTCTACAGTATACCAAGGCAGTTTGGGCATATCAACTTTGACCAGCATAGGCCATGTTTGAGTCTGTGTTTCAGTCCCCAAGCCAAATTGCCAAACACTTTCTTTTTTTTATTTGTTGTTTTTAGATATACATGACAGTAGGGTATATTTTGACATATTATACATACATGGGGTGTGATCCATTACAGTTACAATTTTGATCACATTCTGTGGTTCTATTCTTGAACATGATGTGGAGTTACACTGGTCATTTATTCATATATGAGCATAGGAAAGTTATATTAGATTTATTCTACTGTCTTTCCTATTCCTATCTCCCCTCCCTTCCCTCATTCCCCTTTGTCCCCTTTGAGACAGGGCTCACTAAGTTGCTGAGCCTGGCTTTAAACTTGAGATCCTCCTGCCTCAGCCTACTAAATACTGTCTCCCTCAATAAAAGCACAAGAAGGAAAAAAAGAGTCAATAAACAGGATGCCATCAAACTAAACAGCTTCTTCACAGTAAAGTAAACAATTAAGTACATGAACAGGGCCTATAGAATGGGAGAAAATCTTTACTACCTGTACCTCAGATAGAGCATTAATCTCCAGGATATACAAAGAACTCAAAAAACTTAATGGAAAAAAAAAAAAAAAACAGAAAAAAACCCCCAAGTAACCAAATCAATAAATGGGCAAAGAAACTGAATGGATACTTACAGAAGAAATATAAATGGTCAACAAATACATGAAAAAATGTTCAACATTTCTAGCAATTAGAGATATGCAAATTAAAACTAAACTGAGATTCCATCTCACTCCAGTCAGAATGACAATTATTAAGAATACAAGTAACAATAAATGTTGGTGAGGATGTGGGGAAAAAGGTACACTGCTGTTGGTATGGCAAATTGGTGCAACCACTCTGGAAAGCAGTGTGGAAATTCTAGAGAAAACTTGGAGTGGAACCACCATTTGACCCAACTATTCCACTCCACAGTTTATACCCAAAGGACTTAAAATCAGCATACTACAGCAACACAGCCACATCAATGTTTATAGCAGCTCAATTCTCAATAGCCAAACTATGGAACCAATATGGGTACCCTTCAACAGATAAGTGGATAAAGAAAATGTGGTATATATACAAAATGGAATATTACTCTGCTTAATGCTTTCTATCCCCGAAAGCTAAACTTGAGTCCAAACTCTCTGCTTAGTAGGTCCACATCAATAAATTTAGCCTGTCTAAATTTATATTTCCTCCTCCTGATCCCATGCTCTTATTTATTTTTTTATTTATTTTTTACAGCCTCCATTGGATTCATTATACACAAGTGGGGTACAACTTTTCATTTCTATGGTTGTATACGATGTAGATTCACACCATTTGTGAAATCATACAGATACATAGGGTAATGATGTTTGTCTCATTCCACCATCTTTCATACCCCCTCCATACTCTTAGTATGTATTCCTACACATACTTTCCAGATTTCTGTGTATGTTTGGAAAGTAATGTAGCTCTTTTGATGTGCAATGGATCTTCTCATAGCTCCTACTTGACACCTTACTGTTATGGTTTGGCCATATAGTGCTTCCCCTGAGCTGCATGTAAATGTAGGAATGTTTGGAGATGAAATGATTAGATTGTGAGAGCTGTAACTCAATCAGTCCATCCTAGTGTGAATGGACTAACTGGGAATAACCGTAGGTGGGTGGGGCATGGCTGAAGAAGGTGGGTCCCTGGGGACATGATCTGGAAGGTTTATCTTCCTGGTGGTCTTGTCTCCTTTCTCTCTCTGCTTCCTGGCCACCATGAACAACAGAGCAGTGCTCCTCCACCATGTCCTTCTGCCATGATGTTATGCCTTACCTTGGGCCCAGAGCAATGGAGTTGGCCCACCATGAACTGAAAGTGAGCCAAAAAAAAAAAAAAAAAAAAAAAGACACTAACCCAAAACCCAAAACCAAAACAAAAAAACTAACAATAACAAAAACCATTTCTTTCTCTAAGTTGTTTTTGTTAGGTATTTTGGTCACAGTAATGCAAATTTGACTACCATTCTTATCCTTCAAGACAGGTTGAAACTTGAGTTTAGTTATAAATCTGGAAGCAAAGAGTGTTGAAAGGGGTAGGTCCTGAGAAGAATCATCAGTGCCTTGCAAGATACTGCCTTAGGGAAGACCATAGAAATTTTTTCAGGCAAAGAATGATACACTCATTACATAGGGGTAGAAAGGTCCCTGCAGATTATACAGTCTATAAAGAAAACTGCAGATTGAGATCTGCCTATAGGTACCCATTTCATTTTTCATAATTCCATTTTTTTCTCAATCAATGCCATGATTTTAACAGAAGCTACTCTGCAAGGTGGAGAATACAACTTGTGTTGTACTTCAGTCACTTGCATGATGATACTCTGGGTTTGATTATCACAACTCTCAGTCCTGAGGCTATGGGAGTAAAGGTTTCTTTCGGGGAATAGATAGAAGATTTTAAGATTTTCTTCTAAGCTCAAAGGGAACTCTGGAGAGTTATGGCAAGGCAATGACATGTATTAACTCACAAGTAAAGAATATTGCTTTCACTTCCATGCTAATGATGACTTGTATAGGACATTAAAATGATTATTGCTGTGGTCCTCCCATAAGATGGTGGTAGCTTGGACTAGAGAGGTAGAAAGATGAAAAGTAGTAGATCAATGTGAAATATACGTTGAAGGTAAAGTCATGAGGAACTGCTAACAGGTTATGGGAGTAACAGGAAGGGAGAAATCAGGGATGTCTTCTAGGTATTTGGTTTGAGCAACTATGTAGATGGTGGTGATATTGATGAACCTGGGAAATAAGATAGTTACAGGTTTGCAATGGGAAGAATCAATACTTAAGTATGAGAAATCTTTCAGACATCAATGTCCAGATGTAAAGCAGGCATTTGAATTATGTCACACACTCATCTACTCATTTCAAACAGACTTCTGTTATTATATTTTCAAATATTGCAAAATTTTCCATTTTGCTAATATGTCCCCTAGAGAGGTTCATTTTCTGATATATGGCCCAATATAACATCACATATTGTTTTCAGCTATGATATCTCTTTGGTGTCTAAACTGGAACAGTTCTTCAGCTTTTGTCTTCCATGACATTGACAGTTTTGAAGAGTTCAGGCCAATTTTTTTGTAGAATTCAGTTTGAATATGTGTGATAGTTTCCTCATGGTTAATTTCAGATTAAGCATTTTGGGCTGCAGAACTACAGAAATTATGTTGTGTCCTCTACAATATATCATATCAAGAGGCACATGGTATCAATTTGCTCCAGTCTTAGTCTGATTTACTTTGACCTCTTGGTTCTGTATCATCCTCATCATTTCCTTTTTGGTCATTAATTAGTTATATGTGGAGAGATATTTTGAGATTGATACTTGAAGATTATAAATAATCTAGTCCTCATCTACCTTGCACTGAGCAGTTTTAGCATCTATTGGTGATTCTTGTTTGAATCAATTATTTTGCAAAATGATTTTTAAGACTGAATTCTTTTTGTATGCTTTACTTTCCATTCTACTGAAAAGAAAAGCTACCACACACCATTGACATGGTATATATCTCTCCCACTAGACTGTGAATCCCTGAGAGCGGATACTGTGTGTAATCCAACCTAACATGAAAATTGTGTGCAACGTTGATGCTCAATACATACATAATGAAATGACCTGCACTAAATTCACCCTTCAAATGGGGAAGATATTAAAAACTCCTGCCTTCAAAGGTTTCTGTGAGACCAAAATGAGATCTTATACAAGAGGAACCTGTAACCTTTGTAACCTGTGACAGGCTTTGCAGATGAGAGCTGGGATTTTTGTGAGGGACTTTAGTCTTTCCTGTCTCAAGGCAAACAGCAATGGAGCCTGGGAAGGGGGGCTCCTGTCCCGCAGGAGGAGAGAAGTCAGAGGAAATGACTATGAACATCAATGTCTAAGAAAACGGAAGCAGCGCAGGATGTCCCTGAACTTTTACCCTCCTTTCTTTGACTTCAAGGAAGGGCTGGGTGGGTGCTCATGTTTTGATGATTCCATTTCCCCTTTTCCCTCCCCTCTCTGCCATACCACTCTGCCTATCTTCCAACTCTCTCTTCTACAGAAAAGCAGAAACCTTCCTGCAGCTGTCAGGCTTCTTTCCTTGAAGAATATCTCTAATCGCCCCGCCTGATTGGGTCTCGTTAGCGGGCTGGTGGCATTGATTGTACTCAATCAGCATCCTCCTGCCCAGCTGGGAAAATGTCCCATTTGTTCCCCCATTTTATCTACTCTTCTTTCTACAACTATTTTACAATTTCTGAGATTTTTTTAAAAAAGTCCAATCTCAAAGACCAGAATTTTCTTCTGTCCCTGGTTGTGGGATTCTCTGACTTCATTTCACACAAAGCTTTCCTGCCCTCTCTACCCCAGAGCAGTTTTGGAAGTTTCCTGCAGGATCTCCAGGACATTCACACACTCCTCCCCAATGCTCACTTGTCAACAATAATAACAAAGATAACAAGAAAAGCATTTACTTACTCTTACAGTTGACAAAATGTATTTGCATAAATGAACTCATTTGTGTCTCACACCAATCCAGCAGCACAGATGTTATTATTACCATCATTGCCCCTATCTGGTGGAAAAGAAAAGTAAGTTCCTTTTAAGAGGCTTGCCTAGATCACACACCTAGAAGGTGGCAGAGCTGGGACTCAAACCCAGCTCAGGTAAGGGGCTCTATTCTAATACTCCAAGACCCACACCCAGTCCAGGTAGAGGCAGTCTCTCACCATCACAGGAGGAGTTTTTGATTCTGGCAAGGCCACGGTGGATCGTGAGTTCCTGGCTGACAGATCATTGTGCTTGTGGGTAGTGTAGGCAGCCTCTTGGGAGTCAGTCCTAAAGGACTGACCCATCTTCCACTCCAGTCTAGTCTCTCCCCCACTGGTCTAACACAATGTGAAGGCACACATTCACCTCACTCCTCTTAATTAAAGGACCTGAAGATTGTCTAGGTTAGCCCTGATGAAGATCAGGGAGGAAAAGGAAAAAGTCCAGATTGTGACAGGAGATTCCTCCAGGCAGGTCAGACCCAGGTGTGGCATCTAGGAACTCTTTTCTGCCTCTGGCATCTGAGCAGAGTGTGCATCATGTGATTGACATCAGGCAGGAGAACTGACATCTCAAGACCTGGCTTCTACTTGCAGTTTACTGCCACTGGCTGTGTTATCCTGGGCAAATCACATACTGTATTTGCTTCAAAGAAATGTATGGTGATTGTGGGAGTGGAAGCCAGAGACCATACTAATGCCCCAAAGAAATGAAAGATAAAATATGAGGCACGCAATAGACTTGGGATTCAGCATATATACCGGGTAGCATACCAGAATCCTAAACTACATTTTTAGCAAGATTGAAAAGAAAACTTATGAGCACTTTGGTATGACTTAACTACTCAGGCATTACTCCAGACATTTCTGCCCAGATGGCAAACTGCCTGGGCTTCTGCACCAATTCCACTACACTTGATGGTATCTGTGTTTATAGTACTTTGTATCATTTGCTTAACTCCTTTCCTATTTTCCTTGTTTTGGTTGCAGTGGTTGCAACTTTATTAGTCATTATTATTATTTGAAAGTAATGTTAAAACACTGCCTCATAAACACACTCTTAATGGTCCTTGGAACTCTAACAACATGGATAGTAGGACTTGTTCGTACCGTTAACCAGCTGTGGGGCATTTTAATTGTATTATTGATACATCTTCTCAGTTTCTTTCTAAGGAAGGTGAGAGTGATAATATCACTGGTGTGGTTTTTAGTAGAATTTAGTGAGATACAATGATCCCCCTTATGTGCAGGAGATGTGTTCTAAGACCCAGAGTAGATGCATGAAACTGCAAACAGGACTGAACCTTAGATACATATATACTAGGTTTCCTCCTATACATGCATGGTCAAATTTAGTGTCTTTTTTCATCTTTACTATGCACTGTATCACACATTGTGGCCATAACTTTTGCAGTTTGAAGTATGACGGCAAAACTAATACAGATTTCTTTTTCCTTTTTCACAATTTCATTGAAAGAAGATTCATTTTTACTTAGATCTTAGCAACTTCAACATATGATTTCTTTTTTTACTGAGAATAGTCATCATTTTACTTAAAAGAAGCACTTCATGGCTTCTCTTGAGCACATGCAAATTTCCAGCATTACTACTTTTGTACTTTGGGAACATTATTAAGTAAAATAATGGACACTGGAACATAAGCACTATGGTATATTAACAGTCAATCCGATAAGTGAAGAGGTACAGAATGACTAATAGGTGGGTAGTATATACAGCCTGGACAAGTGGACAAGGGGATGATTCACATCCTGGTAGAACAGAGAAGGATGGCTCTAGATTGCCTCATGATACTCAGAATAGTGCTTTATTTAAAACTTATCATTACTTATTTCTAGAATTTTCCATTTGTTATTGGACCACAGTTGACTGTGGGTAACAAACCATGGAAAGTGAAACTGAACATAAGGGGGACTACTGTACTGGGTATAAAAATAAAAAACTAGTATGCAGATTTAAGGAATTATTTGTACTTCTGTGTATTTCTCCTACATGTTATGTTTCATCATTATTTTACAGTTAATTTTTAACGATGAATAACTAGGGGGTAGGGAGTCCTATCTTATTAATATCAATATTCTTAATATGTTGCATAATTCCTGAAATAGAGCAGGTGCTTAATGAATATTAGATGGATATATGAAGGATAAATAAACAAAGTGATACTGATAATTGGAAGAGAAGGTAAAGGAGATGAAAAGAGGGCATGGAGTTCAAAACAAAAACAAACAAATATGTATAAATATAAATATACATTATATAAATATAAATATAATATAAATGAATATAATATAAATATACATTGTATAAATAAAAATATAAATGAATTAAATTAAATTGATCTCTTTAGCCCCCATTTACCACCTTGAGGCAGGTATCATTATTCCCATTTAACAAATGAAAAGCTGTCAACTCAGAAAACTTCACAGCTAGTAAGTAGCAGAAGTGTGATTTCAGCCAGGTTCATTTCCAAAGATCAAGTTCTTTTCACTGTCTTAGCAACATTTCAGCAGTCTCGAACATTCTATCCTGAACATTTTTGCTCCTGTTGTACAATAGCGTTACATCACTGGTGGTTCCATGGTTTGAGTACGTCCAGGGCTGAGCTTTTACTGTGGTCCACACTGCCTGTGTTCAGAGGCCCATGGGAGTAAGGAACATGCAGGGCCTTTGAATCCATCATATTGTTGGGCTTCAGTGGTGGCAATCGAGTGGGCATTGGCTCTTCCTGAATGAATCCAGTACCCTGAACAACTGTGCAATCAGATGGGCTCCTGAAAGGGTCACACCTGTTTTTTGCTCCCCACCATAGCTTCAATGAACTTCTTTTTATTGCTGAATCTGCATGACTGACTGAGCCTGAAGACTGTGAATGTTCTAAATATAGCCAGTAGTACTTGGTGCTAAACTTCTTTAATAAAAACAGAAAAGGACAAAGTCCCACAGAAGAGCAGAATTTCTTATCAATATCCATTTGAGTCTCATGTTTTTCCAGATTATGTGAACCTAAGTGCTTGCTATTTTGTTTATGTTCATGAGTTGGGATTATGTCACTTGCAACCAAAGGCCTAATTAATACACCCCTCCTATTCATTTCCCCTAGCATACATCTTACATTTTATTCTAGCATATATTTTTCTACTTGATAGTACAAATGCCTGAGAATTAGAAGAAAAGATGGAGGAGCTACAAAGGGAATACAGAGAGATAAACCACAATCATAATTTATCTGTTTAAATTTCAGAATTTAATTATTTATGTATATCTTTCTCCCACTAGATGTGGAACCCCCAGAAAGTATGGGCCATGTCTTGCTCATTGCTATACTATTTGTGGTACCCAATACAGATCCCACCACATAGATGATGTTTAATAAATGTGTGGGTGTTAGTAATTATAATGTCCAACCCTTTTATACTTGGTGATTTGCCTTGATTTCCTCTGGAACTTATTAAGCACCTCATACAGGCTTAGACCTGTACTAGGGGGTTTTATTGGGATATCACATTATCTCAGTTTTGCCTGTCACAGGTCTCTCAGAACAGGTAGCATTTCATGATCTGCCACCATTATTCTCTTTTTCTTCCTTTGCAAAATACAATGAATTCCCTTTAAGCCACTCAGCAAACACATAGTCAGAATATGATAAAAATACTTTGGATCTTTGTTTTAAAATCTTGTTAAATTTTTTGTTTAAAAATGTTTTGTTCACATTGTGATGGGAAAGGTCTTTAGAAATCAGTTGCAAGGAGCAGTCTTCCTAAGGCAGTCTGTATTCAAAGCAGTTGGGAGAGAGAGCTGGTTGCTAGGGGCAACACTAACTTCTAAGGGGGGATCACTGCGTGTGGATATAAAACCAATGCCCTGGGCCCCTGTAGGAGTGGGGTCTTCTCACAGAGGAATAAATAAATGGAAAGTGGCTGAGACACCTCAGGACTGGGCTGGTTTCCCCTTTGGGGTGACTAGCAGGCTGTTTCAGCCACATGAAGGTAGCCTGAAGCCATAACCCCAGCATACAGGTGGCACTTGTCCCTCTGACAAGGCTGACACAAAGGCCTCAAGTGGCCACAGTCACCTTTCTGTGGGGCCCCATTTCATGCAGCAGGGAGGTCCTGATGGAAGCCAGGGGCGTCACACCTCTCGTTCCCCATAATGATATGGACGTATGCATGTATTTTATTTCCTAAGTCATCATACAATTAAAACAACTTCTTTGTCTTTTACAATTTTATGAATTTTAACACATCTACATATTTATGTTAATACTATGGCAGTCAGGACACCGTACAGTGTAATCCTCTCCCCCAATTCCCTTGCACTCTCCCTTTACTATAGCTGTAGTCCTCTTCCCTGGCAACCACTGATCTGCTGTCTATCACTATAGTTTGTCTTTTCAAGAAGGTAATGCAAATGAGATCACAGGGCATGTCAGCTTCCAAGATTAGCTCCTTTCACTCAGCATGATGACTTTGAGATTCCTCTAGATTGTTGTATGTATCCATAATTTATTCCTTTTTATTGCCAAATAGTACTCCATTGTATTCCTTTATAGTTAATCTTCATCATTCCTAGATTCCATATGTGCCAATCTACCTACTTGCTAAAATTTATCACCCTTGAATCCACATGTATGGCATGTTTGTTGACTGTTGAAGACACGTGCAGAGTGGTAAAAAATTTGAGTTCCTTGCTCAGGTTGAACAAGGTGAACTGTCTTCTTGTTTCAGCCCTCCAACTGTAAGAAAGGGTCCTTTTTGTGGTTTGTGTTTAACAGCACCCTTTTTGAATTTTTGTGCTTTTAAAAAAAATTTGCTGTTCAAAAGGAGTCCAAGCATAGTGCTGAAATGTTGTCTAATGCTCCTCTTTGTAGGGAAGATGTGTGTGTTAGATAAGTCTTTTTTTTTGGCCATGGTTCGTAGTGCTATTGGCCTTGAGTTCAATGTTAATGAATCCACAACGTGTATTAAATATTTTGTCTTTAAACAGAAGCAAACATAAAACAAGATTATATATTGATCAGTTGATGAAAATGTTGTGACCAGAGCCTTACAGAACCGAACCCTGTATTTCCCCTAGGAGCACTAGCTCAGTATCTGCTAATTCATTGTGCGTGTGGTGACTTCATAGAACCTAAGTATTACCAGTAATGAGAATCGACTCTAATTGCCATATTTATTAGCTGAGCTCTAGGCTGGTTACTATGGGTCTCAGCAGGACTGAAGACCCTGTCTCTGATCTCACAGTGCGTACCAGCACGTTGAGTGGATAGCTCTCTTTCTAGCTCAGTCACTTGAGGAGCATTTCCTTCTCTTAGTTTTTAGTAGGGGAGAAGTTGGGATTCCCAGGGACCTGGATGTCAGGGAAATTGTTAAGTAGAATGTGGGAAAGATTGAGTTTTTGTCTCAGGAGGAGAAGGGAGAGGAGGGGGTCACAAGAGAGCCAGTGAGATTACTGAAGACTGCATCTACTATGGCCCTCCCCAGACACCACACCTTCCAGAAATGTTGCTAAACTCAGAGCATGCTGGGGCACATGTATGGAGCCTGCACAGAGGGCCAATGCTTGGGCTGTGGTGGAGCAGAGTGGAATGGGGTTAGTGTGTGTGGGTGCAGAAGCAAAGAGCACAGGACTGAGTTTCCTGACCATGGTGAACTCAGGGAACCCAGAGACAACCCTGCACTCCCACAGGCTGACAATTGGCAGTTTGGGTCAAGTTTACCTACGTTTGGGGTAGCAGAGTTGGGGGGGAGAGACCTCAACTGATGTCTAGGCTACATCAAAATCTGTGGTCATTGATTACCACCAGACTGCTCAGGACAAACCTTGGGATCATCTTAGATGCGAATGGGAGTGGCCCACAGGGGCTTCATCCTCATGCGAATTCAAAGGCCCTTTCTTTCCTGAAGCCATGATAATGACGATGGTAATAGATAACAACTAGCATATAAAATCACTTTTTAGTTTTACAAGGATATTTTGCAACATTATTTCCATGATTCTTCGCCTTTCTTTCCAAGACAGATGGCTTTTAAATTTACACAGATCACAGATACAGATAAGATTGGCTGTGGGTTGTGAGCATCCCTGGTGGTACTAACTATAATGCCACCCCTTTCTCACCCAAGGGCACATTGAAGTACACGTAATACAAGGAATATTTTAGAAAGGAGACTCTTGAATCCACTCTAGTTTCTATATCTAGTTTACCACGAACGGTAACAAGGCTATTTGCCACTGACGGGTGTCTGGCGTGTGGTGTTGTCTTCCCAAAGTTAAGAGCTCTGCATCCTCTTCTATGAGTCCCGTAACTGTGATAGAATGACTGCTTCTAGTTTGCACAGATTCACTGCAATCATCATTGAAGCCATGGGGGCCCAAAACACTGGCATGCTCCTAGGCTCCTGTGGTTTGTCAGCTTTTCATCGCTGTGACCGAAATACCTGGCAAGAACAGCTTAGGGGAGGAAAACTTTATTTTGACTCATGGCTTCAGAGAATTCAGTCCACGGTCTGGCTTGAGGCAAAAACATGGCTGAAGGGCACAATGGAGGAAAGCTGCTCATCTCATGGCAGTGAGGAAGGAGGGAGGGAGGGAGAGAGGGAGGGAGGAGAGGAGGGAGGGAGGGAGGGAGGAAGAGAGAAAGAGAGAGAGAAAGGAAGGGACCAAGGACACATATTATCCCCAAGGACAAGTTCCTTCAAGAAATGCCCTCTGCTGTGCACTAGGTTCCCAAGGTCTTCATTCACCTCCTTGCAGGTTAGGAGCTCTAATTTACCAATTGGTAACGGTTTCAGACTCCCCCACTGCAGGCAGTGAATAAGACTGCCTTCCCTAGCACTGGCACCTTCCAAACCCAGGGGTAGTGGGTGGGGAATTGACAGGGGTTGTGAGGGGGGAAGAAGGGGCCCTGTTTCCCAACCCTTTGAGGATTTCTAGGGTGAGTGGACTCTGGAGAGTGGGCACTGTCTCCCACACAGTCCAACTTTCTCAGTCACTCCTGGCATTTCCTTCCACCTGGAGAGAACGCACTCAATGTGTCTCTTAGCTTTTCTCTCTTCATTACCCTCTCTGCTAAAGGGAAGAGGAGCGGGCTCTTCAGGTTGGAGATGGGAAAGGTTCCAAGGGGCATGCTCAGTGTGGCTCCTGCTGGTTTTTTCCTCTGATAAGGTCAGATGGGTTGCAGAGCCCAAGCTGCCTTCCACCCATCTGTGACTCCAGGTGTGGCAGAACTTTCACTAGCGCTGCCTGTGGAGGTTGCCATGCCAGTCTGTGCTGCCTGTGGGTAAAGAGCCTGTTCTGGGAACAGTTCACTCCATCATTTAGCCACCTCCACTAACTTAGCCTCTATTAGCAGCACAGGTGACTCTATGCCTCCATTTGTCTTTTTTCTTTGTTTTCTTAGAACATGGATGGAAAGGGGCACACAGGGCTGTCCCACAGCAGAGACCGAGGGAGACTGGGTCTCTTCCACAACCAGGGTTGTCCCTATATTTCACACCTGGATCTAAATGCTCCAATTCCAGGCAGTCTCTCTGGATTAGCTACAACATCCTGAGCCGTGACTTCTGGAATGACATGATATCAGTGCTGAAAGGGAGCTGAGCAGTGTGATTAGGACCGACTCCACTGAAAGCCTTGCCACTGTAGCAGAGAAGAGCAATAACTTCTGCTTGGAAGACCTGGAGTGTTTGGGGCAGTGGCTCGCCCTCTCTGAGCACCAGTTTCCTCATTGGCAGGATGGAGCTCAGCCGTCTCTGCCTCCCACTGTTGTGGTGAGGATTCAATGAGATGGTGCAGGATGGTGCTATGTCAATTTTGAGACCCATGCAAGTAGAATGGGTCCTTGGTGATGGCTGGCTAGATATAGAATGCAGGCTTTCTTAGGATGGAGTCCCATAGGCCTTTCTGGGACTCTGAGGAGTGGGGTTGGGAGCAGAAAGTTCTGTGGAGCATACTTTGAATCCTAAGTTTTTGACCTCCTCAGGGGATAGGCAGGCAGGATGGTGCTTCAAGAGTGCATTGTGGAAGAGGCCTGGAGGAGGATGGGGAGACTGCTCCCTGAGGCGGGAGCCTGCTCAAGCCTGGCAGGTGTCTGGGTGGGACTGAACCACAGAATCTCATCTCCTCTCTCTTCACACAGACTCACTCCAAACCCACCCTGAGCCTGCAAGCCCCATCCTTTCCAAGATCAATCCCTGTAGCCCACCAATCTTTCTTTTTTCTTTTCTTTTTTTTTGGTATCAGGGATTGAACCCAGGGGCACTTAGCCACTGAGTGACATCCCAAGTCCTTTTTTATATTTTATTTAAAGAGGGGATATTGCTGAGTTGCTTAGGACCTTGCTAAGTTGCTGAGGCTGGCTTTGAACTTCTGATCCTCTTCCTGCCTCAGCCTTCTGACTTTGGTGATTACAGGCATGCACCACTGTGCCCAGCTGCCAATCATGCTTTATTCCCATTTCACCATCTCCTTGTGACCCAGGAGTGCCTGACATTCTTATAAACAACCTGAAAATCTCCTCCCTAGAGACAAATGAGTGCAGCAAAGCTGTTGCTCCTTTCTGGGCCTCAGTTTCCCTTTCTTGAGTAAAAAAATGCTCTTATATAATTCTTGGTACTCTGTTTACAAATAATCAGCCTCAGGAAGTTTTTATTAAGACTAATTTGCAATTGGTACTTTACCGTACAGCTTTCACTCCCCAGAATGTGTGTGCGCGCATGTGTGTGTGTGTGTGTGTGTGCTCATGTATGTGTGCATGTGCGCTTATGCAGATTTGCTCACATCAAACAAACTTGTTATATAAAAACCTGGGCTTACACTAATGATAAATTAGGGGATGATTATTCACTTTATAAGAGGATTCATGTTAGGATTCCCCTAGTGCGTTTATAATGTGATTCAATTTACACCATGTTCAGAAGCCGTCCATTGTGTGATGGAAGCTTTCTCTGCATAAACAAGAGCATGTGTAGGCAGTATTTTGAGCTTTATGGAAGGAAAGAATTAGAGACACTGAAGAGGTTTTATTGCTGATAACAATGAGCTATACCAGCGCCTAGGAACAAAGGTGACTGGATGACAATCTCTTCAGCCTCAGGAGCACTGTGATGCCACGCGGGCTGGGGAGGAAGTCAGGCTCCCTGTTCAAATGTCTGACTGGGGTCTAAGCCATGTGTGTGGGACTGGGAGTGCTCAGGAGGTGAGGAGCCAGGAGCTCTGACTTTGGTGTCAGGCATAACAAGGCAGAGGTGAAGAGGCTGTGTCTGTCTTGAGCTTACTGGGCTCGGGCACCTGAGCTGAGGTGGCAGGGGAGATCTAGAGCATGCTGGGTTTAACACACAGCTGGGGGACCCTAGTGCCTACCATTACAGGCATCCCTTTTCAAACCTCCCTCCACCCCCTGCCAAAGCCCTCCCAGGCTAGAACTAAATCCTGTTTTTCTTGTCTATTCTCACTCTTTCTGGGTGTTGCTGAGCAGCCCAAGCAACGAGAATCTCCTTTTTGCAGCTCAGAAGCTGAGCTACCCCTTCCCCTCAAATACCTTTCTCAGTCTCATAGTCTTCATTCCCACTAGAAGACAACAAAGAATTCCATGTTTTATTAGGAAGGCAATGGAAGGATCTCAGGAATTTATAATCAGAGAAGTGGAGTTGGCTTTTGTGTTATTGACTGAGGCAGAACTGCCAAAGGGCCGCCATGGCAGAGAAGGGTACTGGGAACAGGAAGATGGTGTGGGGGCATGGGCCCTGTGAAGACCCCTGGAAGGGAACTGAGTGAGGCACAGGGATAGGCTTCAGATGCTTGAAGACTATTCCTGACCCTTTGTGTCTCCAAGAGAAGTATCTCCATCCCCTTCTCTTGGCTCCAAAGGCAACCAGAATCTTCATTCATGGTATGACTCCTGGTTTTCCAAGCCGTGCCCAAACAAGGGCCACATTTGCCACCACTGGATGATGATTCCATCGATGTGCTTAGACCTGGAGTAGAAGAAATCTGAGTTCGCCCTGGGTTTTTCCAGGGCCCCTGCCTCTCCAGCTTGGTTACAACTTCTGCCTAGCACCAAGGGTCCTGAGGACAGCTGGACAGTTGACTCAGGACTGGGGGCAATCACCACTGAGCCCCCCACCTTTCCAGTTGGGCATCTTCAGAGGAGTCTTTGGTGTGGCAGACCAAGTCAGCAGGGGCTGGGAGGGAGCCTGGAGCTTTATTAACTAATCTCTGGTACTTGAGTAATTCATTATGTTTAAGCTGGTGCCATCAAGTCTCTCAGCAGTCCCCGCGTGCGCTGGGAAATAAATTAAAGGCTGTCCAGAGATACTTGGATCATCTGTGTGATTGCTGGGCTGGTGAGATGGAGGTTTAAGGCTCTCTCTTCTTGCAAATTGGAAATTAGGAATTAATAAGACAGCAGGCCAAAGAGCTGCGGTGGTGGTGGTGACTTGGCTGCAGACCCAGGACTGGGAGGGAGGGTCATTGCCCAGAATGAGGAAGAAGATTTCAGTCTGGGTTTTCATGTGTGGGCAATTCAGGGGCCTTATGGGGCTGGATGAGGGGACTTGTGGTTTGAGCTGTTAGGGGGTAAAGATTTTTATACCTTTTGAAAATGTCTAAATAGGTCATAGAAGGAGTCCCACTCTGGAAGGCAAAGACCTGCTTCTGGCCTCAGCCTGCCATTAGCCCCTGTGTGAGGTTGAACAGGACTCTTACCCTTTTGGGGCTTTGGTTTCCTCATATGTGATAAGAGGATGTTGGATTCAGGGTCAACTCATTCATTAAGCAAAGTAGGCACACAAATATATTTAATTTCTTTTGAAGACAGAAGAAAAAAATGAATCTGAAGTTGACAATGGAAAATGTTCCAATATATAATAGGAAATCTTTATACTGAAGCAGTTATAAAGTATAATTTTTTTAATATGGAGTTTTGTGGGTGTGGAGGAAGCCCATGAAGATAAAAGTGCCCAGGTCCCACCAAACTTCCGGTGCAGCCTCTGTTGGACTAGATGACTCCAAGGAACTTCCTGTCCTATGCCATCAATCCATGAACTGGCTCTGTTGGATCCACCCTGGCGCTAGTCTGTGACCTCTTGAGACCAGGGCCACCTCTGACCTGTTCATGCCCCTGCTCCTGTGGAGGGGCTCTGTGTCCACAGAAGGAGCCACCATCTGACCTATTAATAGTCAGTGGTGGATCCAGGGGTGCAATCCAGACTCTGGCCTCTCCACTGCCCCCCACACTGCTTTCTCATCAGTGTATGGGGAAGAGATACAGAAGCAGGCTTAGAAGTCTAAAACATCACTCGGTATTCAGGCTATCTCCACAGGTCCCCTACCTCGTCCCTTGAATCCAACCCCTATCTTCTGCTTTTCTGCCTCTACGAATTCTTTCAGAACTGCCTAGGAGGGCCTTTGGAGGGACACCATTCTGCCTCAATGAGACGCTGCCTTCAGGGGTTGGCACTGGGGGAGCCAATTGGCACCCAGGCTGCAGACCCAAAGCGCTGGACAGAGCCACCCTCAGGAGCCTTGGCCTGTAGTTGGGTGGCCTCACCACCAGGTGGCAGGCTTGCTCTACAGAGATGACTTGGCCGGAGCATTTACCTGGCAATGGCCAGAGGGGTTGGATGATGCCAAATCAACCCGCGGTCCCGTGATGGTTGAGACCAGTGTGTGTGACTTTGGAAGCGGGGCTGAGACTTCTCAAATTGGCATTGGTTTCCTGTGGATTCCGGTTCCAAGAGCACTTCCACCTCCTGTAAGAGCCTCCAGGCCCATCAGGTGTTTGGACAGCGAGCGCCCCCTGGAGTAGGGAGGGCTGACTTGCCTCCCTTGGGTTGTATGTGGATTGGGTGGAAGGCCAGCGGAGCAGAAAGGGACTTAGTATCTTTGGAGGCCTTCTCAGGACCCTGGTTCTGGAGGGAAAGGTAACTCCTAGCCAGCAGGCCCTGTTTGTAGGCATGTCAAATGCCTGATTATTGCGGTGCCTCACTGCCCCCATCGACCACCTGAACTTTCTCACAATGCTCACCTACCAGAGGGCAGTCAGTTGTTGTTCACTGTTCCCACCCTCTGACCTCCAAGGGAGGTAGCATGGTCCCTTCAGTGCCCTGGGCTTCCCTGGGGACACCTTGAGATAGGGTCCAGCTGCCCCTGAGCCCAGGACCCTCTCTGCACCAGGAGAGGACAGGAAAAGACCCAGGCCCTAGTCGATCAAGTGCTAAGGAGAGAATGAAAGTGAGAGATGAAAGGAAGAGATTGCAGAGAGAAAGGGAAGTTGGTGAAGTCCTGGCCTGGGCCTGCTGGGATGAGTGGGAGGCCTTGGGTCTTCGGAGATCCAGGAGGCCCACCCACCTCTGCACCTCTGCCTCAGGCATGACCAGTTCTTCCTGGAGCCTGGGGCCTCCTAGAGTGCCATCCAGAATGCTCTGCCCTGTCACCAGCCAGGCCCATGTCAGCTCAGAGCTGGTGACTCACCCACCCTTTTCTGTGGTATCTTTGTGCCCTCCCAAAGTCTAGAGACCCAGAAATAAGCCCTGTTTCCCTGACCTTCCTCTGTGCTCCCCTGATCTGGAGTGGCTCCCTTCCCATCTCCGCCCCAGTCCTCACCCCTCTCTTGGTCTCTGCTTTTGCCTTCAACTCCAGTGACAGAAACAGCAACAGCTTACGTGTGCTATGGACTCTGTTCCCACCCCTGCAGCATCTGACTGAGGGCACTCTTCCCTGACACACCATGTCAGCACCTGCCTGGCCCCTGCCTCTGTGGGCAGGAGGAGCCACACTGACCTGGGGAGTCACACAGGGCACCCACTGGTGCTCAGGCTTTGGCTGGAGTCTCTCGTACTTAGGGTTCCACAGAGACAAGTCTGAATGAGGCCCACAAGCTACAAAAGAATCCAGAGAGGCAGGGAGAGAAGGGCTGGGGAGGAGGCAGGAGGAACAAACACAGGAAAAAAGAGGAGTGGGGGATGCAGAGAAAGAGGAAGAAGAGAGAGAGAGGAAGGTGGGGGGAGAAGAGAGGCAGAAAGAGAAAAGAAAAGGAAGAGACAGAATAGAAGAACAAAAAATTACAAAGAAAGGAAAGGATAGGAACGAGATACATTGCAAACAGAGGAAGGAGGAAAACAAAAGAAAAATAAGAGAAAGTGCCCCAAACACGCAGGCGGGTGTACCCAGACCTGGGCATGAGCAGCTGAGTGCACGTTGACCCCCCACCCCACGCACATACACGCAGCCAGGTGCCTGCTGCGCCTGAGCCCCTTGCCCTGCCTTGGACTCCTGAGAAGGGGTGGCCTCCTGGGTTTGTCTCTTCTGTGTCAGCCCCCTGCCTGGCCCCCAAGATTTCACTCAGGCTAGGATGCATGGAGGGGCTGAGATCTTCATGCCTCACACTTGCCACCCAAAATTGGATCTAACCGCCTCTCTCCCTCCTAGTTTCCTTAGTAACTGACAGTTCCCCAGTGAATGCCAGACCCCAGGTGACAGACCGCTGTCACTGTCATCGAAGAGCTTTCTCTCTCTTGACTATCCCCCCAACCCACACAGACTCACAGGCTTGGGCGGGGGTGTGAGGATGCCTGGGTAGGCTCAGGGGTAATTAAAACATGTACCATTGATTCCATAACAGGGA
This sequence comes from Glaucomys volans, assembly GCA_020662805.1. NCBI lineage: Eukaryota > Metazoa > Chordata > Mammalia > Rodentia > Sciuridae > Glaucomys > Glaucomys volans. The sequence continues at coordinate 403,943 of JAJEJO010000632.1, forward strand.
GCCCAAGTTTAATTACTCACTCTGAGGGTGAGGGCGTGAGTGGGGAGGTGGCTACTGGGGGAGGGGAAGGGGCTCAGACGTGTCTGCTTTTCCTCTTCCTTCCCTTTCCATTTGCCCATGTTGGATTGCAGAGGTGGGAGGTGGGTTGGGGAAGCAGGGGGTGCTGAGTGTGTGTGTGGGGGGGTTGGCAGAGGGTGAAACCTGATTGTGTTCATTAAGGCAACACAAAACTGGGAGCCGTAATAATAATTAAATTAATTATAAAAGCAATTTGCTTTTGAAAATTTGATTTGACAGCTTACTAGTGGCTGCACTGATCTAGCAGCTCTGGCTTAAAAATAGTCAGAACAAAAACCAACTAGAAGAACCATCAGCTAATTTTAATTAGACGCCAGGATTGGTAAACAAAATTCTGCACCATCCTTTCATTGTGGCTGACTTCGATTTAAGGAGATGTCGGGATTGATTTGGGGACAGGCAGGGGAAGGGAAGGTGCCTTTCTTCCTTCGGAGAGGGGACAGAGACTCTGGAGGTCCGGGGGCTGCTTCTCCCCTCCCCACCCACCGTGACTGCTCAGAGGTGCTTTCCAGGGTAGGAGAGTCTGCTTTCTGCGCTTGCTGCTCTTAAGTGGCAATGCTGTGTGCACCCTTGTGTGTGTACACGTGTGTGTGCACGCGTGCGCGTGTGTGCGCACATGTGTGTGTTCACATGTGCACAGGACAGGGGACATCATATCAACCATGTTTACTGGTTTGGGAGAAACTCTGCCACAAGGAGAAAGAGCTCCAGAGCCCGGGTAGAGGGTTGGCCACACTCTCTCCTCCGGCCTGGGCTCCAGCATGCCCTAAGGCCTTGGGAAGCAGATGTTGTCTGGATGTTCTGGTGAAGACTGAAAGCAGCTGAGTTGTGGCAGGGAGAGGTACCATGCTGACCATCCTGGCATCTTCAGGGCCCTTTCTTGTCTCCCCTGCTCCCCAGATGTGCAGTACCCCCTGGCTCATGAGTGCTGACTTCCCTCCTCCTGCTGTGTGCAAGGATTTGATTCACCCCTGGATCCCACCGCCTGGTGCAGAGCCCAACATGTAATGGGCATCCAGTAAGTGTCAGTTGAGTGGAACAAAGCACAAACCAATCGTGACCCTTCTGACTACCTTTCCCAGCTAACGTTTGATTACCCACCTCCCCCAACCCCTCGCCGCCTGAAGCCTCCAATGCCACTTCCCATCCACTCCCTGCTAGTCCTCTGCCGGCTGAGCCTCTTCCAAGGTCACCCATCACCTCCTTGCTTCCTTCCTTTCCCTTCCTGACCCTGTTGACCACCCTCAGTGCAACTGCCTGTGGGGTCTGTCCCACACCCCTCACCTCGTCATTAGTGATCACCTGGCCACTCTGGCCACCCTGGGGGTCTGCATATGGGCCACTCTCAGGATGAACATTTGCCTTCATTCAGCAAGTTTGAGTGGAGGGCTGTGGAATCAGGCCCCTGGTGGGGTGGATTCTGCTGGGGGCGTAGATTTGGGTCTCTCCCTCAGGCAGCTCAGTGTTCGGGGCACAATGAGGTTCCCTGGCCCCCCGCCTGCATTTCCCCTGGTGCTCATGCCCATTCTCTAACCTCCCAGATAGATTTTCATTTGAAAATCCCTCTGCCATTTCACAAGCTGGTGTTTGAAACAAGAAATTTTACTCTCTCCTTTCTCCATCTCTCTCTGACACACACACACACACACACACACACACACCCCTCCTGATAGCTACCCCAGGTTCCCCCACAGCCTCACTCATCTTCTGCTCCCCCTTTGGTCTTCCAGGTAATAATCTGTTAGCAAAGCCCTATGGCATTTTCTTTTAAAAATTCCTCTTCTCTCCATTCTCTGGGAGTCCCTGCCCCTGTCCCTCTGCTATCCTTAGGCAGAGCTGGAAATCTGTCCTTGTCCTCCAAGGCCTTTCCTTGCTGCCCATTGCCATTGCTGAGCCCGCCCAGATACTTGTTCCCTTCTATTGTTTCACCAGGTGCTGGTCGTGGGGGCCCCAGTGCCCACCAGTCAGCACCTCACTGGGTCCCCAGGGCCAAGTTTCATATGGGGCCATATTCAAGGAGATATGGAAGAAGGAGATGGCACTTCCACAACACCAAGAGAGACTCACACCCAGAAGCCAGGAGCCCAAGAAGCACAGGACAGACAGTGGGAAGGGAATTAAAATCAGAGGAGCAGGGAGAGGCAAGAGAGTGAGGAGCAAGGGGAAAGATGTGAGATCCCAGGAGGTCACCAGCTGGAGTCAGGAATGAGCAGGAGCTTGGAGGAGGTCAGGGGAAGATTTGGGGCAAAAGGTAGGAAGGGAATAATGAGATCACCGGGAATGGAGCCATTTCCTCTGCAGCAAGAATTGGGACTTGTGCTTTGGCAAGAACCTATGGAATTGGGAATGTGCCAAAAAGTTAGGGCCATGCTGATATCAGAGGAGGGCTGAGGGAGGCCAGACTAATCCTAGAAGCTGACCAGGGGAGGAGAGAGTCTCTACTGCATCTGTGCAATCACCAGCTGGAAGGTTCAGAGTGTGTGTGTGTGTGTGTGTGTGTGTGTGTGTGTGTGTGTGTGTGAGCTGAGTGCAATGGGAAGGTGAGGGAGAGGAGCAGAGTTGCAACTTCCCTGGTTACAATCTGTATGACCTCAGACAATTACTTAATCTATCTGAGCCTCAGTTGCATCATTTAGAAAATGAAGATAATTATAGTATCTGAAAGATTGTTGTGAGGATCAAAGGCAAGGCTGTGGGAGCCCCTAGCTGGGCTCCCAGAATGTGGACTGTGTATCAGGAAGGCTCTGTGCCACCTGTTGTTCAGCCGGATGTCTTTCTGAGGCCTACATTTTACTCCTTGTGTTCTCTTCTTCCCACAATGGCAGAGCATGGTGTGGTGGAGATGAGGGGACCTTGGAGATGACCTGGTCTGACCACCTCACCTCATAGATGGGACCACAGACACCTGAACACGTAGGTGGCTTGGCCAAGGCTTCCCAAGAATAGGTTCGGAGCTGAGACTGACATTCAGGCCTCTTGGACTCCCAATCCAGTGCTCTGCCCAGGATGTCTCAGAGTTTTTGAGTTGAAGTTAGTATAGAGCAGGCACTGAAGTAGAGGCTGCAGCGGGGACCCCAAATTCCATCTCTTCCTGTGGATTTCCAGCTTATGGGGCAGGAGCGGGATGTCTTCCTCCTCTGCCCCGCTTCCTGGCATCGTCTGAGCAGGCCTGCCTGGAGCGGGGTGGGGTTCATCACAGAGCACTGTCAGGCACTTACGATCTTCTTGCTGAAAATCCTTCACACATCTCTGTTGCTGCAGGAGGCATGTGAGAATGAGAGAGGAGTGCAGAGTTGCCTCTCCCTCCACCCTACCATATGCTCCAAGAAGACTGGCGAGAGAATGCATCCACCCGCCCTGCCTGGGCTCTGCAGGAGAGAGGGCAAGGTGGGCTCCTGGGAGCCCACAGTCCAGTACTCTGGTCCAACTCAAGGGCAAATCCTAGCTCTGTTTGCTTTGTGACCTTGGACAAGTTATTTAACCTCTCCGGATCCCGCATCCCTCAAATATAAAATAACAGGATCAGAGAATCTTGCATATTCTATTATTCTAAGCCTTTGGAAAAACGTTAATGTCCCTTTCTAAAGAATATCTGTGGTTCAATCCCTTTGGTGCCATTAGACGATGGCAGGGATAATCTTGGCAGAGCAGTCCTGCCGCCTGGGTCAGGAGAGGAACACTCTGCTGAGGCCAGGCCTGGTCTTGGGGAAGGAGTCAGGAGCAAGAGTCAGTTTTTATGACTTTTATTTCTGCCCTTGACGCTGTGTGACCACAGACCACTGTTTCTCACCTATAAATGGGATCATCATATCCACCCAACGTAACACTGGGAGATACGATGTAGACAGTAGGAAGTTTTTTGAAATTGTTGAAGATGCTTTAAATGTGTGTGTGTGTGTGTTTTTTTTTTTTCCCTCCATGATGAGTTAAAGTCAGCTATTTCTTTTGGCTACAAAGCAGACCAGGAAAGGCTCGCCTGGAGACCTGCATTTCCCGTGGGGTCCTGCCAGGTGTCTGAGCCAGGAGCTGGGGCTTCTCACTGCAGCAGGGTCACCCATGGCCAGGGGCTGGCATGGCTCAATCTGTCCCCCGAGAACCTTCTCCTTGCTACCCATAGGCACATCCCTGGAGCTGTGATTTATCCACATTCTGTCCTCACTGGACCTTCCAAGGGTAAGCTGCTGAAGACTGCCCCATGGCTAACACCACGGGCTTAGCCTCCCATCCTCTGACAGATGGGTAGAATTGGGTGGGGCAGGGGCTAGGAGAGCCCTTCCAGGGTAGGTGGGAGAATTCAGGCAATGACAGGGAAGGAGGCTGGAGTAGGGCTGGCTTCTAGGAACTGACCCCCTCATCCTTCTACCCCAATCCTCTCAGGTGCAGTTGGGGAGAGCAGGGAGCTAAGGACTAAGATTGTGGTCAAGGGCTATAGTTCAACTAGTCCTCTTCTTTTAGAATCTTTCAACTCTTTCCACCTGGTTCAGAGAGAGAACCAGGCCAAGGGGGAAATAGTCCAAAGCTTGGGATTTATTCTTCTTCAGCAAGCTGTGGGTTATGTGTAAGGATGTATGTATCTTAGTTGAAATTGTATACACTCCCCGGTACATAGGTTTTGTTTATTTTAAATACAACACTATATCAAGCATATTGTTTTGCAGCTTACCTTTTTTTGACTGAATGTGTCTTGAAGACTTTTCATGTCAGTGCCTATTATTTATCTTCATTCTTTTTCACAGCCATCTAATATTCTGCAGTACAGCTGTGCCATGGTGTTTCATGATTCCCTCATGATAGGTAATTATGAGTCTGTACTATTTATTGTTATAAGCAATGCTGAACCATGCATCCTTATGCATACATCTTAGTGCAGTGTGTGTAAGGATTCTATATGATAATTCCTTGAAAAAACTCTGGATCAAGAAGCATGTGTGTTTCTTAGCTTGGGACATCCTTGCTCATTTACTCTGAGCTTCTGTGTTGGAGTGTTCTTTGTTTCAGGGCTGAGTCTGCCTGAATTTGGAGGGGTAGAGATTAGACAAGCTGTGGCTCTTCTGTGCTGCCATTGGGTCAGATGCCCCGTAGATGAGACGCAAAGAGATGAAGGCAGGGGGGATCTGAGGGCAGTCACGGGGGCCCTGTCAAGGGGCCTGAGCAGGTGCCAGGAAGGCTGATGCTCAAGAGCCCTGTTGGCCAGGGTCCAGGAAAACAGCCAAGCCCCTGTGCAGAGGAGCTTTCGATAACTGCATTCGGAGGCCACAGGAACCTAAAGCCAAAGGATAATCCACAATTAATTTCATCTTTGTTTGGAATTCATGAAATGATTAGATTTTCAAAAGAGATTGACCTACCCTTCGATGCTTGAATTTGACTGAGATTAGAAGGGCTGATTTGCATCCTCTGAGTACATTCTGAAGCAGGCCCACACCTCGCAGGGAGTGGGCCAGGGTGTGGTGATAACACTACACCTAATGCTGACTCCCAGGGCGCCAGCAGGGCAGACTCTTGTGGTGGTTGGTGTTTGTCATTGCATATCCAGTACCTGAGATGTAGCCCGGTACTCACAATGGGCACTCATCACATATTCATTGAGTGTAAGCAAAGGCTTTGGAAATAATATAAAGCCTCTGGGATCCCAGACTCTTTATTCAGATACAGACCCCATGGACTAGCCGTGAGACTATAAACAATTTACTCTCAAAATTTCACCTGCCTCATCTGCAAAATGGGAATGGGAATATTTCCTAACAGTGCAACCTCACAGGATTGTTGTGAGGATTAATATTAAGCTATTCATGCCATGCATTATTTAAATGACAATAAAGCTAACTTAACCCAACCTTTCAGTAATCATCCTTCTCAGTTCCTTCTAATCTTTATCTCAATTCCTCTCATTTTTTCCTCAATATTGTTAGCAGTCCTAGTTCAGGGTGCTGAACTTTTTACATTGGGGGTATAAAGCCACAGGGCAGGAGTGGTGGGGTGGAGGAGGAAGGTCACCACTGCCACCTGCTTTCTGTAGAATGTCCCCTGTTCCTCACCCACACTTCCTGTTGCTCTGATATCAGACTCCATGGGACCCTCTTCAGGATGTGTATCTTCAGCTGTGGAGCTGGCCTCTTGGGTGATCTGGGAGCAGGATGGGATAACTCCTCTCAACTCATTCTAGAAAATAGGGAGGACAGTCACCATTACTGAGCACCCAATATGTGCCAGGCACTGGACTGAGAGTGTCCACTTGTGCACATTGATTCACTATCTAAGATATGCATATGATGGAAAAAGTTTGTCCCCCAGAGTACAGGTGAGGACACCAGGCTGTGCAGCCAGGAGGTGTCAGAGCCAGGTCTGCACCTGGACCAGGCGTGACTCACTCCAGAGCACAGAGGTTTGCTTCCTGCAGTTCAGCCTGCCAGACCCTGACTCTATCAGCCCCAGCTGTCTCGCTCTGGCAGCCCCATCTTCCAGAGCTACGCATGGCCCTGGAAGAAGAGAAGCTGAAATCTTATATAATTACCCAAATCATGGCTCCTAAATGGCCTCTGATTACAGCACTACAGCCCCTTTCTGCAGCACGGCCCTGGCTCTCCTGAATAGAGCCACGGCTACTTTGTGCAGGATTTTTTTTCTTTTAAAGCGAAGAAGATGGCTTATCCGCATGCAAAGTAGGTCAGAACCTTAGCAAAGATCTTTTCAAACACTTGGCTTTTTTGAAGTCCTGCTACGAAACTCCTTTTGTTTCTCTTGCCTTTGCCTCTTCCCTCCCACCCTTCTCCTTTTTCCAAAGGCTCAACGACATCAAATGGTTCTAACCGACAGTGACAGTGAGAGTTGCACACGATAAGCTCAATTATAAATAATGCCCAGTTAGCCCAGCTGGCAAAGGGTGCCGGCTGCAGCCAGGCAGGCTCTGGCCAGTGCCTCCCAGGCCCAAGCCACCTCACAGCATCATGGGCACCTGCCAGTCAGCTGGAAACAGGAGAGGGCCCTTGTCCTTGGTCTCACCAACCCAGCCCAGGGCTGGGTAGATGGGGACTGCACCCACGCCTGGGAGCCAGTTGCTTGAGATTGTGGCACCTATTATTAATCCAGATTTGCAAAAGGCATCTGCTCCAGCAGGAAGTCAACCCAGCTGGATGCATTTGGTGCTTTGCCTTGTGGTTTGCATTCTGGGTGGCAATCACTCCCCCACCACAAGAAGCACTTGCTTCTTCATCAACGCAGCCCAGCTATAGGCAGTAAACAGCAAGTCATGCAGGCAATAAAGGAGCTTTTCAGGGGATGATTTGTACAAAGTGCTCACACCTGGCACCACCCTGGACCCTGACCTATTTGGATGGGCAGGTAGGGTGAGCAGGCACTTCTGGCCTCAGGAACTGAAAGAGGTCACCAGTCACAGTGAAGGTACAGGGCCTGAGGATGATGGGCTCGGGGGCTAGAACCAAGGCTGCTGACTCTGCTGCTGACTCTCTTTTCCTCAAGTCTCAATAGCCAGGGGAGGAAGCTGAGTTGTGTGTGTGTGTGCATGTGTGCAAGTGTGTATGTCCTCACTGCAGGAGGGACTAGTAAGCAAGTTCAATGGGCTGTTTGCCCGTGGCGATGGTGCTATTGGGGATTCCCACCCAGAGTGTCTCCCTGACCCATGAAGAGCCCTCTCTGGATCCTCATTCTGTTGGTCCTGCCATCTTGCACCTGTTTCCACCTGGATCCTGGATCCAAAGAACAAGTAATTCTCCAGGAAAGTTGGTACCTTCAGAGGCATTTAGAGGGGGTTCGAGTGGAAGTCAAGGGAGCAGTCCTAAGGATGTTTCTTTCATTTGATGAATAGTTTTTGAGACCCTACCATCTGCTAAGATGCTTCTAAGTGCTGAGGATACAACAATGAACAAAAGAGTCAAAAAACTCTGCTTTTGAGCAAGTGTGGACTCCAATGAAGGATAGAGACAATCAACTAGGTCAATAAGTAAATCAAGATGGTGGTAAAAGCTAAGAAAAACAAACCAGGGAAGAGGGATAGGAATTGGGGGGTTGGCTGCAGTTTTAGATAGGGTGACCAGGAAGGGCTGAAACAGGCCTGAAGAATGAGGTGCAAGGACATTTGGGGAGTGTGTTCCAGGCAGAGTGAAGCAGGTGCAAAGGTCCTGAGCCCCAAAAGTGTCTGATGTGTTTGATGAGTACAGAGTTGGCACTGCGAATGGATGAGAACAGGTGAGAGGCAGTGCTCCCAGTGAGTTCAGAAAGTTAATGGGTTGGAGGGATGTTTTGGGGGGCTTGATGGAAGCACTTGGCTTTTACCAGAATGCAGTGTAAGCATTTGCATGACTGAGCAGGCTGGAGCTAACTGACCCTGCTGGTAGCAAGCGCTCCCCTACCAAGAGGATGCCTGACTCCCCTCCCACTTTACAGCTCTCTGCTCATGAACTAGAAGGTCTGCATCACACTGGAGGGGGAGTTGAGTCCCTTTCTGTTATGGGAGAGAGCAGAGAAAGAGTAAGACTTCAGAGTAGAAAAGGGGACTTTGGACACTGGTGCCCCTAGGGCTTTTGGAGTGACACTTGAGCTTGTCCACTGGCCATTCCCAGGATTCTGGGTCTTGGGGGCTGGGATTGCACCAGAATGGCTCCCGTCTCTCTCAAGATGTTCAGGCTCACGTCTATCTGTCTGCATCCCTTCTCTTCATTTCCCACCCTTCGGGGTGTCCGGCTTCCATCCATCCTGCGGGCTCTCTCTAATGACTGTGAGATGAAGTATTGTACAAAGCGGAGAAGCCAGCAGTGTGGGCAGGTCTGAAGATGCTGGATTTCTCACCTCTCCGCTTGCTCCCTCTCTTGGCGCCACCTCTCCCCCGCCCCTCTTCTCACCCCTTTGCAGAGGAGAACGACAATGCATGTGTGAAGATTGCTTGCTGGCTGAGCAAGCCAGCCTCCCTCTTGCTCACAGGCAACAGCCTTGCTTTCCACATCTGGTGGCCCTGCCTGTTCCTGGGTGTCCTGGCACCTGGGCCCTTTTCTCCTATGTCTCTTCCCACCATCCAGATGACATGGCTGGCCCTTGCAGGCAGGATTCCTGGGCTGCTGGTCGGGCTGCCTGGCTGTGTTGGGATGCTTGATCCACATTGGAACCATTGAGTGGGGATGGGACTGAAGACATGGGAGATCCCAGTTGGTGTTATTTATCCTCTTGTGAGAGATCCAAGCTTCATAGTCAATTATAAAAGTCCAAAGTGAGTGGCTGAAGATGTCAACTTACACTCACGTTAAATTTACATGACTCTGAGCTGGCCCTGCCAGGGGATGGAAGAAAGTGGGATGACCAGGGGTTTCTTTTTGGCCCCTCACCCCTTTTCTCTTCTAGGAATGTCCTGTTGTAGGACCCAGACGCGGGGCTCTCCCTTCTCTCAGAAAGAGGTAGCCACCATGGAGGGGCTTCCAGTCTCCTTCTAGGGGCAGGGTGGGGTTTGTTTGCCTGTGCAAATTGCCTCTTCTTTTTTGAGAGAGCAAGAAAAAAAGAAAATGAAACACTGTTGCCACCTCCTCCATTAGCTGGGGTCCCAGGTGAGCCAGGAGCCTCACAGCTCCCTTTGTGTGGCTGGTGGCCTGTGTAGTGTCTCCATGGTGATGCCTGGAGGCTGTAGCGGGGAGCAGCCCCCCTCTGCAGCATTCCCCAGGCTGCTAGTACACAGGGTGGTTGGGGAAGAGGGACCCTGCTGAATGGAGGGAGGTCTGGATTGGGTTGATCTGGGGGCCTGCAGTGCCTTCTCAGCCCCCTGCTTCTGGAAGACCAGTAATAGCTGTGGGGCCTGGGAGCCAATCAAAGGTACAACCATAGTGAGAGGGTCAAGATGTTCCAGAACCTGGGTCATATTCCCTATGCAGGTTCATCTCCAGTGACTCCCCAACCCAAAGCCACTTGGTAAGCCTCAGTGGGTCTCTGCATGCCTCCCCTCTAGGACAGTATTTATTCCTATCTTTGTGAATTTGCTGCATATATGCCTCTTGCCTGGGGCCCTTCCCTCCCTTAGTATTTCTCTGACTTGATTCCTGAGTCGAATTTCCCAGGAAGTCTTGTCTGATACTCACCTGAGCCCTCAGGCTCCCTTCCTCTTCTAAATCCAGACTCACCCACTGCCTCCTGGTCAGGCTTGCTCGTGGGAACACATGAAAGCTTGTGTTAAACTCACTTCGCTTGTTAGAGGTGGGTGGCGTAGTGGGGACAGCGTGGGTCCTTGTGTCTGATAGTCCTGGGATCTGCCACTCACCAATGTGTCCCCATTGCACGAATGCCACTTGCTGGTTATCTTATAGAGCTGTCAAACAACCTATGAGTTTCAGTTTCTTCACCTGCAAAATGGGGTATAAGGAGTTACTAAACTCCTTCTGACTTGTGAAGGTAAATAACTCACTTAAGTGAAGGTGGCAGTACTGGCTCAGCTCTGGTGTGTTGTAGGGATGGCCCCTGCCCTATTGCCTGCCTGTTTCTGCTTAGATGCTATTTACTCCTCCAGCACCTCGTCCCTGCCACGCCCCCTGCCTCCCTGTGATCCTTTGCACACAGTTGGTTTCTTGTGCTGATTCTCTTGACCCCCTCTCTTGGAGGGGCTGACAAGGAATGGGCTTTGTCTGGGCTTTGTTATCATGGGCTTGGCACAGAGACTGGACAAGCAGATGCACCAGGAACATCTGTTGGCTGACCATGTGAACGTGGACAGGACACTCCACCACAGAGAAAATGCACCAGAACTTTAGGACAGCTTTTCATTCCCTTGATCTCTAGAAGCCTTAAATCTAGTAGGTGCTCAACAAGTGGCAGACTAGGACAGTCCTTGGTTGGACATCATGTCATACAGGAATGGCCTCCCAGGAATTCTCTTAGGTGATTTCTAGAAACAGAAGAGGGGAGTTTGGAAGGCAGAGAGGGAGATCCCATGAATGCCTCAGTGTTGTTTCTAATCCTAGACTTACAGAGAGGCAGGAAGCACTTTGTTCCAGAACCTATTAGTCATACCAGTTAGACCACCTCCTGGGGCCAGAGGAAGGGAAGGGAGCCTTGTCCTCTTGGAGATCAGGCCTAGAGTTAATTCCCTTGAGCCTTGCTGAAGTTGGGACAAACTCAATTTAAGTTAAGTGGAAATATTTTGATTTGAGTTAATGCACATTGGATCTGGTAAACACACAGAGTATATTACTACGCACTCTGGAAATGTACAGTCCGATCAGCAAACAGATTAGTTTTAAGTGAAAAGACACTGGCAGACGTTTAAATTCATTGACTTGTTGAGAACGTCTAGATTTGGATACAAATGCACTGGAACGCTAGATCAGTTTGGTGTCTCAGCCCATCCGCACGGAGAAGCTATTGATTTTAGTTGATATGCATTGATTCCCAGAAAACAGGACGGCTTTTGAAAATGAACTTCCAGTAATTTCAGGGAGAAGCCAGCGCGTTTGTCTCCACGCGAGGCTGACTTGTTTTGTTAAACGCGCCTCTGCGCCTTGAAGGAAGGGAACAGCAGACAAATATCTTCGTATGAATTAAAATGCATTGATTCTTGGAGGGAAATGATGGTCTCTGTTAAAAGCTTTTTGGAGATGTTAGCATGCAAGAGTTTGAATAAAACCTTTGTTCAGCACCCCTTCCTCTCTAGAGCCCCCCTTCTCCTTTCCCCTAAACGGTGGTGCATTTTCAGAGTCCATCTGAAGTTGGAGTGGCAGTGGGGGTGTGGGGGGGCCAGAGAAGCAGGCGCCAATTTTACTGTCAATCTCTCCAGTGAGTGGGAGCATGGAACTGCCCTCCTCTGGGAACAGATCATGGAAAGGAAGGGGCTGAATGTTGATCTTGAAACAAGGCAGAGACAGGAAGATCAGGTGTCCAGGTAGGAAGAAGAAACACTGGATCTGTTCATTTTAAAAAATGTAGGAATGAAAAGGAGGGACCCAGAGGTCAGTGGTGGGATGCAGAAATGAGCGGGGAGGGATGCAGTTTTGGTCCTTCAGTCAATGGCTTCTCTGTGCTGAAGGGGAAATGACTCGATGATAATAATCGAAATGATGCGGGAGTGAGTTATCTCACTTTCTTACCATCTGAATGAGTTGGACATGAACCAGAGGTGTAATTTAGGCATTTCTCACCCTCGTTAATGAATAGCTCCCATGGGGTGTGCAGACAGCAGGGCTGGAAAAATGATTCCAGGAGCCAGGAAGGAAGCGATTGGCCCGGAACTTATTTTTCATGTGTTGAGACTCCCTGGATCTTTCTGGATCACAGCCACTTAGGGCAACTCTGAGGGCCCATCATGGGCATAACTTATCTTTAGCCACTCCTAGCTAGCTCCTTTTCATCTACTAAATATTCCCTGGGTGGGCAATTAAATTTAATTTGGGGAGTGTTTGTTGACTGGAGCACAGTAGAAAAGCACTGACCAGTGACCCCATCCATGGGGGCTAAATCTCCCACGTGGACATAAGGAGGGAACCCAGGCGAGAGAAAGCCCTTAGGGTGAGCATCAATTATGAGGCCATTGCCTTCCACCTCTGGCTGCACCTGTCATAAATCAAGGGTCAGAGGTTCATATCTACTTACCCCAGACTGTAGATTCTTTCCCCCTCCACTCCACTCCCTTTCACTTAGTTCTTCTCTGTTTCAGAAAGGTGGTGGCCTACTATTCATAAGAGCCAAGATATAGGATCAACCAAGGTACCCATCTATGGACAAATCAATCCAGAAAATGTTAGCTGGGCAAAGTGGAGCATCCTGTAATCTCAGCAACTTGAGCAGCTGAGGCAGGAGGATTGCAAGTTTGAGGTCAGCCTATCTCAAAATAAAACATTTTAAAAAAGGATGGGCCTCACAAGCACAAGGCCCTGGGTTCAATCCCTAGCACCGCAAAAAAAAAAAAAAAAAAAAAAGGATGGGGATATATCTCAGTGGTAAAATGCCCTGGGTTCAATCTCCACAAAAAAAAGAAAAGAAAAAAGAAAAAAAAGAAAGAAATGTACATACATAATGGAATATTGCTTAACCATAAAACAAAGAAAAAAATCCTGCCATTTGTGGCAACATGGATGTAACCAGAGGACATCATGTTAAGTGAAAGAAGATAAATTCTGCATGTTCTCACTCATGAGTTTGAAAAATTATTTCATAGAAGTAGAATGGTGGTCACAAGGAATTGGGGAGGGTAAGCAGGAGAGGTGATAATAGGAGGTCAGATAACAGCTACCAAAATATAGTTACTTTGGAGGAAGAAGCCCTAATGTTTTGCAGCACAGTAGGGGGACAATAGTTCACAGCAATTTATTATACATTTTATAGAGAACTAGAAGAGTTCCAAGTTTCCTAGTGCAAAGAAATGATAAATGTTTAAGGAAATGAAAATGCTAATTACCCTGATTTGATCATTACACATTGTATACATGTATGGAATAAATATACACTGTACCCCATAAATATGTATAATTATCATATGTCAGTTAAAAAAAATAAGAAAAAGAAAGGGGGTTGTTTAGTCATGGAAACTGCTGTGGTTGGAACATTTGTCCTCTCCAAAATTCCCATTGTGATGATACTGGGAATCAGGCCCTTTAGCAGGGTTTGGGTTGAGGGCTCCACCCTGATGATGGCCTGTGCTGTAATAGCAGGAGTGGGTTTTCATCCTCTTGCTTTCTCTTTTTGCCCTCCCACCAGTGTCATACTTTCTGCCATGGTATGCAGTGACAAGAAGGCCTTCACCAGGTGCTGGCACCTTGATATTGGACTTCACAGCCTTCAAAATTGGGAGCTAATAAAATTCTGTTCATTAGAAATCACCCAGTCTGCAGGATTCTGTTATAGTTGCACAAATGGACTAAGACAGAAGCGTGAAGTCAAAGCACTGGTAGGAACTTGATGAATCCTGCAGTCCAACCCCTGTCTGATGCTTCATGCTCTACAATATTCTATGCCAAATACAGTCAGGGTTTGAATTTCTGTGGCCATGGACTGCACAATACCATCACACGCTATTGGGTGCCTTTTCCCAATAATTTTAGTCAGTGAGGAGTACATCCCCCTCCTCTCCTGCGTGTGCTAACACCATACCTGAATGAGCTTTCACATCCAGTGGTTTTGGCTCTGTCCCCTGGGACAGCACAGAGGCAGCCTTATTCTTCCCTTGCATGACTGACTTTAGGCATTGGAAAGTAGGATGTTACCACACTGAGGTTTCCCTTCTCCAGGAAACACCTTAGGTGTTTATCCTTTACTCATATGACACAACTTCAAGTCCCTTCATCATATGCAAGACCAGCTACATAATTAGTGCAAAATTAAAATGCAGGTCCCTTTGTTCAATAATCATTAATAATTTCAGGATGGCATCAACAGCTGATTCTTGTGAGAGATTACCCAGGTTTCCTATGAAGGCATGCTTGCCCTTGTGGAACTCTTTTGTCCAGGTTTCTGCCAGTAGTGTCCTTCTAAGCTAATGTTTCTGGGTTAGTCTGTCCCGGGAAGAAGCAGAGAGGCTGACAATTTTTTTCTGGATCTATCCTTTAGTGTTATTGAAGCAATCAATGTCACTTTAGTTTTCCAGGACAGCAGTGCATACAGGTGAGTCACACTCAGCATAAGGCCCATGCTAACCTCTAGGCTTGATTTCTACCATAGCAGCTGAGCCATTTCTCTCTCAATCTGGAGTTTTAAGACTCCAGAGTGATGAGTCTTGCTTTGCCCATGGAGCTCATCCCAGTGCCTAAACACAGGAATTATCTTTTAGGCAACCTATTCACTTACTCAGTCCACTGGCAAAGATGTACTGACAGCCTACTATGTGTGAGGCACAGTGATAGCAGTTACACTACAATATTGAACCTGAGCCTGGCCTTAAGAAGCTTATGGTTTAAAAGAGAAAAGATATTTAAAGAACAATTAGATGAAAACATACCAATTTTTGTAATGGAGATGCACTATAGGAGTAGAAAGTTGGGAAATTACTGTGTAGGGAAGTTGTAAAGTTTTCAAGGAGGCATATTTGATAGGGTAAGTGGAAGTTTGACATGGATCAGGGAGGAGGGCAGACCCGTCTCTGAGAGCCTGGCTCCCTCCTGATGAACTCCCACCTCATTTCTCTTGCCCATTCTTCTGTGGCACATTTCGCCCAGGCACTTGGCCCTGGTGACTTCCCACAGATTTCCACAGCCTTTTCCATCTCTGAGGCCTTTCAGGCAGGCCCCACTGCCTTGATGAGAAGACACTGCTGAAGTTTTTGCTGCAGTTTTAATTTCTTGACATCATCTGGGTGCGTTAGGAAAAATGAGATCTAATAATGAATGATTACAACTCTCAAGTTAAGTCTAGTTGGTTGACTAATCAATTTGGTTAAGTGAAAATCCATAGCAAATGAGTCGACCGCAGTATGACATTTCTCCATCCAATTTAAATTAAAATCACCAACCATAATAATTTCACAATTACTCAGGGAGGGCACACTGGAGACTTGACCCCCGGAGCAGAGAAATTGCAAATGCCGCAAAGAATGGGCTGAGAGTGGGGTGATGAGGGAGTCACTTAAGATGAACTCTGCCTGAACTGCTTAGCTTCGTCAGCTCCCGGGGGTGGCAGGTCTTAAAAGCCTGCTGAGCTGCAGTTTCATATTCTTGGGTGCAACCCTGCTACTCTCCCTAGGGAGGCAAAAATTCATTCATCCTGGCTAGAAAGTCCGCAGAGGACTCTTCAACCAGGAGAGTGGGGTCTCATTTCTCCAGACAACAGGGTGGGGAAAGAAGTGAATATTATTCTTTTCATTTGAAATTCTCCCAAATCTAGAAGTTCCTGGACAGTGGATACAATGTCTATTTATCTTTAGTTATGAGCTAAGGACCTGGAACTGCTAATTAATAAGTTTTTGTTAATGAGGGCCATGATGATAGAGCAAAGAAAGAGACTGCATTTGATCTAATATGACAAATGTTCATCTGCTGAACATTTGCTTTATGTTAAGCATGATATTAAGCACCAGGGAGAGGTGAATTAAATGTACAACCCTTCCATCAAGGAGCTCAGAGTCTCTTGTGGCTGATGGTTAAACATTTAATATTAATACAAAGGAGAATGTTACTAATGTTTATTAAGTAACTTAAAAGATAAGAATGATTTTGATCAGGGAGTCTTATGCAGAAATTTTGTGTGTCAGTTACCTGATCTGTTAAAGGCATTTATAATAACGGTACTACTTCAAAAAGTTGTCATGAAATGAATGATATGATTGATGATGCTCATTGTCTCTCAATCACTTTTTTCTCCATGTCCCTTACAGTAATAGGAATCCCAAATGCTAGTTGACCTTATGGCTGCTGGGAATCAGGACTACATTTCCCACCCTCCCCTTTGCCAGTGCAGCTGTGGAATAATTTCAGGCCACTGGAATGCAAATAGATGTGTGTGCACCTTCCAGGAAGTGCCTTACAAAGAGGGATCCTGCTCTTTTTCTCTTCCATCCTGATAGTGGCAATCTATCGTTGTGGCTAGAGATGGAACCATCACCTTGGAACTTAAAATGACCTTAGAAATGGAGGGCAGGCAGAGCAACAAGAGAGAAGGAACCTGGGTTCTGAACCCTATGATGTATATAACAACCTTGGATAGCTTAACACGTGGAGCTGTCTATTTTGCTTAAACGACTGTTATTTTGGGTTTGCTGTCACTCCAAGCCAAACCCAATTCTAATTAGTTCAAATGAGTTGTTGCATATAGAGTATTCAGAACAGTTCTTAACACAAAATAAAGGCTGGAGAAATGGTGGCTAATAATATGTTTAGTACTTACTCTAAAGGAGGCAGAAATCAAAGACATGGCCCACTGAGCAGCAAGGTGCTTGCTTAATTTCTCCATAGGAACTCATGGTTGGGTAGCCCAGCATGCCGCACTGTGGTCAACTAATTCTTCAGCCTCACCTCCTCTCCCTGTCTGTCCTCATACTCTGTGCTTACTGCCCCAGCATCTCCCCATCCTCCCCATACCAGACCTAAATCCTACTGTCACCAGCTTAGCCATTACTTATCGAGAGAAGAAGCAATGGCAGCCCAGGAGAAGTATGAGCAGAGAGTTGTATCTGGTGGATCAATTTGTAATTTTTCTTGTGGCAGCAAGAGGAGCATGAGCGATGTGTGCACTAAATCCCCCAGCAACAGCAGCAGCACAGCAGCATGTCTTGGCTTGAATTATTTATTTTTGGGTCCCTTGGCCCAGTGGGACTGGGTCCCTGGAAGGAGGGGGAAACAGTGGGTGCATGTCAGTGCTCCCCAGCTAAGCCTATCCTGGGGATGGGGGGCAGTATTAGGGCTGAAAACATTTTCCCTGGTGGTCCTCCCAACCACTGAGCCCTTTGCTATAGGACAGGTCTCTAGGAAGGTGGACTTCCCATTTCTGTACAGATGAGAGTGAGAGTCACCCCTTTTCATTACTGAGAGACCAATTAGAAATATGTTGAAATGATTGACTCAGAAATAATGTGTGGGTCTTTGCTTGTTGGTTGGGTAGGTGAAGTACGCATTTTGCTTTTGGCAGGGGGAGAAGGGAATATGGGGGCTCTCCTGACTGGGGAGGGATCATGGTTTTCAGGGATATGAGTTATAAAAATTATTAGTGCTCACCAAAATTTCCAAATCTCTTCCTTTCCTGTTCACATGAAAGAGTCAGGAATAGAAGACTAGTTCCAGCCAATACAGTAATAACAGGAATGGCATGAGCATTTAAGAGTTGGTGTGTATTTCTCAACTTCCCCCACCCTTCTGGCAGAGAATTCTAAAATAGTGATAATAGTTATAATATAGTGGAATCTAAATTATCCTGGATCCCTAAATGACTGTGTGGAGCACAGCTACATGCCCAACAGTGTTGGATATATAGATTAGTGAGAAATAAATTTGCTATCTTAAGTGACTGAGATTTTGCAACTGTTAATAACTACAGCAAAATCTAATCTATCCTAAGGAATGATGACAAAATAAAAAGGAGTATGCAGATTCTTTTGCTTCAGGAGAGGACCAATGTTAGCAAACCAGAAATTGGAGTCTGGTTGGGCTACTGGATCCTTATATGAGTGACTTGAACAGAGAAAAAGCAGATGTATATAGAGTTGGGATTGAGTGAGCCTAGGAGTGATCACAGGAGGAACAGTGTTAGTTGGTGAAATCTGAGAATGTTCCTAGGTCATATGATACTGTCATGCTGACATTCTTCTGTGACACAGATCATAGCCTAGCAGGCTATGTTTAAGGTCTCAAGGTCAGAGGAACAATCCCAGGACGCTCCTTAGACCTTGTTGTAGACTGAATTTTGTCCCTTCAAAATTCACACATCGAAGTCTTAACCACAACACCTCAGAAAGTGCCCTAGTGAAATAGGGTATTTATAGAAGTAGTCAGGTTAAAATTAAGTCACTAGAGTGGGCCCTAAACCAGGATGACTGGTGTTATGGACTACCACCAGTCCAACCCCTAATGTATTTGGAGATAGGGCCTTTGGGGACCTAATTAAGATTAAATGAGGTCATAGGGTAGGATCCTAATTCAATAGGACTGGTGGCCTTATAAAAAGAGAAAAAGACACCAGCGATTTCCCTCTCCCCATGTGTACATAGAGGAAAACCCATGTGAAGACACAACAAGAAGGTGCCACCTATCAGCCAGGAAGAGAAGCTTCTCCAGAAACCAACCCTGATGGTGCCTTGACCTTCAATTTGTTGTTTAAGCCTTAAGCTCAGTCTGTGTTATTTTTTTATGGCAGCCTGAACCCAACTAAGACACTTTGACCTTGGACTTGTCTTCTAATATTCTCTACTCTACTCAGAAGCACCCAAGTTTCCTGAACCAAGAAAGTCCTGGGTGGAACTTTCTATATGGAATCAGATTTTCTGAAGTGCAGGGGAAAGAGAAGAGAGGGAAATCATGAAGATATTAACACCTCCTTGCGTGTTTGACAAAGTGCTTTTCTCTGCACTATCACACTGGATTCCAGTTACAGTCCTGTAACAGAGGAATAATCACCCTAGGCTTATGGATTTTATTCATTTACTTAGCAACATTTTTTGAGCATCTTGTATGTGTTGGGGTGTTTTGCTAAGGACTGGGGTACAGAGTGGAGTAGGCTATGGTGCCTGTTCTGTGATGAAAAGGACCTTGCTAGGACAAGGTCAGACAGCATTCCATCTGGCAGTTTAGCTCTGTACCTGGGTTCCCAGTAAAGAAGGAGCAAAGCAAAACCATAGGCTGTAACAAGTGCTGACAGACCCTTGCGTGCCTGCAAAAGCTGTTGGTTTATTGTCTCCTGGAATCTGGGAACCAGCAATTGCAACTAGGCAGCACATCAGTTGTTGGTTGCCTGCATTCCAATTGGTCCCCAGCTTCTGCTTTGCTGGTAGAACCTTTCTGTTGTCTAGTTCTCTTGCACCCATGCACTTCAGGGAAAGGTGGCTTCCCTCAGACTCAGAGGGCAACTCTTGTAGCAGTCCAACCAAGTACACTAGGTCTATTCTACTTGTAATTCTAACCCATGAGACACCATGGGGGCTGCAGGGGAGTCTTCAAAGTCTAGAAGCTTCCTACACCCCTAATTCAGTGTGTTACCTTGGCAGGTCACATGACCTTTCTGAGACTCAGTCTTCTCTTCTGTACATAAAGATAGATTTAAGATCCACTCCAAATCTAATGCTTCACATTTTACTCTGTGCTGAGCACTGGGCATGGGGGTGCAAAGAAAGATAAGAAAAGCTCACTGGAATCAGAGAAAGCCATCTATGATATGGCTGATATAGGACAAGAGGAAGAGGGGTCTCCCTTCTTTCTGTCAGAAGGAGGAAGGCGTGTGCAAGAAAGACAACTGAGAAAGGAAGCATTGGCTGCCTGCTAAGGTAAGCACCTGGGTTGCATGAATCCCAAGAAGTTAGGCCATGATCCCCCACCTAGTATTTTTTTCTGAGTAGTATCATCCAGCTCTTGGTTTCCTCAGATCCTTTGTGCCTGGTACTATTCTTTGCCTCCTATAGGGCTGGGGGTATGGTAATTTATCTTGCTGGTGTCTGCTAAAGGAAAGGGGAGATGAGAGTCCATGAGTGGCATGCAGTTTGCTACCCGGCCTCAGAAACCACTTTGTGATGGTTACTTTTATCAACTTGACTAGGTTAAGGCATGATATCTGGTTATGTCCAAGAGATTGTCTCTGCATACATACTAGCATTTGAATTGATGGACTTTGGAAAGAATGTCTCCCTTGTAGTGCAATCATCCAATCTGCTGAGGGTCCAATTAGAACAAAAAGGTAGAGAAAGTGTGAATTTAGTCTCTGTCAACTGGGATATCCGAGTTTTTCTACCTTGCACATTGGCAATCTTGGTTCTTGGGCCTTCACGCTCAAACTGGGACTTTCACCACTGGCTCCACTGGTTTCAGGCCTTTGGCATTGAACTAGAACTATACCACCAGCTTCCCTGGGCCTGCATCTTGCAAATGGTAGACTATGGAACTTCTCAGTCTCCAAAATTGCAGAAGCTAATCCCTCATTATCAGTCTCTTTCTATATTTTTCTCATATATCCTATTGGTTCTGTTTCTCTGGAGAACCTTGACTAATATACACCTGAATCAGAATTGTCAGACTCCTTGTAAAAGCAGGTTCTGGCTTCTACTGGAAACCCACCAACCTGCTATGCCTGGTGACGTGCTCCACACTTTATGTGTGTTACCATCTCTTGTCATCCTCATAACAAATTTGGAAGCTAAAGAACTGGTAATGATTGTATTCTGTGGTGGAAAAAATGGAGGTTCTGTGGGGTTAGATGTCTTGACCACAGTCCTGCAGCTGATAAGCATGGGTTTGTCTGACTTATATCTTATTCCTGGCCTGGTGGGAGTGAGACTGGCATCACTGGGGCTGACATGCTCCCGTAGCTTGCTTTCCTACCCAGGCCCGGGGCCTTTATATTGGTTATACCCTGCTCTTCTCGCCTCTTCTGGAAGCTCTTTTTTCTGTGCATCTTATTTCTATAAGGGCCAGCTTCATAGAAACTTTTGCTTTTTAAGGGCTCCTGTGACCTGCTCCTCCCCTGCTTTCCTCCCCACCAAACAAAACCAAATTGTTTTCTATTTCACTTATTGGTTTTGGCATTCATTATATTTTCACTCAATATTCAACTATAATTGAGTTGTTATTATTATGTTCAGGTATCATCAAGTCCTAGATATAGCAAGAATGAACCTAAATGGACTTGGTGACAATACTCACAGAGTCACAGTCAAGTGCATTTCTCATATTGAATCTCAACTCTTGCTCTCTATAGATATGGGTATGCACCACATAGTGACATTTTGGTCAACAATGAACTGTATGCATGATAGTGGTCCCATAAGCTTAGATTGTCTAGTGACTTTGT
Organism: Glaucomys volans; assembly: GCA_020662805.1. NCBI lineage: Eukaryota > Metazoa > Chordata > Mammalia > Rodentia > Sciuridae > Glaucomys > Glaucomys volans. Next base: position 425,420 of record JAJEJO010000632.1, read on the forward strand.
AGCTATTATTGTTTTTCTGAGCACACTCTATGATGTACACAATAATGAAATAATCTAAGGATGCACTTCTTAGAACACATCCTTGTTATTAAGGCATGACTACATATGTATATGTGTTGTGTGTATATATATATATGATGTATATGTAATATCTATGCAATATCTATCTATAGCTATATCAACATCTATATCACTTTATCAGTACTGTGCAATTGGTGATAAGAACACAGAATTTCATAATGCCCAGAACAATGTCACCCACGTAGTAGGTGCTGTATAAAATAAATACATAAATAAATATATTAACAAAATGAAAAAAAAAAGGTTGTGAAGGGCAAGGTAGGTGCAAGTTACATTTCCAGGAGGTCAGGCAGCCTGCTTTCTGCTGCTGCACCTGGGAAGAGGTTAAATTGTCTTATAAATGGTGTTCCAGCCCGGGGCTCTGGAGAGGGCGGCTGACATGCCCGGGGCCTGAGGCCAGCACCCAGCCCAAGCCCATGTTAGGAGGATGCATTATGAATGCAAGGTGTAGGAAATAGAAATTATTAAACTCACAGATAGGGACAGAAATGCTTTTGTGTGGCTGCAGAGTTGGGAAATTATGCTAAAGCAATGCATTGCAAATCAGTCTGTGCTCGGCAGAGAGGGGCTTTTATTCTCCAGGTCCCGAAGTTCCTTCGGCAGCTTTTGTGTGCAGCGGCAAAGGCCCTTCTGGGAGGAGAGAGAAGCTGGTAATTTTGTGGCTGATTGGCAGACTGTCCAGAGCCAATAAAGATATTTGTTTTCTTGTCCAAGTGCTCACAAACCTAAATCTTAGCTCCTCAATTTTATCTTTCTTTCTCTCTTTGTGATTTTCCCCCTTCTTTTCCATTATGGAGAGAAATGAAACCTGGGCTGTCTTTCTCCATTAACGTTGTGTGGACTCAGTGTGGATGGCGGTCCCATCCTAGGGACCCATGAGAACCGAGGACATTTGCCCAGTGTAACTGGCATTTTCTCCAGGCATCCAGTTTGCTTTGGCACAATCTACGTAGATGACCTGTGCCACTTTGATGTCCTAGGGGAGCTTGATGTTTACATACCTATGAATTTACCCAAACATTTCTGTGATATTTGGTATAATTAGTCCCATTTTAAGAATGAGGACTGGTGACTTGTCCAAGGTCCCAGAGTTAGTAGATCACAATACTGGGATCTGAGGTTGAGCTGATCTGGTACTGAAGTCTGTTGTCTTGGGTTTCTAGGGTACCCCTGGTGGTGTCTTGCCCTAGACAAATTCCTGGCATTCCTATGCAAGAAAATATTCTCATGGTAGACTCCAGAGCAGGGTCTCCAGCTGGTCAATGCCAAGTCACAGGAATATCTTGAAGTTTGAACAAAAGTATCCATTTTAGAAATTGAAGGGACCTTTGAGATTCTAATTCATTCCCTTTTCTGCCTGGACTCATTTTATAGATAATGAAATTCAGGCCAGAAATATTTAGAGCCTGGCCCAAGTTCACAGCCAACTCTCTAATGGAAGACCCAGGATTCTCCCAGTCCAGCATCCTGTCCATTTTATCTGCAGTATCAATTAGGACTTGGTTTGAGTAACATTCACCCCCAAACCATGATTGAACAATATAAGACTACTCTCTGATGAAAAATAAATCAGAAACAAGCAAATCAGATGGGAAATAAATCAAAATCAATATGGAAGACCACTTTGATGTAAAATAAATGAAGTATGGCAACTTCATAGCATTAGGGACCAAGATTCTTTGTGATGTCATTTTGCCATGGGAGGCTTCTTTCCCAAGTTCACCTTGTGGTGCAAGATGGTGCCCGGAACTCTACCCATTACAGCCCACGACTGGAAGGAGCAGGTTCTTCCTTTTAAGAACACTTTTTGGAGGTTTCGTATACTACTTATGGCTTACTGGCTAGAGCTTAGTCTATGATCACATTAGTTGAATGGGAGGCTGAAAAATGTCATCTTTTATCTAGGTGTCTAGTTAAAGGTCAGAGTTCTGCTCTTTTACTAAGAAAACAGAAGAAAGGACCTATTGGGAAGCAACCAGCCACCTTTACCAAAACTCATTCATTTCTACACTGGTTGTGAGCCTGGACTTCAGCTTTAGGAATTCCCAGCCCAGAAAGCCGCTGAAGCTGCAGGTCTTTACTAGAACACAAACAGATTTGCATGTGTTTTGTTCTTCCTCTTCAGACAAAGGCAGGGAAATTCAGCTCTGGAAGAGTTTGCATCTTGAGACTTTTTAAATACAATCCCACTAGCATGGTATACTTTGGTCCACTACTTTAAGACATTGTTGGCGTAAACTTGGTGACTTCCTGATTTTGTAGAGCATGAGAATAGAGATTTAATACAGTCAGAGACAGATTTGATGGATATGCATGTGTCTGTCAAGGGGTGTGTTTATTGATCTTTTTTTTTTAAGAGAAGGGAAACTTCCACTCCCAGCATCCTGGTACTTTTCCAGTCATGTCCCAAGCTGAAAACACTGAAGCAAAGACTTTTGTGTCAATTCTTCAAGTAACATGGAGTTGAGGCTGCTTCTTTGAATGTCTAGAGGCAATTGGGGGCTTGGAATGAGAGAAACAAAATATGAGAGGTGGAAAAGCAGCCTGGAGATGGTTGAATCCTGCCCCCTGCTTTCACAGCTGAAAAAGCTGAGGCCTGGAGATGTTATGGGTTTGCTCAGAATGTACAGAACCAGGCTGCCACCTTCCTGACTCCTAGGCTAAGGCTATTTTCCTCTCTGAAATGATATATCATAAGGTCCTCTCTTCATTTCATGTGTATGACTATTGTTTCCCCCACTAAAGACTCTGAACTCCTGTTATGTTCAAAGCACTATGCTAGGCTTTGGTGTAAGGAGGATAAAAAGATGAATAAGACACAGTTCCCCTCTTAGAGAATTTATGGTCTAGAGAGGATTGCAGATACATCACCAGCTAACTGAAAGGCAAGACAGAAGGCACTGAGGGCTACAGAGATGGGTAAGTGGCAATCACTGTGGAAAGACAGATGGATTTGACTGGGGTGGGGGGGTTGTGGAAGACCTCATGAGAGAAATCTTTGAAGAAGAGAAAGACTGAAGAGACAGGGTAATCTCGATTAGAAGAAAGCACAGACAGGAGCTTGAGAGTCATACCGCTACTTAGTACCTCCCTGCCCTGGGCTCTATTACTAGAGGTCTCAGTAGGAGGACCCAAAGAAGAAAAGCCTAGAAGGGCCTGTTGTGCCTCCAGGGACGACCTCTAGTCCTCCTAACTTGTTGAGTGTTCCTGGTGGTTTTAGGCCACAGCAATAGCTGAGATAAAGCAAAGTTGATGCTGGGGTCCTTACCATGAGCAGTTAAACCAGAATCTCTGGGTGACACTCAGGCACCTGCCTTTACTGACAGCTCCCTGAGTGATTCCGATGCTCCCTGAGGCATTTTAGAGCTGAGAAAGAGGTGAGTGAGCCCTGACATAGATGAAGAGGAGGGTGTCTGCCTGGAGTTGTTGGCCAACTCCACAAGAGAAGGGGAGGGCTTGGCCTGGGGGGTGGGGAGGCCAGGTCGGACAACAGAGTCACCAGATCTCAGGTGGCATAGGACTAACTCCTCACTTTCAGATGAACGGGCAAGACCCAGAGAAGAGAGAGCTGTGTCCAGGCCCTGCAGCTTATTATGGCATCACTGTCATTCAGACCCCTGCCCCGCCCAGCCTGGTGCAAAGCCACCTCCGTTTCAGCATGCCACCCCTCCCGCTGCCCGTTGCTCAGACTATGTGAAAGCCTCACAGCCAACAACAAGGAGGAAGACTGACTCTGGGTGCCTTTCTTCATTTGTGTGCGGGGCAGGTCCGGCTGTTCCCTAGAGTGTTCATTAGGAAGTTGCTGGGTTCTCATTTTTGCTTGCTTTTCTTCTTGCTCCTGGGGCTGGCATGCAGGGCTGGGAATGCAGAGAAGAAATGACCCATTATGGTGGGGATGGTGGGGTGGAGGCTATCCATGTTTGGGACAAGAAGGGCAGTGTTCAACAACTAATGGGGTGGGGTTTGGTGGGAGGGACCCAGAGGGTCACTCTACTAGGAGCTGGTTGGATGAGGTGAAGATGCCCCAGGGTGGCAGGGATGGCCAGCAGCAGGCCTGGACCCCTGATCTGCAGTTAGTGTCTTGGCTGTGGTGAGAGGCATCACTTCTTTGGTGACCCTACCTTAGGGTCAGTGGAGGCAGACTTCTGTTCATCTTCTTATACACTCCCACCAGTCCCCCTTCTTGAAAAATCATTTTGTCACCATTTAAATAGCTGCAATAACACATCCTGGGCTTGCTTCCTCTCAGATGTGGGGGCTCCCGGAGGGTCCAGTTTGTTCCTCTCTGACTCCTCAGTACCTCTCACAGAACCAGTGAGCAGCAGGTGCTGGCTAAACAGCTGTAGGGGGAACAGTAAGCTGACCTCTGGGAGGAGCACCCAATGGGACCTGTGAGAGGAGGTTTGTGTCTGGTTCTGTCACTGTAGCTCTGGGGACTCATGAATAAGTCACCTCTGTGTCTAATGTCTCCCCAACAACAAACAAAATCAAATCTGCAAGGATTGTCACAATATTACTCCATATTTGCATCAAATCAGAGAGGACAGTTAACTGTGAGGGGCCCTGGCTCTAGTTTCAATTCTTCCCCTGCCTAATACTGCTACCACTGAACTCCATGCCTCAAGGAGGTAATGGCAGCAATCCACAGAGCAGGCGTAAGGTGCTGTCAGAAGCCTCAACTTGCAGGACACTTGGATGATTGTATTCATGTGGACGACAGCCCCCATTTCTTTAGAGTCAACAGAGCAAAAAGTCTATTCAAGAAAGATTTAAGACATCAGCCAGAACTTACCAAGAGTTAGCCCAAATAGACACCAGAACTAGAGTTAAAGGAAGGAAACGGTAGAAAAGAAAGGAAGTGGGCGTCTAACTTACTGGAGAGCTGGATCGGAGCTGGTTTAGTGTGGATGAAGGGCCTGGATTAGAGGTCTCAGGAGGACTTGATTGCCAGGGTCAGTAGCTGAGTGAGTTGGGGGACAGAGAAATCTGCTTCATTGCTGATTCCCCAGAAGCACTGAGTAATGGTGTTAGCATGGCTGCAGATTCCCAGAGAACACCTGCTGAAAGCCCTTACCTTGGGAGAGGCGCCATCCAGCAAGATCCTGGCGCTTTGGGGGAAAGCCTGCCAGGCAAGTGGCTTGCTCTGCTGCTTCCTGCAGTGTCCCATGCAGCCTCACTAACACAGGGACCGAGGACCCAGGTGCCCCTTCCAGACTCTTCCAGCCTGCTCGTCCCCTCTCCTTACCAATCTGGGGCTCATGCCTCTTGGTTCTTGCGTGGCTCGGGAGGGACCCAGCCCCAATCATCTCAGCTCCAAGAGAGAGAAGGAAGAACATCTGTTAACACAAATGCTTTTCTAATTTCTTTTTAAATCTCACTCAGCATCTGCGTTAAACAAGGCTGATCGGCTTGTACAATATTTAATTTTGGAACCATTTCAAAAGGCGCTTGTGAGAGGGGGGCAATGGGGAGAGCAGCAGCCTCCTAAATCTTTAATAGCGTGCCGGTTAGGAGCTTCCGCCGGGCTCCGTCCTAATCACACAGAGGAGAATAAGCAGAGACAGAATTTCTTAATAACAAATACCTTTGCAGCACCTCATTAAATCACTGCATTTCAGAGACACAGCAGGACACTTGGGTGAATAAATAGTGCAATCTCCTAGTCTGAAGGATTTTCACATCTGAGTTATTTCTCCTGCATATGATCAGTTCCTTTTCTCTCTCTCTCTCTTTTTTTATTTCCACAAATGATTTTAGCTGATGAGTTCAATTAACGAAGACATTAGAGGCAAAGTTGAAAAAGCGCCTCTTTTTCTCTCCCCCTTTCCATCTTTTCCTTCCTTGCACCCTATAACCATGGAGCCGTGTTTTGTGTATTTTTGCAGTTTAACAAATAGCACTGCCAAATGAGAGATGAGAGAGTCAGGGGTGGGGAGGGCCATGCTGGTTGATGTGGAAACAAAGCCTGTCTGGGTGTTTATGAGGATGCTGATAAATGGAGCCTGGGAGGGGGAGGCAGGCAGGGTGGAGTGGTGAGGAGTTATGGAGTTCAGCCACCTGTGGATGTAGATCCCTTTTCACCACCATATCCATCTCCAGTGAGACCTGCAACAGAACCAGGGAACTGAGGAAGACTGTCAGTTTTCAGCTGCCCTTAATTGTTTGCTGAGCATCTATTGTGTGCCAGGCATTGTGCTAGATGCTTAGAGTTCATGCATCATGCATCTAGAGTTCAAAATCTAAGCCAAAGAGGTCCTCCCTGCGCCTCTCCTCCTGCAGTTGAGTCAACTGATCCACTAATCTGTGTATCAAGTTTTTAATGAAAAGGCCATGAATTGGCAGTCCATGGACAGAGTCCAGCACAAAAGCAGTTGTTTGTCCCAATACCATTGTCTGCCTTTTTGGGGTGGGAGTGCTAGAGGCTGACTGACAGGTAGAGGCAAGTGCTCTATTACTGAGCTACACACCCCGGCCTTGATCATCTGTTTTTAATGAAATCAGTAGGTCGAGTGCAATGGTGTTAAAATTGTTGTTTATGACCCCTTAGTGAAATCAGCTTAGAAGAGAACTCAGGTTGCCCAATGCTTAAAATTTGATTTGGGGAAAATCTATCTCTAAGTGTGTTCTTAAATTGTGTATCCTCTAAGTCTTTAAATGTGTAGGCAATCACTTGCTTTAAAGTAACATTGATTGTTTTAGAATAAAAGTGAAATGGGATAAATTGGATAGGATGGGATGGATGGGATAGGATAGATTAGAAGAGAGAAGAAATAAAAGAAGTGAAGGGAAGAGGAGTGAAGAGGAGAGAGGAGGAGGCTGCCGGCCTGCCCTGCACATGATCGGCTGAGTGTCCTTGTAGTAGGATCTGGTGGTCTCTGATCTCAAATTCATTCTCCCAGTGGGTCCCAGACAGCAAGCCAGAAAGCCTCAGCACCCATCTGGAATGCCCAGCACTAACAACTGTGCAGATGTGCAGAGCATCACCAGATGTGTTTATCCCATTGGCAAGGAGCTCAGGCTCTGGGCCTGACCGCCAGGCTTAAAGCCCACTGGGCCACATGTTTTCTGTGTAACCTTGGTATTGGCATTCAGTGGCTGCCAACGATATGGCCATAAGTGACCAGTGTCCTCAGTGTCCTCAGAGGTGTCCATGTGGTCTGGGGATGGCAGGCCCTGAGTCCTTTGGATCCTGCCTGTTCTCCAAGTTTTTTTCTTTTGAGTTCATCAAAGTCCTTCCAATAAAGTATTTATTACTAGCTGGAGTTGGTTCCTGGGCTTGCAACCAAGAACCCAGACTGCCATTTAGAAATTAGGAGAGTTCATACAAGAATTTGAATTTCCAGTTTATTTTAGGAGAAAATAGAAAATCTACTTTTAGGCCTATGTGTCCCAGTGGAAAGCCTAAATATGGGTCATTATGACTACAAATTGGGTGACTTACAACAACAGAGATGTTGAATTTTCATAGTTCTGAAGGTTAGAAGTCCAAACCTTGCTAGGGCCATGCTCCTTCTGGGAGCTACAGGGAGGGTGCTTGCCTCTTTCCACTTCTGGTGGCTCCTAGTACTCCTTATCTTGTGGCCACATCACTCCCACCTCTGGCCTTCTCATTTGTGTGTCTGGGTCACCTGTCACCTCTCCACTGTGATGGCATTGGGGGCCACACTGATAAACCATACAACTCCTCATCTCAGGATCTTTAACGTTAAGGCATCTGTAAAGACACCTTTCCCAAATATGCTTCCATTTGCAGTTTCTGGGGCTTATGGTATGAACATCTCCACTTATCCGCACTATAGATATACAGATTTCCCCAGTCTCATCCAGCCAGCTCCAGCCACTCACCCAGTCTTCTGGGCCTGCTGTTCTGTGAGTTTTTGACCTCTCAACAAATGCTTGCCCTATACCTAGGGGAGTCAAAAATGCAAGGTATGGCTTCCATCTCTAACAGCTTTGTATCCCTGGACAAGGGTGTTCAAAGAAGTTTGGAGTAGTGGTGTGGACTTCAGAGATAGAGGATAAATAGAAGTGAGTAGGGACTGAGTCTCCCAGTGTGAACTGTGGGATGGGCACTATTCCAAGTGATGGGACACCATAGTGAGCAAGAGTAGACAAAGTCTGTGCCAATATGGAGCTTCCATTCCAGTGGGCCAAAGAGACAACACACAAAATCACACAAATGTCAGGGTGTGGAAGTGTTAATGAGGAAAATAAAGTAGGGGATGGAGGGTACTGGGGAGAAAGCGGATGTTGCTATTTAATAGGGTGGCCAGGGAAGGTCTCTTGAATTTGAGCCAAGTCCTAAAAGAAGGAAGGGAGGGATACACATGCAGTTTTCTGAGAACAATAATCAAAGCAGAGGAATCAGTATATGTCAATTTCCTGAGGCAGCTGCATGCTTACTCTGGTCAGGGAATAGCTGGAAAGGAGTGGTCTAGTGGGCAAGCTATAGGAGATGAGGACTGAGAGGGGGTTATGGTCATAGAAAGGACTTAGTAGGTGCTCCAGATCAAGTACACTACACTCTCCTCAACAAGTCTTTAAAGCTAGGGAACATAAACATAGATGAAGGGAAAAATTTTATTTTCACTAAACTCCAACTGAAGTTCAGCATTTCCTTTCATTATGAATGTAGTCACCATCCTAGCATCTAATCCATGGCAATTTTGGTAGTAACTGTGATTTTGTCACCAATAGAAATCACAGGTATTTTTACATCATATTACAGTTATTACACTTGTCTTGAAATATTGTTTTCTCTCAGCACTACTTCAAAATTATGTAATTAGACCTGCCACTACTACTTATTATTTAATGTGTTAATAAAAAGCTCATATATTACTATATCTCAAATTAGTTTTTCAAAAATATTTTCATAACTGCACTTCAATAAAATTTATTTCCTATGTAATCCTATGTATTTTATTTTATGCATTCAAAGATACTATTCTGGGAAGAAGTCCAACAGCTTCGCCAGACTGCCCGAGGAGTCCATGGTGCATGCCAGAGTCAAGGACCTTGGCCTTGAAGCCTCTGGGATGAGACCCTGCTTTCCCCCTTGGCTCACTGCTGGCTGCCCCTGGTCCCCCTGACCCCCATGACTATGCTTCATCCATGTGAACCACAGAGTTCCTCCTGGTGTAACAGGTTCCTCACTGCCACAGACCTTTGCAGAGTCTGTCCCTTCTGCTTTGAACACTCTTACTCTTCCCCACGTTCTGCTTATTCAGTTCTCAGCATAGCTGCCACTTCCTCCAGAAAGCTTTCCCTGATCCCCCATTACATGGTGGAAGTTGTCAGTGCGCTCAGGGGGCCCATGGACTTGTCTGCCTTCCCCACTGGCCTGAGCTCTCTGAGCTCAGAGTCCAAGTTATAGGCCACAGGACCTCTGGTCCTCTGCTCAGTGCCTGTTTAATAGTGGGTGCTCATCATGCTCACAAAATATTTATGGATTATGAGAATGAGTCATCTCATCCAATTCTGAAACAATCTTGGGATAGAGTTGGGATTAGTGGCATTTTGTAAATGAAGAAAGAGAAAGCAGCTTAGTGAGGGGAGAGAAAGTGGAAACAAGGCGTGGAGATGTGGGTGGCAGTAAGAACTCCATTTGAAGCAAAGGCTCTGCAGGTAATGGTAGAAGATGAGGCCGTGAGGGGATTAGAACAGCTGGGCATGGAGACAGAATCTCAGGAAAACAGTCTGGGCAAACTTCAACCACCACCCACCTTCATGGAAAAGAACATTTGGTCACCAGGCTTTGTAATAATCCAGTTTTTTCTTCTTTGAGCTTCATATTCCTACTTCTCTTTTTCCTGCATTAGAGCTCAAGAAATACTAATGCATGCAAATTCCCCACTCAGACATGTCCACCTGGGAGGCCTCTTCCTGAGTGACACCTGGTTCATGGTCAGCCTCTCTCTCTTTGCTCATCTGATGCCTTCTGCCTATGCTATGGCTCTGTCCAGAAGCCCTGGGATTCCTTCCAGGCCAGCCTCCTGTCTGTAGAAATCCTACCCATTTTTCAAGACCCAATGCTAATGTCAGCTTCTTTTTTTGATGACTGTGATGCTGTGTGACACCACACCAGTTATCAACCTCTCTGGCCTCGCTTTCCTCATATGCCTACACAGAATTCCCATGAAGGCAAATGAATTGTTATAGGTAAGGGTCATTTGCACACAGTGTACCCCTGCATTGCTTACCCACTTCCTGGGTATCCCAAGAGGCTGGCTGACTGGCTGGGGTGATAGGGCCCTGCTCATGCCTGCTCATGCTTCTGTTAACATGGAGAGGTCTATAATCATTTCTCTTCTCCACAGGCTGCTCTGTCCCGGGGCATGTGCACTTTCTTGCGCTCCTGCTTGCCTTCCTCTTGCTATGTCCCACACGGATCTCCACCATAAATCTTTCAGTATCTTCTTCATAAGCAATGAGGCTGCGGGCCAGGGTCGCAACCACATCAAAGGGTTTCTCTGGAAGCTGAAGATGAATCTGTGGTCTTCGGAGGCTGCTAGGGGGTCTCTCCATTTGTCTGTGCCTTTGGGGGTGAGGCCTGGAGCTATCTGCCTTTATCTGGGCTGGAGCCCTGGGCAAAGGGTAAATGCCACTGAGCGGGTTCTCTAAACACCAGTCTGAGAAAAGGGCTCAGGAAGGAGGCCTGCCATACCGAGGGACTTGGGGTAGGCACTTACTGAACTGGTTTTGACCCTTGAAAGTTCCCTATTCTGCATGGTAGGCATTATTACATCCTATTTTACAGAGTAGGAAGCTGAGGTCCAAAGAGATGAAAGGATTTTCTCCAGATTGTATAGCTTGTGAGCGTCACGGCCAGGAATAAAACCTACATTGGCAGGCCCCCAAAGGCCAAGTTCTTCCCATTATGTACACCCCCTTGCCCTAGTAAGAAGGAGGGGGAAGAGTGCAGCCTACCCTGTGACAAGGGGAACAGAGGTGTGACAGGGCTGCACACATTCCAGCCTGCTTAGCAGAGGTAGAACTGGTCTGCTGGAAGGCTATCGCCCATCCCAAGGATGAAGAGAGAAGGATCCTCTGGACACCCAGCCACAGTGGCCCCAGGATAGGGGAAGCTGCAGGGTCCTGGGGCCCTAAACAGGCCATCAGTGTAATGCTAGTATATACTCCCCTGTGTGCCCACCAAGCCAGGGATGCTGCCAGTATGCCCTGGGAGGGGCTCCGGAACATGTGGCATGACTTGTGATGATTGGTTCTGATGGACGGGTTCACTCATCTGAGTGAGCAGAACATAGGCTTGAGAGGCTGACCATTGTAGGTTTTATTCCTGTCTGGGCCACTCACAAGCTGCAACTTGGAGAAAAGCCTCTCATTTCTCTGGACCTCAGCTTCCTAGTCTGTAAAATAGAAGCTAATAATGCCTCCCATGCAGATTCTCAATCTCTTCATCTTCTCATTCCATAAAGTGCCCCAGTCTCTGCTGATTCCCCTTCTGGGTGCTCCTTCCATAGCTACCATCTGAGACTGGGCCCTGGGTTGTCTGGAGCAGGGACTCTGTAGCCAGACCCCTAGCCGAATGCACCACTGCTCACTTTTTTTTACAGATGAGACATATGACTTCTGTAGCTGCTCTGTGACTCAGTTTCTTCATCTGTCTAATGGGATTCTAACTGAGCCAGGTTCACAGCCTCTCCCTGTGCCCCTCTGTGTAGACTCTGTGTCCCAGCCCCTCTGCACTCTGCCTGCCCCTGATTTTTGCTCAACCTGTCTTCTGCCTGTAGCTCTCTCCCCTACCACCTTGTCCATCAACCTCCTTCTTCTCTTCTTGAAATCTTGGTGCAAACACCCCTCACTAAAATTCTACCTCCACCTGAACCTGGTCCTGTGAGCCCCACAGAACCCTGCAGGCATTGTGCTCCCTTTCTTGGTCTTCCCTTTGAATCTAAATATGTGCCTTTGACACAGCAGGGATGCAGTACTCGTTTGTTCAATGAAACTGTGGTCCTCCTACAACTTAATTCATTTCTTCTGCACTTTCATGACAGTTCCTTATAATTGCATATTTCTTTATAGTAGAGAAACTCAATATCCAAACTCTTTCTCAGAGCTGCTCTGAGGAGGCAGTATCTTGTTAACCCATTTTACAGATGGAAAAAAATGAATATTGGAGACATTTCCTTATCTTGCTTAAGGTCACAAGGCTAACAGGTGAGGGGCAAACCCTTGACTCTATCCCAAATTTCCCCACTTCCAGACTTCCTCTGATTCTCCCTTGGTTTAGGTGTGGACGAAGGTGAACATCCCTGGTGGACCAAAAGCCTTTCAGAGTAACAGCTCTTGTCCTGGACACCTGTTGAGAAGCCTGAGGCCCACTGGCTTCTTTTCTCACTGTGGAGTCCCTTCTCTCAAGGGTTGCTGAGTGAACTTGAGTGTAAAAATAATACCTCAGAAAGCAGATGGTGGCCCTGAGGTCCCAGCCCTAGTGGGCATTACAGTTTAACGGTTTGCAGACACATAGGCCTGGCTTTCTCTCCTCCTTCCTGTGCCATATGCCTCATCTGGATGTTGCGAGGACTGAATGGCATGTTTGTAAGTCCTGCAGCCCCGAGCCTGGAGCACAGGATGCCTGGAGCACAGGAGTTAACATGAACAGTCAACATTTATGGAGGATTTGCTTTGGACCAGGCACCATATTGAGTTATTTCCATGTTTACCTCATTTATTCCTGCCCACAATTCCTTGCCATAAAACTATTCTTTTTTTTGCAGATGAGACAAAGGAGGCTCAACATGTTATATAGTTTGCAAATGTCACAGAATTTTTCAATTGTGCTGTAAGGGCGAGGTCGTGTCTGCTTATTCATGGAGCCCCCAGCTTCGCACACCTGGTACAGGGTCCCACACTTGGTAGAGTCAATAGACGGAAACTGTTATTTTTACTGTGGTGCAGCCACCAAATCAGGGTGGCAGTTTCTACATGCTTTGCCTGCCAATGTGGGTTGGAAGTCTGAGGCCGGGGATGTGTTGCTAGGAGTGTGATATAGACAGGGTGGAGGCTGGCACTGGGCTGTGGCCCTGGCAAGACCATGGAGCTAGGGAAGAGAAGAAACCACCTTTCATCCCTGAGCACCTGGGCTGGAGGCAGAGCCCTGGGCCACTTGTGCCTGTGGTGGTCCCCGGGACGCCCTGATGGATGGGATTTGACAGAGTGTGCTTGTTCCTTCCCAGCACAGGGAATCCAACCCCCAGCCAGCTGGGGACTGAGTGCAGGTGAGCTGCAGGCTTAGGCAATGACAGACACTTCGTGCAAGCAATACCTCCTCCCTGTGGGCTCGACCTCTCTGGGCATCCTCTGAAATAAATGACAGCATGATGCTCAGAGCCAGTGATGCCCACGGAAGCTGTCTGCCCAGGGCAGCCCTAACTGTGGCATCCGTAGCTAGCCTGCTCCAATGTCATGCTCACATCAGCTCAAGAGGGGCAGGGGGATGACTGGGAGATGGTGGCTGTGTGGAGGTCAGATAGAGCACTGAACTGATGGAGGGCTTTTCTGGGTGTGGCTCCATTTCCTCAGCCTTCCCACCATCATGCAATGGCCCACTTCTTCCTTGAACTTACAGAGGCTGAAGCTGGAGGAACCTCAGGATTGTTTAGTGTAACACACTCATCAGTTGCCAAGAGGTACCTTGGTGTGAATTTGAAGTAGAACTTTCTCTGGGTGGACACAGTTCTGTGGGCTTGGACACTAGAGATGAATTTGGGACATGTGAACAGGATGCCCTCTCTTAGGGCATGCAATCCTGTACCAAAATGCCTCACTTGGTGAGAGCAGAGTGGGTGGGGCTTCAGTCCTTTCTCATTCCCTTGGCCAGGCGCTCTTGCAGTGTGCAACCTCCACAATGGCATGTAGCCACCCTACTAAACCAAAGCCCAGAGAGAAGTCCATGGTCTACAAGGGACATAAATGCCCTCAACTTTCAGCAACCTCCCCAGTCTCTCCTCCTACCCGCTTGTGGCCACACTGGGTTACTTTTGGACTTCTTGCTGCCTCCAGACCTTTTCATTGGTATCTCTTTCTCCCTGAAGCATTCTTCCTGTTCTGAGTGGGGAAACTGACACTTACCCTGTTGGTCTCCATGGAAATGCTACCTCCTCAGTGTAGCCTTCTCTGACCTCTCAGACTGGATCAGAACCCACTCTAGGGTCTCATGACAAAGGTATTCTTCTAAGCAATTGTCATGAGTTACTTGGGTCCTCACCTCCCTCCCTCTGCTCATGGACTGTAAGCCCCATGGAGCCTCGGACTCCTGTATTTACCACTGTATCTCCAGTGTGGGGATCAGTGCCAGGCATACGGTAGACACTCGATAAATATCTGTTGCATAACTGAAAAGCTTTTCTTTGATTACTTTCTGGTCCTATAGGAAGCTTGGGGCAAATTTTGAAAATAGTACTTTTGAAAGGGCCAATATCCCCATGGTGAAAATTCTCCCGTGGGCATCTTGCACCTGGTATAGCTCTTTTATCCACTCCTCCCTGCCCCAAAGAGGCCACAGATCATGTTTCCAGCTCCAACTTGCACTGCCTCCATCTTTCCCATGATCCCTTGTACTGGCTCACTCAACAGTGTCCTGGGAAAGTAGGTTTTGATTATCTGTGCACTGGACTCAGGAAAACACAGGATGGGTGCCACCTCAACTTTTATATTTAAGTGGCAATTTATTTTCAGCACAGGGCTTGTGGACCAGTGTTAATCTGCATGCCAAACTCTGCACTCTGGAGAGCTGCATGCTTTGGGTGATGTCCTGAAACACAGGGACTTGTCCCCCTGATCCTTTTTCATCTCCCCTCAGGAATCAGTGGGGATTGCCCATGCCAAATGCAAGGTTCAGACCTGGAATTCCAGCTACCTTCCCCAGTGACTGAGCCCTGTCTGAGGAGCACATCCTATTCTTACCCCTTCTTCTAAATTCATCAAAAGTCCATCGTGTATTGTCATTAGTAGTAGTAGTACTTCATTTTTCCAAATAATATTTATTGAGCACATACTTGGGTAAGTACATTGTGCTAAGTACTGGAGTTAAGGGTGGCTGGGGACTGGGATGCCAAAGTAAATTCATCTTTCCTTTCCTCAAAGTTGCAATTCAGAGAGAGGAAAAGGATTTTGGGAGAAGTACTTATAACCAATGTGCTAAGGGTCAAGTAAAAGTTTTGCACAAAGAATTGCAGGGAAAGGGAAGCTAGTTAATCTCCTTAAAGACTTGCTAAACATTTATGGCCACACCTTCATTGTAGCCATCCACACACCAGACTGTTCAAGCAGGAGTGAAAGACTGCTTGGCAGGATAAAGATTTTATTTATTGATCACTTACTATGTGCCAGTGACCACTTCAAGCATTTTACAACTATTTACTCATGAATCCCCCTAACTCCATGGGGTTGATGCTATTCTAGAGCCTAAAACATATTCAGAAGGATATGATATTTGCACTGTATCTTGGCAAGTCAAGGCCTTGTAGGGGTGGGGCATTCCACGCAGAGGGAACAGCTGTGCAAAGGTATGGAGGCTAGCAGGTAGATGATGACCTTGAGGAAGGGCCTGTTCAATTTGGCTGGAGCAGAGAGCTCACAAGGGAAAGAGGCAGAAAATGAGGTGGGAAAGAAAATCAGCTCTGCCAGCTTGAAAAACTCATGATTGTCTCTAATTCTTCATGCACTGTCCACCACTCTAAGTAGACTGCAAGGGCCTGGAGGGGACAGCCCATGTTTCTGCTGCTGCCTTTCCACTGCCCCTCAGCTCCAGGCCTAGAGTCATGTGGGCAGCAACCAAAGGAAGAGCCCAGGCCAGGCCAGACCAGTGGGCAGGTCCACCTCCAGCCAGAACAGATCTTCCCAACTTGAAGTGTGAAAGCAAGCATCTTGCAGCTCCATCTAATCACAGGGTAAGGAGTGGCCTCCCTCATGGTTAATTTGCTCTGTGCCTTTATTGCCAGCAGAAGACAGATGACTCACGGAGGGTATTCCATATAGGCTGCCAGTAATTGTCTTTATGACTTCATGAGCCTTTTAGGGCCCCTCTGGGAAAGGGGTTTTATTTTTCTTCTTTTCATTCTCCATTTTCAGTCAGTAAATAACCAACTTTCTGAGAGCACAAAGAATGTCAAGTTCAGGCAATCCCAAGATAGGCTGTGACCATCAGAACTGAGGCGGAGTCAAAATCAAGGGGAACAGAAGGAGCGAGGACAAGGTGAGTCACCCAAGAGTACATGAAGTGGGTAATCCCCAGCAGTGATTAATGTACACGTCATCGAAGTTTAAAAATGAATAAATGTTTCTTTTCAGCAGATTTACTTTCTCAATGATGCTTGGCTTAGATTAATGATAATGTGAGTTTATGTTTCCAAAGTACACACGACAGTTCCACCTGGGGGCTGGGGAGAGGGGTGGAGGGGTGGGTATGCGTGGTGGCCTAAAGAAGTGGTACGTGGGAGGGTGGCCACCAGTACATCACATTGAACTCATATCTGGTTTTTATGCATGTGAGAGGTACAACAGACACTGGTTTAAAATAGATGAAGACCATGTTGCGTTTCAGTGGGGCTCTGGAGCTGTCTAATACCAGCTTGCAAAAACCAATTGTTAAATTTTCAGGAATTTTGTGAGCTGTTTTACATCATGTCAGCAGCCTGAAATCAGCCACAGTGTGATTTTTTGCACGGCCATAATCTGCAAAACCTATAAAGCTGAGCCTCACCCCCACTCCTGACTGGTTGCTAAACATTTATGGCTGCCCCTTTGTTGCAGCCATCCACACACTGAAGTGTTCAAGCAGGAGTGAAGGACCACTTGGCAGGATGAAATGATATTTACTGATCACTTACTATGTGCCAGGTACATTTCTGAGTACTTTATATCCATGTACTCAAGAATCCTTCCAACTCTATGGGGTTGATGCTATTCTAAAGCCTAAAGCCATACCCAGACGGTGGAGACCTACAGCCAGAAGGCATTATTAGATCTTATCCCCATTCCCTTGTTTACAAATGAGAGAACTAGAGCCGGAGGGAGGATGTGGCTTGGTCAAGGTCAGTGACCAGCACTGGTGATGGGTCTCCTGACTCCCAGCCTGTGTCTACCACTTGTTCTTGTTCCTCCAGTATGCTGTGCCGTAACCCCAGGCAGATCTAGGCAGGGGCTGAATCCAAAGTCCTGGGGCTGACTAAGAGAGGCGGCCCTGTCCAGAGTCCATGGAAGGACCCTGGGGGTTCTGTTTGTGTTGCTCCGGCGCCTCTGTCTGCATGATTGGGGTTTGACTGCTCCCTGGTGCCCAAGCTCCATCCAGAGCTGCCTTTCCTTCCACTCTGCCATTGTCAGAGGATCCCACTGGAAGCAATTCAGACATCATTCTTTCTGCAACAACCATCTGGAATAACAAGAAAAAAATAAATAAAAATAAAACCCAAACTGGAGCTCTGCCTGTCAGCCCAGAGTCCTTAGTTAAAGGAGGTGGGGAAATGCAGGTAGGCTGAAATTCTCTGGTAGCCAAATGATTAGCTTGGAGAATTTGTTGTTAACTGTGCAGGGGTTCAAGGTGAGACCAGGGTAGATCAGGGTTAGAAAAACAGCTCTCCCTGGGAGCTGAGACTCTGCAACTTTCCTTGATTGCTTTTGGTGTGAAAAAAGGTGGCCTGAGTCAAGAAAAAAGAGACTCAAGATGAAAATCCCCTCAATTCTTAAATATATAGGTATATTCTAATGTCGAGCGCATTCTAATATGGTAAACATTACAATGTAGACTATAGGATCAGGCAGTCTCAGGGCTGAAAGGGCCCTGCACAGCTTTCCCACCCTCCAGGCATCGGTGGGTGCTGCTGGCAGGCAGGGCGCAGTAGAGGAAAGCCAGAGGTTGTAGTGCGAGTGTGTCCCTGCCACCCAGCACAAATAAATTAACCTCCTGAGGCTCTGTTTCTTAATTGGCTAAGTAGGAGTTTCAGGCTATATGGTCCTTTCCAGCTCTAACATTCTAGATCCTCAACAAAAGGGAACATTTCAAAGCTGGAATTCCACACACACATACACACACATACACACACACTGACAAACAGGGGAAAGCTTTCAAAAATCTCATTCAAATTATGGCTAGATTTGTCTATTAGTGAGATTTGTTTCTTTGCATGTGCTAATTGGTCTTGGCATTAATTAATCTGATTTCATTATATTCTCTTTAATTTGTCAAGATATCATTTTGTTATTGGGTGACGGAACACTTTGGAGGATTGTTAGAATTGGAATATATTTCCCCCCCTTTTAAAGTTCCTAGAGAAAAGTCATTATCAATTAAGTTAATTTGCATACACATTAGGTTAATCGTTTTAGTTTAGCCAAATTTGTGGAAATTTACATAGCAAATTGACCCTCCACATTTCACTTAAACATATGTAGCACACCGAGTAGTGCATTTTGAGTTGCTAATGAAACTGAGGTTATTTTACACGCTTCTTTTAGTAAAAGAGGTCTAATTAGACCAAGTAATTTTTTATTTCATCCGTAATTGCAAAACAAATAAGCTTCTTGGCATTTTTTTTTTTTCCTAGCAGCAGCATCTCATGGACAGGGACGTTAATAGGGAAGTCATGTTTTCCTAATTAAGCCTGGTTTGATTCTTGCTCACTGTTCCGACGTCAGCCTTCTCCGCTTTCTCCTAGGTGCTCTGCTGCCAGAGTCGCTAAGCCTCCTGGTATACCTATTAATAGAAAACTCCCCCACATGGAGCCAACTGAATTAAAAAATGTAACTAGGAAGGCAGGGTGGGAATTTTGACAGATTTGTTTTTAAATTTTTTTTTTTTATGCCAGAGTGGAGAAAGTTGAATTCAAAAGGGGGTCTTGCTTTTTTCCATCAGGGGAAGAAAAGAGAGAAAAATAGCTTTTGTTCTCCCCCAGAAAAGAAGTTGGCATAACACATTGGTGGCGTTTCAAAAGTGACTCCAGGGGCTATCTTATTCAGCGTCAGAAAATTGGCTGCTATCTCCCCATGCAGGATGGTGGAGCCGTACAGAGCTCACGGTAATGCCAGAGAGCTGCAATCGAATCTGGGATCTGAGCTTTTGTTGAGGGGAGACAGGGGAACTTCTCCAGACCTCTGTCTTGGAGACGGTGGGAATTGATGGTCAGGGGTGGGTCAGGGAGACACTGAGGTAGCCCTAGGGATGCTGTGCTTCTATTGTTTCTCTCTGAGCTACACCAAGACCTTGATCACTGTCTATTCTGGCTTCATTTCTTGATTTTATCAAGTTGTCGATAGGTAAGGGAGGGGCAGAAGGGATCAGAAAGGGGCGTTATACCTTCTGTATAGAGTCAGGAGACTTGAGTTCCAGTCCTCACAACTGCAAAAAATGGCAGCAATCCTTCATGTCTCCCTGGGTTCCTGAACTTTCTGGAAATTTTACAGCTCTCCTCATCAAGAGGTGGGGATCTATTTCAATCCTCTTTGAATCTGGACTGTTTCTCGACTTGCTTGGTCAATCAAATGCCACAGAAGCAATCATGTGCTAGTTCCTTGAAGGGCCTAACTACTTCTGTTCACTCTTGTGGAACCCTGCTACCACCATCAGACCAGCCTGCTGGATGAGATGGTGAGAGACATGTGGCCTAATTGTCCCCATGGTCCAATTGACAGTCAATCAATCCCCAGAAGCAGCGCCATCTTGCTGACCTGCATCCCAGATGAACCCAGTTTAAATTTCCAATCCACAAATTATGAGCTAAAGAAATGTTTCTTTTAGGCACCAAGTTTTGGAATGATTTGCTAAGCCATTAACCAGTTATGTGTCCTTTGGAAAATTCTTCTTTATACCTGAACTTTAGCCTCCTCATCTGTCAGAGCAATTGGGATTAGAGGATCTGAGTTTTCTTCCATCTTCATAAATCTCCCAGTTACCATCTTGTTTATCTGAGACAGCTTGACATTTTACTGTTAAGAACTCCAGGCAGAGCCGGGCATGGTGGTGCACGCCTGTAATCCCAGCACTTGGGAGGCTGAGGCAGGAGGATCACGAGTTCAAAGCCAGCCTCAGCAACTTAGTGAGGCCCTAAGCAACTCAGTGAGACCCTGTCTCTAAATAAAATACAAAACAGGGCTGGGGATGTGGCTCAGAGGCCGAGTGTCCCTGGGTTCAATCCCCAGTGCCAAAAAAAAAAAAAAAAAAAAAGAACTCCAGGCAGAGCACTCTCCACTGTTACTGGGCCCTAGACCTTGGGAAATGAATGTATCAGTTCTTCTCTAGGTGAGAAGAGGACATAACACACATAAGGAGAGAAGAGAGCATCTATGTCTTGGGACAAAGACAGAGGAGGGAGCAGTGTTGAGACATGAAGAGGTGGCATGGGGTGTGTATGTGTGTGCACACATGTGAACTTTTTGAAGAGAAGTTGTTGAGCTTCAGTGGAAGGGGTATACTTTGAAAAACCATGAGCATTTTCTGGCCCTGGAACCTCAGTAAGGTAAGATACCCAAGTGCTGGGTGTGGTGGTGCATACATGTAATCCCAGTGACTTGGGAGGCTAAGGCAGGAGGATCACAAATTCAAGGCAAGCCTCAGCAATTTAGTGAGGCTCTAAGCAACTTACCAATACCCATCTGAAAATTTAAAAAAATAGTAAAAAAAATCCTGGGGATGTAGCTCAGTGGTTAAGCACCCCTGGGTTCAATCCCTAGTACTCCCACCCGCCAAAAAGGTAGGACACCCAGTCTGTGTGCTTTGGGTCAGCCATAAGCCCTCAAGGGCCAGGGCCATTGGAAATGTGGGCTGCTGTAGGAAGTGCCTAGCAGCCTTTAGTCTGAGTTATGTGCAATTCCTGGTGTGAGCTCTTAACCTTTTTCTTTACCATTCAAGAATGGACCAAGGCCATCCATTGAGAAATGGATAAAGAGCGCATGGTCTCTCCATGTAATGTGATATTATTTGGCCTTAAAAAGCAGTGAAGCCGCAGTGAAGCCGGTCGTGGTGGCGCACGCCGGTAATCCAAGCCACTTGGGAGGCTGAGTCAGGAGGATTGCGAGTTCAAAGCCAGCCTCAGCAACTTAGCGAGGCCCTAAGCAACTCAGTGAGACCCTGTCTCTAAATAAAATACAAAATAGGGCTGGGGATGTGGCTCAGTGGCCAAGTGTCCCTGAGTTCAATCCCTGGTTCCAAAAAATTAAAAAAAAAAAAAAAAAAGCAGTGAAGTACTGACATATGCTACAGTGTGGATGAGCCTTGACAACATTAAGCTAAGTGAAAGAAGCCAGTCACAAAAGGCCACATGCTATCTGATTCCATTCATCTGAAAGTCCAGAAAAGGGAACTCTATAGAGAGAGAAAGCACAGTGATTACTTAGGTCTGGGGGAGGGGCGATGCAGGAAGAGGGGAGTAATAACTAAGGGATTTGGGCTTGCTTTCTGGGAGTGACAAAATGCTCTAAAATTTGTTTGCTGTGGATGGTTACATAACTCTGTGAATACATTAAAAATCATCAAATTATACATTTTAAGTAGGTTAATTGTGTGATATGTAAATTGTATCTCAATAGACCTGTTTTAAAAGTACACTTAGGAGCACAGTGATTAAGAATGAACGGTACAGTGCTCAGCTCTCATAATCAGAGCTTAATATTTGTGAAATGAATGAACAGTCACTGAGTGAATGAATACTCGTCTATGGGTCAAAGAAGTCAGTCTGATTTGATCCAGTAAGTTTTTTGTAAACTTGGAACTTTTATTATTTGGAAAGTATTCCACCTCTTACTTCACAGAGACCTGTGGGTTCAGACTCCTTTGGGCTAAATTTTTCTAGAAACACCCACATTGTATGAAATTCTGTTGCCAAGGTCACGTACTGGACTGAATCCCTGGATGTCAGTACAGGCTCAAGACAGGTCTTGGCATTCCCTGGCCTCTTGGATGTCTGAGAGCAGTTACCTGGAGTCTCCTTTGTTTTGGTCACACCTATGCATGGGCACTCCTTTCCCACCAGCTCTTGCTCCTGTGGTCTCAGTATTCCTTGTGTTTTAAGCAAAACTTGGGCAGCTTCTCTCAATTGTCTGATGCTTGAGTAAGCACAACCCCTATTGTCAAATGCCTGAGCTGGGAGTGAGGCACTGCCTTTGACCTCAAAAATCCAGAAACGTCCTGGTGGGGAGAGTGGCACAGAGTCCTGGGCCAGTCAGGGGTCCTGGGTGACTGGGGGCAGGGGGACTTATTCTCTGAGGTCTCTGAGGCATGTAGCCAATAAAGTCAAATTTTGTTTTAGGGTTCTCTCACACTCCTTTTCTGCACTGTGAGGTTCTGCTCCCCTTTCCTCCCTGGACCTTCAGCTCACCCCAGTTCTATGGCATCTTGTACCCATGCTGTCAGCTTAGATTATTATTGTGTCTGTTTTCTGTGACTGACTACTTTGTTGGAGGAAAAGGGCCACACATTCATCTTTGTATCTACCCAATGCCTAACAGCCTGTCTTGCACATGGTATTAATATGTGTCAAGAGTGAGCGAGTTAATTCTGAACAAAGGGGACTGGCCAGCATCCTAGCGATCACACTGCTGTGTGTTCCTCTCTCCCTGAGAATGCGGAACTGGACTTATGTGCCAGAAACCTCATGCAAAGGTCAAATTCTACAGCCAGGTGGGAAATGTACACACACCAACCGGCTCTGTGCCACAGTGGGAAGTGGGGACCATGTGGACACCTGCAGAACTTCAGTTCCTCCTGAGAATCTCGGATCCACAGCTTTCTAAAACACTGCTGGCCAAGAAAGCATGCCTGTGGTCTCCTGTGTGAGAGACCCCTGCCACAAGGTCAAACCTTAACTCTCTAACTCCAGGGGAGAGATGCCATAACCTGGGATTCTTCTAGGAACAGAAAAGCCAGATGGCACAGAGTGAACTTGGAGTCAGAATACTTGAGTACTAATACTGAGGACTAGCTCTGCATCTATTATTATCAACTGTGTGTTATCCAGGTAGGGCATTTCAGATCTTTGCCTCAGTCTTCACATAAATAAAATGGGCATACAAATGACAAAATGATGAAGGTAAATTCATTGTGCACAAGGTGAAAATACTGTACAAAGTACTAGGGTTCTCTGTAGAATCTTGTGTGGTTTCTCCTCTTAGGAACTGCTGGTGCCTGGATCTGTCATCAGTCGAGGATCAGCCAGGGTTGGGTGTGCCATCTCCCACCCCCATGGGCCCCGGCACTTATCTCCCTGTGAATCCAGGAGCAAAGTAGAAAATGGCATTTCTGAATGAGGCTGACAGTTCACCAGGCACGAAAACCCACCCAGTTGTGACTCAGAGTTTTGGAGGCACAGATAGAATTAAGGAAATGTTAATGTATTCGCATCGCTTTGCCTCCTGCCTACACAGGCATAAGCAGCAAGGAGGGAGGATGGGGTGGAAGAGAGGACCAGGAGATGGGAGAAGTGTTGATGGGCTGGTGGTGGGGGTGGGGACTGCAGGGTCCCAAGGCTGCCTGCCTGTTGCAGCTGGGCCTGAGATCCCCAGGGGACAGGGAGGGACGTGCTGGCATCTGGTCTCTGCCAAGTGAGTCTGCCGCCCAGAATATAGTATCAGCTTGGGCACAGGGTAAAGCAAGTGGGGTCCTGGGGTGCATGTGTGTGCCCATGCAGGGAATTGTGGGGGTGGGGGATGCAAGCCAGATAACCCAGAGCTGTCTGTTTTAGCCCTGGTGATGTGGCTTGTCAATGGCAAACAGTCGTTTAGAATCAATGTCTTTTCCAAATGAGGCCCCTGAATGTTGTATGCTTACTGCGATCTATCTCTCTGTGAGCTTATGCAGGGAGCCAGCTCCCCAGGGCACAGCCAGTATGCTACCTCAGCATGGAATAATCCCCTGGGATGCTACTTCCTTTTCTCCCCTCCTGTGGGGGCTCCAGGACTGAACCCTGAGGGGTTGAGATGAATGGCTGCCAGTTTGATGGGTGTACACAGAGGTACCTTAAATCACTGATTCTGTTACTTCCCTTTTTATTGCTGAATGCCAAGTATCTGTTGTATCATTTGCCAAGTATCAACTGCATGCCACTGTGGGCACCAGAAAGAGACGCATAATCTCCTTTAGACTCGGAAGCCATCTGTGATTCAGGCCTGTGACCCCTCCCCAAAGTCCTCTGTTCCACTACTTTGCACCTGGCTATGGGAGGTGCAATAACTGTCATTGACAGAAAAGATACTGTCCATAAAATCCCACCTGGGCTCAGGTATGGTCTCTGTTCATTTCAATGATGGGGCCACCAAGGGGAGCCCTGGGTACCGCTGGGAATTTATGGTGATGGACCTTTCTGGAATGGAGGGTGCTAGAGAATTGGTGTAGGGATGGCTTCCTTGTAGGTACATGTGCCAGGGCAGCATCAGGAAATGACATGGCATGCTGAATAAGATTCTTCTTCTCTCTTCTGTCTGACACCCTTGACATCATCCGAGCTCCTGCAGGAGGTCTCAGAATAGGATTAGTGACCCAAAGAGAAGAAAGACCTTCTGAGGCAGGAGCTTGGGGCATTGACTTTGAAGATCCTGGGTGGGATTCTTCTGTGCTTCCAGAGGCTGGAAAAACTTTTGAACATTCCTTGCCAGGAAAAACCGTGGTTCTGTCTGGCTTTCTCTGCCCTCTTCTCCCTTTCTCAGGTCGTGAGTGTTTTAAATGCTAGTCTTCATGGTTTGATGGAGAGTTTTACACTAATGCAGAGTATTACCTAGTTAATTTGACTAGAATAGACTGTGATTTTACACGGTGAGGCTGCTGCCTCCTAAGCTAACAGTCCCATCACCATGGTCTAGGGGGCTGTGCTCCCAGAATCCGAGAGCTGAGGGCCATTGGCAAATGACATTCCTGGGAGCACCCTGAGAGGCTGGTGAACAGGATGGTGGGACCATTAAGCTTGGATTCATCAGTAGTTTGCTCACTTATTCATTTCCTTCTTTACCCAAGAATTGACTCATTGGTTATCTCTGAAGTTTACTCATTATCTTCCTTCATTCAATAAACTTATTGTGGGTGGGAGAGCTGCCAGATCTAGTGCTCTGTCCTGGGCAACAGAGATGCATAAGTCCCTACCCATTTGGTGTTCACAGTCATGCCAAGGGAAAAGGTTGAAAGGATCTAAGTATATCAAAGTGTGCCAAAAGTGGATCCCAAACACTGTGGAGCCCAGAGGAGCCTGGCTGCATAGGAGGCTCCAGCAGCCTCCACAGGGTGAAACCTAACTGACCCTTGGAGGAAATCCAGAAGGCAAATGTATTAGGATGCTGACTTGGCATGAGATCAAAGCTAAGTTACAAAGAAATGGTAAGAGAACCACTTCCCACTGGGGCTTTGGTGGGGATTATTAAGAGGCAGATTTGGCCCTGTCACCACCCTATCACCACACCCTCGTGCCCAGCATATGGAAGAAGAGAGAGGGCAAACCACCACTTTAGTGGAGACTGTTTTCTATCTCCCTTCCTAAGCCAGCCTGGGGGGTGTCTGAGGAAATTATGTAGGGAGATTAGGAGCTCTGGAAAGAAGAGAGAGTGACGTCTCACTCCAGGCCAAATGAAACTCTGGGGTGTTTCATTTGGAGGGTGGGGAGGGTCTTGAGAGAGGTTGGCTTGTGTCTGCTGCTTGTTTATTGCCAAACATTTCTGAAGAAGTAGGGGCCACAGGATGCAAGGGGCAGTGTGGCCTGTTGAAATAGCTTGAATGAAGGAAAGAAGGAACTGAAGCATAGTGTCTGGGAAGACGGGGTGGTCTCTCCTTCATTCTAATTCTTCCCAGCTCTGAGAGAGTACTGAAGGAGATCAGAAGATCTTGTGGATCTGAAAGAGAAAGGAACAGAGGAGGGGCAGTGGCAGGGCTGTCCTGGTCACAACTAAATGAAGAGGATCCCTCACTCAGGTGGCTGAGGGATAGACTGAGGCAGGGGCTCAGGTAGCCATGATTTCCTGTGCTGACATCATCTCCAGCACCAGCACCAGGGAGGGCAGTTGAATACAAAAACCTACCTAAGACAATCATGTGCATCTCCTGCACAGAGGCCACCACATAGACAGCCACCAGCAGGAGACGGGATCAGGTTGAGCCCATTTGGAGACTTCCCCAAGGGATCAGGCCACCAGTTACCCATGGTCACTCCAGCCTTCTCTCCTAGTCCCCCTCCTGTTCCCAGAACCAGTGGATCCAGACGCAGGAAGATGATTAGAAAGATAGGGTGCTGGTCCGTGATGTTGTTAATGAGATTCTAGAGAAGGTATGGAAGGTATGACTAGGAAAAATATTATGTTTATGCCCCACTGAGAGTAAACCGTTTAATAAATGAATTATCCAGAGAGAAGGGGAAGGACAGTCCAGGCAGAGGTGACTGCATGAACGGAATCACAGAGTGGTGGGATTCCCTGATGGAGAAGTGTGTGGCCTGGTCAGACTTGGGGGTAAGTGTGTGATCAGTAGAGGATGCAGAATGGGGCCAATGCATGTTCTCAGAAAGAATTTGGAAATGGTTTCCAAAACACCCTTATCCAGGGAAGTGGAGACATTTAGAAGGCTCTGTAGCCCTGACCTCTCCACCAATAAATTTATTAAAGAACACACAGGTGCTTCTGTTCTGTGCTCATCATTGGCTTGGAGTGACCCTTAACCCTAAACATCCACTCTCATGACCAACACTGCTCAGGCCCCAGGAAAATGCTTCTCCCTGTCCTTGTCCTCTGCTCTTGAAACAAAAGCCAGCTGAGTTCGAGCACTATGAAGGTACATAGAGTAAGCCGTTGCCCACGGCAGGGAGACAGTGGGCAATGAGGGACTGGGGATCTAAGCAGCCGGAAGTGCTTAGATATAAGACCAATTAATTAGCTTGTCAAACCCTTCTTCTCAAATAGCATGGGTGCAAGAGACTCTTTCATACTGAAGCATCCATACTGCTGAGCATCCATTTTCTTGTTTTCTTTGTGTTCAAATTCATAGTTCCGGAGGTATTCACTAATTAGTGTGATATTTGCAACAGTTGTATATAAAAACTGAGAAACATTTTGCAATATCAAGCCATTCACATTTCTCTTAAACTTGTATATACAGTCCTCCCTCAGCATCTGCAGGGGTTGGATTCCAGGACCTCCCACAGATACCAAAACCTGCAGATGATGGAGCCCCTTATATAAGATTGCATAATATTTGCATGTAACATACTCATGTCCTCCCCTATACTTTGAATCATTTCTAGACACCTTATGATGCCACATACAATGTGAATCACATGTAAATTGTTATTATACTATATTGTTCAGTGAATGATGATAAGAAAAATGTCTGCATATGTTTAGTACAGATGCAATCTTTTTGAATATCTGTGGTTGGTTGAATCTAGAGATGCAGAACCCGTGGACATGGAGCGCCAACTGTAAGTCTAGGTATAACATAGATAAAGAATGCTATAGATTCTCTGTGTCACTATATGGATCCACGTGTTACTATAGGAAACAGTGATGAAAATTAATGATTTTATATTTTCTGAGATGATAATGTATCATATGTGACCACATTACAGTGTTTAAAAGTTAGTACAATTCAATGTTCATTTCTGAATACCTAGAAGTGTGACTTTAAGAATTTTATTATTACTTCCTATTTCTATTGCCTCAGCAGAGAAGTTTCTCCAGGTTAAAATTAAGGAAAAAACTAAGAACTACAGTGACTCAAGAAATGCTGTCTATGTTGGCATTGCTTTCAATAGAACACAAATTATGTAAACATCTTGATTATAATAACACAATTAGGGATTCTGTTTAAATAAAGGCAAGAAGAATAATTTTGGAGTAAATATATAATTGTTTTTAATTATTTTATCTTTGTTTTCTTACTCGTCTATCCAAACATTGTCAGCAACCAAACATGCAGGATAATAATTTCATCTAGCTTTGATAGATATGCCAACTTTCAGTCATCCTAGAAGAGACCTGTGGCTTTACACTTGTGTTTTGAATTTGTTATCATGATAGTGTATTTGTCAAGGGTGTCTTAGTCCATTCATCTACTGTAACAAAATACCCCAAAACCAGGTAACTTAAAAACAACAAAGTTTATTTCTCACAGCCTGGAGGCTGGGAAGCCCAAGATCAAGGTCCCAGCAGACTGTCTGGGGAGCGTCTACTTTCTAGTTCATAGGTGGTACTTTTCTACTGTGTGCGCACATGGTGGAAGGAGAAAGGGAGCTCTCTGGACCTCTTATATAAGGGTACTGGTTCCAGTCATCAGGGTTCCAACCTTATGACCTAACCACTTCCCAAAGGCTCCACCTCCTAATATCACCTTGGGGACTTAAGATGTCAATATATGAATTTGTGGGGGGAATCACAAACTTTCAATATATAGAAGAGGATAAATGTATTTTATCAAACAGTTTCTTTTTCCTTAATTTATGCCTTTAAAATATTTAGACATGTGGTATGTGGGCCTCTCTTTGTGTCCCTGCTCTGGGCCCTGTCAATGTTACAGGGCACTCTACTTGTCCCCTGTGGCAACTGGGTTGACTCCTCTGGCCTCAGTCTTGGCACTCGTATCATAGCCGGTGAATGTACTGGTGAATGGTCTAACACCTCCACAGGCACAGCATTGGGACCTGGAGGTTTTCTTGTTCTAGTCCCTTATTTTATAGGCAAAGAAATTGCTACAGAGAGGTAAAGTACCTTGCCAGGATCACGCAGCTTCTGAAGCACTTGGAGGCCCTGCAATGGGGACTGTGTACTGACGATGGGGATGGGATGGGTTGCTAGGAGTCGGCATCCAGGCTCCTGCAGCTCAGCAGCCCCCCAGAGACTTTAGCACCACCTTCTGGCTAGTGGAGCTCAGGAGAGCAGATATAGAAAGAGGGAGCAAAGGTGGTCCTGCACATGTGATGTGGGATTCCATCCCAGCCCTTGCACTAATTTACCTTCCCAAGCCTCAGTTTCCCCACCGTAGAACAGCAGCATGGACCAGATGATCTGTAAGATGCCCCCACCAGTTTCCATATCCTATGTCTGAGTGATTCC
The DNA here is from genome assembly GCA_020662805.1 of Glaucomys volans. Taxonomy (NCBI): domain Eukaryota; kingdom Metazoa; phylum Chordata; class Mammalia; order Rodentia; family Sciuridae; genus Glaucomys; species Glaucomys volans. Next base: position 454,532 of record JAJEJO010000632.1, read on the forward strand.
CCAGAGGCTGCAGGTTTGTGGAACCCTGAGGACTGAATTTGGCCTCGATCCATGTTTCTCCTTGATTTCTGAAACCACATGCACTCGCTGGAACACTAACTCCATCTGGTCCTGATTCTTTTCCTCCCGATTTCACTCCCCGCTGGAAAGCACTGCATCCTGCCCGAGGCACCTCAGGGAGCTGCTCTCATAAACTCCCTGGTTTTTCTCCCCTGAGGCTTTGCAAGTCAAGCATTGCCAACAGCTCCTTTCCTTCTGCCCTAGCAGAGAGGAGCAGCCACCGTCTGGGCGCATAGGCTTCTGCCTCCTCCCCTTGGGGAGGCTGCAAGCTGGATCACCAGCCTCCCTCCCCCAGGCTGCTGGAGAAGCTCCTCCTAGAAGGCCAGACTTGGAAGCCTCGCTTCCCCTTGACCTGCATCTTCTGCTTGCCGACCCCATACCAAACTTTTACTATTTTCTTGCCTTTCTGCTCATTCTTGTTTTGAGACAAGAGACAGTAGAACATAGAAGTTAAAAATATACCCGAACTTGAATCCAGCCCTCCTGTTTATGGGCCATGTGACTTTCTCTGGGGTGATTTTCTTATCTGTCAGTCGGGCATAATAATTCTTACCTGATGGAGCTATTGAGAGAATGGTGCCTGGTACACAATAATAAATAGTGTCTTTTAGTCTTTAATCCAGTGAACATTTGTAAAGCACATTGTGTTAGATTCTTCATTAATTTCCCCAGGTTTCCTCCAGATATTATTAATAGCTCTCTACCTTTTTCTCAAAATCTAAATGAAATAACTGGAGCTTCCATTCCACACACTCTGAGGAGTCACTCTCTCCAGGAGCTTTGAGGATTCCCTGGGTGGCCTGATGTTCTGCTGAGACTCGAAGTTCTGAATTCCTGTCCTTGACTTGGATTGCTGTCTGCTCAGATTTGCCCAGTACATGATCAAAGACTTCTCCTCTTAAGACAACTCTGTGTAAATTGTCACAGTGGCAATTTTTATAGGTCTTTTAAGAACAGAGGGGGATTATATGTCCAAGAAAAGAAAAAAGTTAATATTGAATATTGTATGCTATTGTTTATAAAAGCACAAAATTTGCTGGACAGAAAGTGGCAGGGGGAGTTGGGCAAGGGGAGGTATTTCAATGGGAGGGAACACAGCATGCAATGCTCCCCATAGCACATTCCTGACAGTCTATTACCTGTTTACCAAACCCATGGCCTGGTCTTCCTTCTGGGCTTTCAGCTCTCACCCTTGGAGTAAGATGCAGCATGAGGCTGTCTGCAGATCAGAATGTGAGTGGAAGGGATTGTGCTCCTCTCAGGCCTGGCCCATAAAAACCTTTGTGCACACTCCTTCTTGCAAAAGGACAAAACAGAGATGGTGGCTTTTGGCTGAATGGGATGGTGACCCCTAGGGAGGCCTTGGGGATAGATATTGAAGACGGCAGAGCTCTGTTAGCCTGTCTCTGAAAGAAATGTCAAGGACAGCTGCTCTTACCAACAGCAGCCTCAATGTTTCCCTGTTAAAGGAATGAGGAATAAAAAGTTCTTGAATTTGAGCCATAATGTATTTTGGGATCTGGTGGTTTTTTTTGTTTTTGATTTATTTTTTGGTACTGGGGATTGAAGATTAAACCACTGAGCAAACTGAGCCACACCCCCAGCCTTTCTTATATTTTATTTAGAGTCAGGGTCTCACTGAGATGCTTAGGCTGGCTTTGAACTCATGATCCTCCTGCTTCATCCTCCTGAGCCACTGGGATTACAGGGCATGCACCACCCAGCCCAGCTCTGTTTGTTTTTGTTTTTGGCATTACTCCAATATACATTCACCCTCTTTTCTTCTTTAAACTCATCATGCCTGAAAGTACTTGCATAAAAATAACCTTCCTTGGTAGACTATAACCTACATGAGGGCAAGGAGTATACTTTTCTATGGCGGTATCGCCTATGCCTGGTGCATAGTAGGAGCACCATGAAGATTTGTCAGGTTGAATGGAAAGGTGACACTTTGGGGAACAGCACAGCGCCATCTGGTGGGCTTGGAAAGCAGTGCTGACTTGTTTCTAGGTTTCACTGTCTTTGGTCTTTGTCTTTCACTGTCTTTGCTCCTGCTCCTGAGACCCTTCTCTGTCTCCAAATTTCCCCGATTCTGACGTTTGAATTTAGCATATGCCCTTAGTCCTGGATGCCTGAGAGACTGGAGCTTTAGCTTTATCTCTACTTTTTTTAATACCATGATTTCATTTATTTATTTTTAAGTAAAAATAAATGCTGAGGATCAAACCCAGTACCTCACACATGTGAGGCAAATGCTTCACCACTGAGTCACAACCCCAGCCCTTGATCTCTACTTTTCATGATGCTGGGCAATGCATGGACTTGATGCCTCCTGTTCTCTGCAAAGCTTTGCCAGTTCTGGATAACCATCTTATAACTAATAACTCTTATACAATGCCAGGGTTTTAATCCTGGCTTTGCTCAATTATTAGTTGCACAATCTGCAGGAAATTATGTAATCTCTCTGTGCCTTAGTGTCCTCCGTTGAATAATCAGGTTAGCACTTGTAGCATAGGATTATTGTCAGGACTGAATGGTGCTTGACACATAGTAAGTGCTCAATAAATGTTATTAGGATTATTATTGTCCTTTTCAGTTTATAAGGTAGTTTCATGAATTTCAACAAGTGTACTTCCTATAGTCCTTGGAGAGGTAAAACCCCAAATCCTTATAAGTAAAATGACCACTCAACATATTCGGATGCAATGTTATTTTTGGTAAGTTTGGCACATCATGCCAGATTTTAATATGCTAAGACAGAAGGAGACGCTGGGGCCCAGAAAGGTTATAAGAACTGGTAGTGAATGGGAGAATGGGACTCAAACCCAGTGTCAAATCCAGGATCCAGTTTGCAGGCTAACTTCTGTGCCGGCTTGAGATCCTCTTGCCCACAATGACAGTGCTGAAGGCGTTGCGGAGAAGGGTCTTTATCTTCTAGGCTCATGGTCTTCAATGCATTTCCTTGCACGTGCACATGCATGCACACAAACTCTACTGAGTTTGGTAGACAGATGTTCTCAGTGGCACTTACACCCCTGCATGAGTGTGACTCGTGTCAGCACTCTGCCCACCTGCAATATGTTTTTCTTTCATACAGTCACTGTAACCATTGCTTCAAAATGGGTTTCTGCCCTAATACCTCACATCCTTACATCACCTTTTCTTGCTATCTGTCTATTGACTTGGCTTCTCCAGTTAAAATCCAAGGTTCTGAACTTTCCTGACTGCTCTTCCCTAATGGGTCCCAGGCCATCCCACAGCTCTGCTAGGTGACAACTAAGATGACACAGGGGGTCCTGTAACTTGCTAGAAGGTGCTAAGGGGGCAGTAGTGAGTCACCCCATAAAACCACACATTGGCATTTAGCACAGGTGAGGGTTTTAGCCCTGCCCAGGGAGCCTGCCTCAGCCCACACAGCCACAGAACTGGCCTGGCCCCCGCTACCACTCGCCCTTTAACTCATGTTCTGCCTCTCCCACCGGGTTGCCAGGAAGCTGACATCTGGCTGGAGATTCCAATCTTGTAACAGCCTATAACATTGCTCTTCTCAGACTGCTGCTCATTCCCTGGCCCAACCCGGGGGGCTGGATCACGGTCTTCTTGCAAAGGTTTCTGGGGAGGGTGCTGCTCTATAGCAAACAGCTGCCGTGGCTAATCCATTTTCTCTGTGCATTTGCAAGATACATAATTAAGAGTTCTGCTGAGGGGGGAAATAAAGCACACCATTAGATTTGTTTAGCATATTACACCAGGTCTAGTGCCTGCCTGAGCCCTCATGCCACACAAGACATTAAGGTAAGACTCTGGAAACAGCCCCGTGGTTGCTTGATGGGATCTGCTCTGTGTTAATTCCAATATTTGCTATTCAGGTTTTTATATGCCTCACCACCAGCGGGGATTTTGAAAGGTGGGCTTTCCCACCAAACACTGTTCCTTTAATCATCAGACCACTTAAACACAGAGTTCCTAAGGCTCTCTCTACTCACCCCTGTGTCTATTTTGAAGTTTGCCTCCCTCCTTTTTTCCTTCTGGGTCTTTTTCCTACCAGCTTCTCATTTCCCTTGCCTTCTCCCATGTCCTTGGTTTCTAGACCTCAAAGCTCAGCTTCCGGAGGCATGGAGTGAACAAGGAATGAGCACCAAGGATCCTGGCTTAAGAATGTGGCAGAGCTTTGACATTCTCTGAAACCTTTGCAAGATGGAATGAGGCATGACCCTGTGGCTGAGGAACTGGAAAGGAGAAGATCTGGAAGGCTCAGAATGATGATGGAAAAGTCTGGAACTGAAGAGGAAAGAGCCAAGTGGAAGGAGGTTCAAGACCAATGTGACAAGAGAAGAAGGAGGGTCTGAGGGTCTTTGCAGGAGATGGCTGCTGTAGAAACATACTCACAGGCCAGGAGGGTTTAATGCATGAGCATAATGATCAGAGAAATGGTGGACACTCACAGCACTCTGTAAAAGTGCTATTCATGGTCAACTGATTGATATCAGGAGAGGTTGTCCCTATATCTGCCACAGGGGAGCAGGGGATGCTGTAAATAGGGGCAAGTTGGCAGAGATTAGCCTACTGCCATCTTGAGAGGTAGTGGTGGACTCTTAGCCTCTTGGAAGCAGAAGGACCTCCCAGGTATTGTGCAGGCCAATACCAAACATCATTTCCCTCTATCTGTCCCTAATGATGATTTCCCTTTCCTAATAGTATGGATCAAGTCTATCAGAGGGCAATGTTGAGGGTGAAAACTCATACACTGAGCCAGAATCACCTGAAATACCTGTGACTTATTGGTCCTGGAGTCATCTTGGGGTGTCCAGAGAGCTGTCCAATCCCTCTACCATGTCATTCACTTATATATTTGAGCTCAAACCATCAAACTACATCTAAAGCTTCTTTTCCTGGCATCGACAGATCCCATTTCCCCCTTCTTACCACAGTTGTCACCATAGAATGACATGTGTGAGCCTTAGGTTAGTGTCCCCCATGGCCCATGCACTTTAGGAGGGTGCCAGCTATGTTTGATTCACTGTTGTACCCCAGTGCCCAACAGTTCTGGCAAGTAGGAGGCATTCAACAAATATTTATTATGTGACTTAGACACCTGTCTTGAATTCCTCTATTTTCCTTCTCTTCTACCTCGGAGAATCCAGTTCTTGATACACCTTTTCAGTTATATGATTTTGTTTTGACCAAAGTGGGCCTACATCCTCCCACGCTCTGCAGTGTTGGCAAGCTCTTTCTACAAAGGGTCGGGGAATAAATATTTACAGTCTCCATTCTAATTGCTGAATTCTGTCCTTATGGTATTAAAGCAGCCACAGATAATATATAGAAAATTGGATGTGCCTATGTTCCAAAACTTTATTTTCAAATATAGGTGGTGGATTGCATATGATCTGCAGGCCATATGTAGACACTCAAGTTTTAGGAATGTAAACTTGAATTAAAATATAATCCCATCAGAGAACTTTTAGTGCCAACCATCCCAGCAAGGAGTAAGCAAAAAAGAGCCCATGGGGCCTTCATGACAACAGCAGCCTCTGTAGGAGGCAGAGAGAAGTAGGTTAACTGCAAGACCTGTGCCCTGTGCAAGGTCAGGCTGAGAATGAAGCCTGACCACTACTCCTGCACTTGAGGGCCTGTCTCTGCTGAACTGGGTACCCAGGATGTGGCCCAAGCAATGCAATTTCATGCAAGCAGTGACAGTGGTCACTGGTGAACATCCTGGCCCTAGTGGTGGCTCTGCTGTTATTTGAGAGGACTGATGCAGGGTACTTTGAGCCACCAGGTCTAAATAAAGCAAGTGATCACAGCTACAGTTGGCAGGGGGGTGAGCACAGAGTGGGGATATGTGTGAATATGATTATACTGTGTCCATTTGTGTATCTAAATGTGCACGTAGAATGTTCCCGTCCATTTGGAGCTTCTGAAGGTGTGTGTTTGTGTGCAGACTTCTGTTACAGGGCTCACCATCCTCTGCTGTAGGTATCTGCCTTCTTGCTCATTTCTCTTCTGAGACAGGGAACTCATGGGGGGTGAGGGCTGTTCTTCTTTATCTGCTTATTTCCAGAACTCTGCCCAGGGTTTACGTCTTAGTAAGGGTGCAATGGTTTAGTTTAGGCTTAATTGCATTGCTTGGTTTAATAAACCCATTAAGTCCTGTTGTCTCAATGTGGGGCATTTATAAAACCTTAAACTGAGTAAAAAATATACCCCTAATGTTTTGAAATAAATATTATGTTTTTAGAGATCTATTCTTTTGAGGAAAATAATAGGTGAATACACACACATATATGTTTCATATACATATGAAAAAATATACCAGAGATGCATAGACTCTGGATTATGACTCTTAATCTGTATTAATGCACCTGTGTCAATTTTGCTGAAATACTTGCAGAATTGAAAGCTCAGGACTTAATGGGTTAAGCTGAAGTGAGGCTGGGCATTCAATACAGTCATGGGATATTAGAGAGAATTGTATGTGATTGTGATTGTGTTTGCATATGGAGATGGCAGGTCTGCATGAGGGTATGTAAGCAGACATGAAATTATTTCAGGGCATATATGTGCACATAGGGAATCGGGCTTTTGGGGTGTACATTTGAGATGCACACACAGGCAGAAAGATGTTGAAGTATGATCATGGAGTCAGACTGTGAGTTTTGTATATATGATGTGACTTCTCAAACAATAAAATATTGTGGAATTGTGGAATATTTACATGGGACATACATTAAAATAAGGATTAAGAAATTGTGTGCAGGGGATGTAAGATGTATAGCAAGATAGAGTGTGTATGTGTACATGAGGTGTGTACAAATGTACCTGACATCTGCACTAAATACCTCCTCATAGACTGGTGGGAGGGATGGTTTATTGAGTATGTAGCAGATACAGGGGTTTGGGGGATATACACAGGGAGTGTGTGCATGGGGCTGCACATGAAGACATGGACCTGTGGTGTGTGTGCACTGCAGCCATGACTGGTTGAGACTGAGTGCATCTCAGGTGTGCACATGCAGACATGACCTGGTAGAGGTGCATGCACACTGGAAATGTTCAGGTAGGCTTTGACTATTGGTGGTATATGTAAATGAGGGGGTGTACTTATAGGACTGGACGCCTGTGAGGGCATGTGTAGGATTGTAAGTGTTAATTCCGCACTAAAGGTGCATATACATAGGAATGTATGGCAATAATGATCTTTGGTGATGTGTTATTTGAGGGGAATGGACTGATGTGGGCTGTACAGGGCATGCAAACATGGTGTGCATGAAAAAGCCATGCCATTGAAAGTGTGTATGAGAAGTATGTTTGCAGACTTGAGAAAGAATGCATCTCGGGAGACACAGGGGGGATCCACTGAGGGATGTGCAGGCAGCTGTAAGTCCTTTCAAGTGTAAATATTCAAGATCACTCATTTTGAACATGGATTTTGTGAGGATGTGTGTCCACTGATGTCTGTCTATACATGCAGACGAGACTGCTGCGCGTGTGCATGTAGACACGGGCTTGGGGTATACTTGTGCAGCTACAAGCTGTGGCATGGGGGTGCATACTGGCAGGGTGTCTGCCAACCTGGGCAGTTGAGCACATATGTACAACCAAGCGTGTGTCCACACAGACCATCGTGTCCACATGTGGCAACTACTCTCACATTACATGCATCCTCTTTCCTCAGAAGCTCTCTGGGCCGCTGCTGTCCTTGAACCTTGGCCTCCTGGGCAGGGATAGAAGAAAAAGCGTTAAGTCAGCAAAGACATATGAGCTTCCATGACAGAGATTTCTCTGGAACTGGCTTCCCAGGAAATAATTAAAAATAAATAAATAAAAATGTTCCAGAAAATCGTGTGGCTGTGTGGAGGGAGGGACTTACAGGGTGGGAGGAGAGAGTGGGAAAAAAATGCAACCAAGGAAGGAAGGAAGGAGAGAGGGAGGAAGAGAGCGAGCGGATGAGCAATTTAGTTGAGCCCGAGGCGGGCGAGCCACAGTGGCAATAGCAGCAGCTAGCGGCTGACAAGTTGTGTATGTTTTACATGCCCATTAACTCACTTACTCGATAAAAAATGCATAGTTACCACCACCCAGACATGCCACTGCTAGAGGAGGCCTGTCCAAGCCACTTGCCACTGGCCTGTGGTCCCAGAGACAGCTCAGGCTGGGCAGAAGTCCCCAACCTGTGAAGGAGAGAAACTAGGCAGGTCCCAGAGGAAATCAGGCACCAGCATCGCAAAAACGTTCCAGTCAGTTCTGCCTCTCTGGGATTCTTTTGTACAATATTAACTTCTCAAGGGACACCATCTTGGGTTAGGAATATGCAACATTCTTAGAAGGAAGAGGAGGAAGGGAGAAGAGGAGGAGGTGGGCTTGGTGGAGAAGATGGGGAGAGAACAAGGAGATGTGGCTTTCCAGAGTTCGGGTGCCAGCTGGGGTCAGGTCGGCAATAGAAACAGCTTTGCATGAGCTCAGTGTTGTGCATGAGGTGACAAGGGAAACATGGATCTATGCCGAGTGTGTGCTGCAACCTCTCCTGCAGGAAGTTGACATGAATTCGCCACCTGGGATTGAATGAGTACCTACTATGTGCTCTGAACTGTTCTGGGCACTGTGTGCCAAATACCAGAGAAGTTGGAGCCTGGTTTCTGTCCTCAGCCCTCTGGGAAGAGAGAGAGCAGCCAAACTTTCTAGAAAGGTGAGCTTGGAGGGATTTAGGCTCTGGTTCTATTCTGTGACTTTCTAGCCATGTGACCATGGAAAGTGACTTACTCTTCTCAGTAGGTCTCAGTTTCTCCTTCTATGTGTCTTATGTCCCAGGTAGAAGATACACCTGGCTTACATGATCTAAATAAACATTTTTAAAATTGGCATTCAGGTTAACAAAGGCATGAGTCTTCCCCTAGAAGAATAGCTGCAGAAAATGAGGTCTATAGTGACAATTCTCCGAACAAAGGACAGTCTCCCCATAGTTAAGTTCCAGTCACCTAGGTGACAGATGTAGCAGTTCAGTCCCAGGCAGATGACCTGATCTCTTTGAGGCATGATTTCACTTGTGAAATGGGGTAATGGTAATTTCTACCACACAGTCTTGTGAGGAATAAATGAGATAAAATATGGAAAGCAGTTAGTAAAGGACTGGACACACAGAAGTGCCAAATAGATAGGAGCTGCTGTTATCGTCAGTTCTTGGGGATCTTGAGGGTTCCTTCCCGGGATGTTCTTATATTTGGGTGCTTTCAGTTGTAAAGTGCTAAGGGTTATATGACAGCTGGGCCAATAGGCATCCTTTGTAAGCCAGCCCTGTCTATTGGAGGAGCCCCCTGAATTGCAGCCTTTGTGAGCAATCTGCAGCCTGGGCTGGCTCAGTGGGAAAGAGGGAGGTGTTGAACACGTGCTCTCTGCAGGGGCAAGGAATAGTGCGAGGAGCTGCTTGTCATGTAGCACCAGCATGAAACTGGACAGACTGTAAGAGCTCATGGAGGGAGTGGGAGTCAGGTCTCCTTCCTTCCCACCCTGGCAAAGACAGAGTCCTGGATTGGGGATGCTTAACTCTATCCTCCCAGAGTGGCATCCTGTCCTGTCTGTTTGTCACACAACTGGGTGCTTAGGCTTTCCCCAGGGAAGTGCAGTTGCTGGGGAAGGGGTGGAGCCATTCCTGTCCCTCATTCCTTATGGGGAAGATAGAACATTCAATTATAAGGATGCTAACAGTGATAGCACCAACACATCTACTTCATGCTTACTATATGTCAGGCATGGTTCTAGCATTTTGCATACAGAAATCTTTACAATCCACTGACATCAGTATCATTATCATCTCCTTTTTATAGTTGAGCAGAGGGAGACACAAGCATAATGCCCTGGCACCCCAATAAGTCATGAGCTAGAATCCTTCCTTCCCCCTTAAAGGGTCTCTCATAGGTAAAAGACCCTGTACAGATTTCAGGTAAAAGTCCAAGGGCAAAGCCCTAGTTCAACACTGTAAAGAAAAAAAATACGTTGGAAGAAAATGCATTCAAATATTACCATTGGTTGATGCAGGATCTGGCCTCCCCTTCTTTTTTATATTGATTATCCATATTTTTCTTAGGTAAAATATGTTTGCCTATTAAGTGAAAAAAAATAAATTTTATTGAAAGAGTGAAATGGCTTCTTTTTTTCAGGCCTTGCCAAGATCTCTAGGGCCATCAGGGCCGCAGGGGAGGTTTATCCACCAGGGAGGCCCCTGGGCCTGCTGATCTGCTTCTCTGTGGGTCACTGTTCTGCATTAAACATCTCTGGCCATTTGGGTTTTTTCCTGAAGTCAGAGGCCAGACTCAAGGCTCTGAGCTTGCTGTTGCCTGGGGGAGTTTGCTGGGAGGTTCAGGAAGAAGCTGCCAGGCAGCTAATACTGCAGCCTCTTGAGCAGCTTCCTGTATGAGAGAGCAGCCCTCAGTGCCTTCCCAAAGCCAGCACAGGGCCCCTGCTTGGCTCACATAAAACACTTACTGGGCCTGGAAGACTCAGAGATGAATGTGGAGGTGGACGGGTGAAGTTTTTTGGACTAGACCCTCCTCATCCTCCCCCAAGGGTCTCATCTTGGTCTCTGCCTCCAACTATCTGCTCGTCTTTCTCTCTGCCTGCCTCTCTGCTCTGGTCCCAGGTCTACCCCCTTATTGGGGCTCAAGGGGATTTGGAGGGGCCAGGGCAGGAGGGAGCAAGAGAAGAACAAGGGAGGTGAGTGAGGGTGTGAGGTCTGGGCAAGCTGCTTGTGGGGGAGATGAGAATGGCAGGCAGTGGGAAAGATGTACTCCTAGGAATGAGCCACAGAAACCTCCAGTTCTTCCCTTGGTTGCTAGACCCAGCTTCCCTCCAGAGAGAAGGGAGCTGTCAGAAGCACAAAAGAAGATGCCCAAGATATAGGAGCCAGAGGCAGAGCTGCAGAAACACGGCTGCCGGGAACAATCAGCATCCATGGGGCCTGCCCGTGTTGGCAGCAGCTGGAGTCCTGCAAAGGGCTTTGGGCAGATTGTGAGGTGGGGGCCCAGGGGCTGGCCCTGCACCCTCCATCCAGCTGGCTGGCCAGCTCTGGCAGCTGTTCCAAAGACTATCCTGCTGGAAAGGAAGGATGTTCAAGGGTCTGAGAGGGTCTCCTTTGTTCCTCTTGAACCTCAGAGTGGCTGTGGTGAGGGGCAGCAGCTCCCTGGACTCCCTGGGCCCAGCATTCTCTGCTTCAATGTGTAGTGTTTATTATGCCTGGCTAAAGATCATTAAAGCCTTTGAGGGTGGGGGACTGACTGACAAGGAGAGTGGATTAATATTAGAACACCCTGTCACAACTGGTGAAAAGGCGGGATTGATTTTATAGGGAGTTTAGTCAGAGCTGCGTGTAAAACCCCTGGGGTTGCTCTGGAGTGTATCCATCTCCTCCATTAGGAAGGCCCCGCGGGAATATTCAGCTGCAGTGTTTATTACGACCAAAGCTGCATATCATAGATATAGTATTAGCTGCCTTTATTCAGCTTCCTTTCTCTGGATTGCCCAGGCTCCTAGTGACTCAGTCCCAGAAGGCGCAAGCAGCTGGCCTGGTCAAAGCAAGCAGCACCAGACTGGACCAGAAAGGCACACGTGAGAGCGCAGGTCTGTGCAAGTGCGGCTTGTTTGTTGGTTAGGGATGGAGGTAGGGGCATCTCTAAAGCGCCCCCTTATGGTCGACAGTGGTGAGAACCCTCGCCAGTCCCTGCCTATCCTGCACACCTTCTAGATTTATTTATTTATTTTTTAATCGAAACTGGAGGCTGAGGTTTGAGCCAAGAAAATGAGGTCTCTTCTCCTTTGGTAAAACGTGAATTGGAGCTTAGAAAACTTGCATCTCGGACCGTTTGCTTGGAAAGTCACTGAGTGCTCCTTTAAGAAGAAACACCAGAGTGACAGTTGGGCACTGAGTGCTGGGCCCAGGAAGTTAGCTGTGTGACCTTGAGCAAGTCTGTTAGCTGCTTTGGGCTTAGTTTCTTCCCTGGTTATATGAGGATAATGAAAATGGTGCACACCTTACAGAGCTGTTCCAAGAATTAAATGGTTATTACAAGTAAAGTTCCTGGTACATAAGAAGAACTCAATGCTGAGTTAATGCTATGGTATCATCGGCTGACAGTTCCAATACATTCTAAATGGGATTCAATTTGCAAACATTTTGTTCAGACAAAGATTTTCTGGAACACCTTTATTGCAGAAATCATGGCTACTGATGGAAGTAGAAGAACTGTGGGGACATGTTCATCAGTCCTTTTTCCAACTAGGGTACTTGTGGAGGGTGGAGAGGAAGTCCAGAGCCCAGTGGGACAACTCCAAGGTCAGCTGTGTCTCTATGCATCCCACGCTGCAGGGTGTTGACCAGACTCTAGACCCACAGTGCCTGAGGAGGTGTGGAACAGGATCTGGGCCAGTCCAGCTCACAGGGTTGCGGGCCCTCCCTTAGGCAGGAGAGCAGTGCAGTGGATACGTCCTGGTCTCATGTGAAAGGTCAAGAGTCTTAGTCAGAAGACCTCATGACTCAATTTGTTAAGCTTCTACAGCTCTTTGTGTAAATGTCCATCACATGACCCAGCAGATTGTTCCATTTTGTTATTCCATAGAACATCGTGTTTAAGACTGAATACCTCTAAAGCCAGATTACCTAGGTTCTGATTCCTGATTAGCCCCTTACTTTTCTGTCACTTGGAAAAGTTATTCTCTATGTCCAGTTTGCTAGTCTTTCAAAGGGGTATAACAGTGCTCACTGCATGGGGTTAGAATGAAGGTTAAATCAGATAATACATAGAAAGCATTTAAAATAGTACATGGCTGTTGGCTACTAGGTTGGCCACCATCATAGTGACCATCCCTCAGGCTCCTCTGATAGACTGAGTTCCCCTCAAGGGTAGGGAACTAAATTCATGGTTTCTATGTACACACCAGCTGGGGGTCTTGCACATAATGAGCACTCAGTAGATGTCTTTGAACTGTTGGACCAGGTAGGATAAAACATGCTCACATCACGGGTGTCCTGAAACTGCCAGGAAGTTGCAAAGCCAAAGATGAAAGAGAAAACAAGGTCAAGGTCAGACGCCATGCAGGGTATTGCCAGGGTTAACAGAGCTGAGGTCAGGGGTGGAGTTGATGGCAGGATTTCCATGTCTGCTGGGAGCTCAGTGGTAGAATCAGTCCAAAGGGCAGACGTGAGGAAAGAGTGGCAGAGGGACAAAACCTGGGAGGTACTCCCTGCAGCCCAGGCAGAAGTGTTTTGGACATCCCTCTGATGACAGTGGGAGGCCAGAATGGGGCACACCATGTGAGGAGAATCTGAGAAAATAGATTCCTATGGACTTGCACCTACTTGGATACTCCAAACCCAGCAGGGGAGGACAGAAGTTCTTGGAGGAAGGAAAGCGGCAAGATGAGGAATTTGTGCCAGATTGCAGGGCTGACAGGCAGGACACAGAAATCCCAGCTCTTAGGATATAACAAAAACCCCAGCACTTGTGAGTCTTCCCAAACAACAAATATTACAAGATTATTTTTTAAAATACTTAAAAAATCCCAGAATTTCAAAGCAGGAGTTAAAACATCCCAAACTCACCTCTAAGAGATAATCATGATTAACATTTTGGTCAACACCTGTCAGCAGATGAGGTGTTCCTAATCTGCATCAGTGTCCCTTCCTGCTGTCCCAAATGAGCACACATTCTGAGAAAAACTAAATCTGATAGGTGGTTAGTAAATGCCACTACAAAAGAACCCAAACAGGTTCCCCTCCCGCAACCCCTGCTCTAGCCAGATGGCAACCCTTAAGTTCCTCCTATCTGAAGTCAGCAATGATTCAGGCATTTCATTCTGTAAGACACATACAGATTTGTACATATGACTTTACGTAAATGGGTTCAGACTTGGCCTGCTGCTTTGTTATCTGTTTTTTTCTTTTGTTCCACAAAATGTCAAAGACATCTTTCCAAGTCAATAACTATAGAGCTACATTATCATTTTTAATGATTGCATACTATTTTGCTGTTTGTATGTCTCGTGCTTTTCTTAACTATTCTGTTAGTTTTAGCTACCTTTTTCATCACTGTGACCAATAGACCTGACAAGAACAATGTAGAGAAGGAAATTTTTATTTTGGGTCATGGTTTCAAAAGGTTCAGTCCATGATCACTGACTGTAGCTCTGGGCTTGAGGTGAGACAGAACATCATGGAGAAAGGGCATAGAAGAGGAATGAAGCTCAGGATATGGCAAGCAGGAAGGAAAGATGGAGATAGAGATAGAAATAGAGAGAGAGAGAAAGAGAGAGAGAGTGAGGGAGGGAGAGAGGGAAGGAGGAAGGGAGAGAGAGAGAGAGAGAGAGAGAGAGAGAGAGAGAGAGAGAGAGAGAGAAAGAACATGTTGTGTTTACCAGGAACAAAATATAAACCCCAAAGGCGTCTCCCCACCCCTGATGACCTACTTCCTCCAGCCACACCCTCCAGCACAGTAACCTACAGTTACTGCCCAGTTAATCCATATCAGGGAACTAAGCCACTGATTAGGTTACACCTCTCATAATCTAATCATTATACCTCTGAAAATTCTTGCATTGTCTCACACATGAACTTTTTGTGGTTCATATCTAAACCACAACACCTACTGATTGATATCTAGGTTATCACTAAAATTTTGCTATTGTAAATAATGCTTCAAATTCTTGTACTTACATATTTTCCTTCTTAGGCAATTACCCCCATAGGCTGAATTCTTACAAATAAAATTATTAAATGAATAATCAGACATATCTTTTATTTTGATACATAAAATTGTCTTCCAGATAGATAGGTTCTTACCGGCCAGCTATGCAAAAAATGATCTGTTTTTTCATCAGGTAACAACTAGATTTTGTCAGCTTTCTAAAAAAAAAAAAAAAAACTATGTTAATCTGATATGTAAAAATAATATCTCATTCTTTGTCTTTGATTATTATTGAGGCTGAATGTTTTAAACGTTAGTTGACCATTTGTATTTCTTTGTGATTTGCTCGACTATCAAAAATCATGAAAAAAGTATAAATAATAAAATGTCATTTTGTAGAAGAATACTGGTGTAAGCAAATACTTAGAATGCATTCCAAAATGACTATAATAAATACTGTAGAATATTATTACAGTATATTTTCTTTAAAGGGCATATAGACAGGCAAAGACTTAAGACTTAAAATAACACATTCAGAAAAAAAATAATAGACCCATAAATATGTACAACTAAAATAATGATTAACAAACAACAGTGACAACCCCCTGCAGGTTAATGAAGATTGTCTCTGGGTTGTTTGGGAAACTGTTTTTTTCAAAAAAGCTGTGCTTAATTTTGGTTCCCAAGCTTTCTGTGATTAGACTGATGACTTTCAGAATTTAGAAACCCCAAGATACATTAATAAAGCTATAAAACATCTTTCATGTAACTTACATTAACCCTGCTGCCCCTTACCTGTAAATAGTCATCAAATAATAGACTTTTCGAACTAAAAGGAACTTTATCATTAGTTCCCAAACATTTTTTTAAAAATATTTTTTAGATGTTGATAGACCTTTATTTTATTCTTTTATTTATATGTGGTGCTGAGAATTGAACCCGGTGCCTCATGCGTGCTAGGCAAACACTTTAACCACTGAGCCACAATCCCAGCCCCAATTCCCAAACATTAAAAAAAAAAAAAAAAACAAGTAAACTGCAGCCCGGAGAGATTCCACTACCTAGCCATGATCTGCCAGCCGGGGGAGGAAGTGAGGTGACACCCCATAGGACACCTACAGAGAAGGGGCAGGTGGCGCCACCCCTGCCTCTCCACCCTCTACTGCAGGGTCCTGCCTCTTCGAGGACTGGGTCTGTGCTTCAACTCCATTAGGATGGGTTTGCTTGGATTTCAGATGTGATCCCAGAATTGCTGGTCGGGTGGCAGAAATCAGAAAGCCAGATTCCTTAAAGACCAGGAGAGTGAGTGTCTTGTCAAAGGTAGGAATAAAACCTACCCCAGTAAAAGGAACAACCCAGTGATGTCTGAAGAAAGGGGATCTGAGGTGTTGGACTGTAGGGAAAGTTTGGTGAACACTGGAAGGCTGGCCCAGCTCCTCCAGGTCAGCTGCCTGTACCTTGCTCCTAGTGCCTGAGAGTGACCAACCTCAGAGTGGAGCGCCAGAGGGTGACTCCCACCCACCTCAGGAGTCCTGGCTCAGCACCACCCCAGCAACTCCGGAGCTTCCCAACTCCTTCCCACCCTCCCTCAGAGCCCTCAGAACCAGGGTTTTGTCTGCCATTCGTTGGGGTGGTTATTTTTTCCCTTCCCTTTCTTCCAGAAGCCTGTCTGGGATTCTGTTCCACGCGAGATTGGAAAGAGCAGCGCGGCTGCTCTGGAAACCTTGTTTCCCCTGCCACATGACATCATTGGGTTATATTGCAACTTTCCACATGGCTGCCCAGACACAGAGAGTTGTGTTCATGAAAATCCTCTTGATACTGGCTTGGAGCCTCCCTGGCACTCAAGGCTCCTTCCGAGGCTGTGCTGTGACCTGCAAAGGAGCAGCTGACAGGGCTGGTGGAAGGTGTATGGCAGAGAAGCTTGGCTCCCCTCCGTCTGACCCAGAGCATCTGCCTGCACCCTACTGCCTCCCAGGGGTTTCGGGTGCCTAGGATCAGGATTTCCCAACAATAGGAAAGGTGGGGTCAGAACCTTGGTCAGGCTAGTTCTGCCCCTGATCTAGGTATAGCTTTCCATAAGCCATTTCACCCTTCCATGTCCCCCAAACTGGGGATGGATCCCTGTCTCTCCCGAGCAATGAGTATAGGGACACAGTGGCAAGCTTTAAAGGAACACATTGGGGAGAGAGACTCAGTAAACTTAAAAGCCATTTCATCTCTTTGAGCTTTAGTTTTCCTTTCTATAAAATAAGAGGTAATGTTAGCTGGTTTCTAGAGCCTCTCCAGTTCCACTAAATAAGTAAATAAGTGAAGCCATGACTGTGTGGCTTTTTTTAATCCTTAGCCTCTTAACACAAAATGACCCTTTGGTTAATAATATTCTGGGGTCAAAGTGTCCTAGGAAATCTTGACTGTAAGTCAAAGTTTAGAGGGGTTAACTGACAGTAAATTCAGTAAATCACAGTATGCTGATGTTTAACATGGGGCCCCGTGGACATCAGCCTCCCCTGATGCTCCCTTCAGGAGAGTGGAGTCTGGCTGTTCCTAGCTTCAGACACCTGCTTATTCCTCTCTCAGTGCTACTAGTGCTGGTGGCCACTTTCCATCTGGACATGAAATATTCTCTCTAGAGTGCAAGCACTGTGTGACAAGAACCATGTCCTGGGGTCTTTGTATCCCCATGCTCTCCTGCTCAGTGATATCCATTCATGCATGCATTCATGCATTCCTAAGTCTTATGATCCAGTGGAAAGTAACCATTCAGCGCACTTCCCGAACCTGCCCCGGCCGTTACCCCCTGCCCCCCCACTCTGTAATATTAACCAAAGGTGAGCAACAGCTTACATGGATTATTTTCCTACTGTGTGCCAGCTCCTTCTCTGAGGTCTCTGCATATGTCATTCTCCCAATGACCCTGAGAGGAGTGCATTCTCATTATCCTGCTTTTTATTGCTAAGGAAACTGAGGCACAGGGAGGTGAGGTTCCTTGTCCAAGGTCACAGAATTAAGTGGTGGAATTTAACTTCAGATCCAGAAGGTCCAACTTCAGAGTTTGGCCCTCCACCATTGCCCTGGACTGTCTGTTGACCAGGCAAAGAGAAATGAGAGGCAGGAGGGGTCCATTTTCCAACAACCTGGGAAGGCTTGCATGGAGGAGTTGGTGTGAGAGAAGACTCCTGACATGAAGAAGGGTCCCTGGAGAAGGGATCTATTCCAGACTGTGCAAACAGATGTGACTAGGGACCTCCCCTCTGGCCAGCAACTGATGTGGGCTAGTCTGCTGGGAGGAGGCACCAGCAGCATCTCCACTCCTCCATTTTTCTTTGCCCATCCTAGAGAACAAGATGCATGCACAAGACCCTTACCCTCTCTTAGAAGGACCATAATCCCTGCACTTTTTACTCCTTCACCATGGGGTGCCCATCCCCTATCATATGCTACCTTTGGGGACCTACTTCTCAGAGTCCTGTGAAGGGAGGAAGGCACTACTGGGCAAGGTTGAGAGAATTCCCAGGGCACAGCAGCCACTGGAAGCCCCACCCAGAGAGCTGGAGCCCTGAAGCCTGGTGGAGACCCAGGCCAGTGAGAGAGCTCCCACATTTCCACCCTCCCCACTGCCCTGTCTGCCTGCCAGCCCAGCCTGCAGTGCATGCAGCGATAGTCTCCCTGGGGTGATTTAGAAAAGGCTATGCTGAGCGGTCATCTCTTCCTAATGGTCCCAAGTCATAATTCCCAGCAACCACCCTCCTCTCCTCACTCCCATCCCCTCCCTGGGGCTACCCCTCTGAGGCATTTAGGGCAGATTTAAGATCAAAATCAAATCAGATTCACCAAACAAGGTGTCAGGCCAAGCAGGAGGAGCTGGGACTCGGAGTTATAGCCTGGAAGGCCTCGTGACTCCTTGGAGACTATTAAGTGAGTATATTTTATGGCCAGACACAATGCTGAGTGAACTGTCTATAAACCAATTACAGGAAACTCCCCACACATCTTGGGAAGGAGGGGGGGCAGCGGGGTAGGAAGCACTCCTGGGGGCTCCCCTATCAATGGCAAGCTGGCTCCCTCTTCCACCCTGGGGACTTTGGGTAGGGCGACTTCCCAGGAAGTGTCAGGATTGCACTCTGCGTTTAGAAGCAGCTCATTCTCAGGATGGAGGGAACCCATTGTAAGAAGAACAAACTCAGACAGGAGGTGTCCTCAGGAACAGCCCTGGGAATGGCATTTTGTCTCCAGACTCCAAGTTTAGTGCTTTCCCCGGCCACTGGGTTAGTGCTCCCAACCTCTAGAGGAAAAAAGGCAGAAAGTGGCTTTGCCACAGATCCTGCCTGTCACACGGCTCTGAGAGTCCTTTTCAGGAACCTCACAGGCCTCAGACCCAGCTGCTGCCATCAGTGCTGGGGGGGGGAGGTCATTATCCCCTCTCAGCATCTTTCTGGATCCCTCCCCACAAATCCTTTAGACCTGAAGGGCACCCATCTCCTTGTGAGAATGCCATTTGTCTCAGGGCAGTGTCTCTACTGACTAATTCATCTTTGGACCACTTAATAGGGACTTTGGCACTTGAAAAATATTCATTGAGTTCAGTAGATGATGCATCTAGACTGTTGCCACCCATGCTTAACACACGCAGTAAGAAGTTGAAGCCACAGAGGTAAAGTCAGTTGTCCATGACCACCTGGTAAGAGTGACACAAAAAAAACCAGGGCCCAGGTCTCTGTCTCTACGCCCTACACCCTTCCCTCTATCCTAGTTAGGGCCTCTGGGACTGATCTAGTGATCTGGAATGAATTCTCCATTCCCTTCTGTAATAGTCTGGAACTTGAGGACTCCCATGGTGTATATGTTCAAGGCTCGGTCCCTGGGGAGCTGCTAATGGGAGGGGTTCTGTGGACCTGTAAGAGGCAAGACCTCATGGGAAGTTCCTAGGTTATTAGGAGTTTGCCCTCAAAGGTGATTATGGGACTCTAGAACCTTTCTTTTCCTCTCTTTTGCTTCCTGGCCATGAGGTGAGTAGTTTGTTTCACTACACAATCCTGGCCATTGCCATCCAGCATGCCCAGCAGAGGTCCAGAGCAATGGTCCACCATGTCTTGGACTGGGACCTCCAAAACTGTGAGCCAAAATAAAACTTTTCTCTTTACCAGTTGATTATCTCAGGTATTACAGCATAGGAACAGAAAGCTGCTTAAGATCTTTCCACTGGGAATATCCAGTTGCACTACCCATCCTAGCTGCTGAGGACCCACTTCTGAATGGGTGGGTTTCTAGAGGAGGATGGAACTTCCTGGAGTGAAGCCCATGGGAAGATCAATGGTCCCCTCCCTGCTTTGTAGCCCCTAAGTCCTCAACCAGCATCCCCCTCCTGCCCATCTAGTCTTCCTGGAAAGTCAGCTCTGAGCCTATGCTGGACATCTCTGAGAACCTGGAAGATGCTCAGGGGAAGCAAAACCCAGGGGACCCAGCAGCTTCCCTGTCAGGTTCAGCTGCCCTGAGAGCTGACGGCTTGACAAGTGGCATTAGCATAAAAACCTCCAACAGTGGCAGCTGCCGGCTCTGTGCCAGAGCCCTGGGTGTCCCTGCTTGGTGCCATTCACTGTCACCAGGGGTGGGCATCTGCCGGCCAGAGGTGCATGGCTGTCTCTTGTCCAGCTGCCCAGACTCTGGGCATCCCCAGTGGGAAGGTCACTCACCAACTCTGCAGCCTGCTAAGGCACCTGCTGTCTCTGTTCCCAGCATTTCTGGAGGATCCCAGATTGCCCCAGTCCCCTCCTTTCCTGACTAGAAGGTTCTCTCCTTTGTCTCCCACACTTCTCTTTTCCACCCTTTCCCTCTGAGTCAGGCTGCCCTGTCTCCAACCTTAACTTCTTCCTGTCCTGTGCTGCTGGGGTGGACCTCAGTCCTGTTCATGGCAAGGGGACTGACTTTCTTGGATCTAGTGTCTAATATCCACTCAGGCAATGAGTCTTTTTACCATGGGTGAGAATGTATGAGGTGACAGTTAAGAGTGGACCTTCCTTGCTAAAATAAATAGCAGGACCTCCCAGGTTCAATGAAGAGGAGACCTGGAGGAGGGTATACCTAGAGGGGCAGGGAGAGGGCCCTTTCCCTGGGAACCCCTACCTCTAGCACCCTGGCAAGGTCCTGCTGCCTCTTCTCCAACCTTTTTAACTTGACATACAGATAAGATCCTGGATTTTCAGAGCACAGATTTTATTTTAAAAAAAGCAAAATTGGAAGAAGACAAAAGAGTAACAATAAGCAAACAGCTCAGGAGCCTGAGCTCCACTGGTCACCATCATCTTCCTCCCCCTCCTCCTCCTCCTCCTCCTCCTCCCCCTCCTCCTCCCTCTCCCCCTCCTCCTCCTCCTCCTCCTCCTCCTCCTCCTCCTCCTTCCTAGGCCTCAGTCCACTGACCTTCTCTTAGTTCACACCTTGGGAATCTTTGATTCTTCTATTCTTTGCCTGGATCCAATTGTCCCTACTCAGAGATACCTTTCAGAACTCATAACCAAGGGGCCTGGCACCCATCTTACTGCCATGACACCTCAATCCTGTTTTCCATAGCAACTCCCAAATTATGAAATCCTACACTTTTGTGCAAATACCTTTCATGATTTAATACACATATCAATACATGAGTCCTCTTTTCTTTTTTAGTTCTTTTTTAGCCACAGGGATTTATATACAGAATTTAAAAATTAAATGTCATGAGGTTTCACACAAAATCCATCAGACCCTGATCACATCTCTTTTCACCTTCCAAGAGAAAACACTTCCAACTCTTGGATGTTTCTCTTGGCAGTTAGGTCACTTCACTTAAATACCATACTTACATTTCTACTTTTTTTCTGTATTTTCTTATAAAAATTTTCAAATACATAGAAAGAATTTGAAAAGAATTTGCTGTGAATACCCATACATCTGCCACTCAAATTCTATAATTAATATTTCGATGTATGTATTTGATCACATATCTTTTTGCTTTTCCATCCTCGTATTTATTCAATCATCCATCCATCCATCCATCCATCCATTCATCTTATTTTTGGTGCATTTCAAAGTAAGTTGGAAATATGAATACATTTCATCTTTAAATGTTTCACCATGCATATCATTAGAGTTCATTATTTGCTTGTGGTTCCTTTTTTTTTTTTTTCCCCTTTTGAGGCAAATTTTATGAGGTAGAGTGTGCAGGTCTTAAGTATACCAGTTGATGAGTTCAGAGAATGCACACAACTATGTTACTAAACCACCACCAACATCAGAACTTAGCTGTGCCGGTGGGGAGGGGGGGCCGGTGCCTTTACCCTGCTCTATTTTGTGATGGAACAATTCTTGACCTTATCTACTGACTTCCTATTATGGCACAAATCTTAGCTCAAAGCTTTGCCTTCCTTTCCAAAATATACTTAATATAACACTTTAAAAAATTAAATGAGGGCTGGGATTGTGGCTCAGTGGTAGAGCACTTGCCTCACATGTGTGAGGCACTGGGTTCGATTCTCAGCACCACATATAAATAAATAAAATAAAGGTCCATTGACAACAAAAAATATTTTTTAAAAAATAAATGAATATTCTATTCTGACACAATAATAAGTAAAGCTGCTTGCTCCTGAGACCCATGTAATACAATATCCTTCCCCTTTCCTGTACACTGTACGCTTCCCCTTATCTCTGGTTTGCTCTCTCTCATAATTTTTCTTGTGATTTCACAGAACTGGATAATCCTCCATCAACCTTATTTGCCACATGAGCAAATGTATTAAATAATCTGTAACTGACTTTTTTTTTTTTTCAGGGAAACTTGCCATCAGTGGAGTGTGGCTCTTCCGACCCCTTTCTGAGGCTTTTAGGAACCTCTCGTCTCCCATGTCTGAGGCGTCATGATCACATAACTTAGACCTTTAACGGCCCTTTCAATCTGCAGACCAACATCTCTCAGTTCTGGGAAATTTTCTTCTATTATTTCTTTGATAATTATCCCTCCATTTTCTCTGAACCTTTCTAGAATTCCTAACGGTCAAATGACCAACCTCCTGAACTGATACTTTAATGTTCTCATTTTCTCTGCCATTATCTGTCTTTCTCTGTCTCTTATTTGCTCTCTTTCTGTTCCACTTTTGGGGAAATTTTGTCTATTTTATCTTTCAAACCTTTTAGTGAATTTTGAATTTTTGCCATCATTTTTAATAGACAAGAGCTTTCTCTGGTGCTTGGACCATTATTATGTGATAGTCTAGATCTATATTTATATCTAATATCTATCTATCTATCTATCTATCATCTATCATCTATCTATCTATCTATCTATCTATCTATCTATCTATCTATCTACCATCTCTTTACCTACCTACCTTTTCCTGTTTTTGCTTTAGGTGAAATATCTGCTTTTATGTCTGAGGACATATATGCTATATTTTTGAAGTTTTTTTTCTATTCTCAACCTTGTCTCTGCCTCTTCTGAATTCCTTTTTTTTTTTTTTTTTTTTTTCTATTAGCTTGTGTGGTCTCCACGGTGGCAACATTCTTGACATGTTGGAATGTCCTTATTTAAGAGCATGGCGTTAAGAAAACCTGATTGGCAACTCTGTGGACACGAGTGGGCTCCATTGGCCCCTGGGTTTCACTGTACATGATAAGAAAGAGGTGACTTTTTTTAGAGGACATCCCCCAAGTCAGTACTGTCCCCTACTCCCCCAGGGCATTCAGTTTTTCCAGAGAAGAATCCTGCTGAGTATGGGGTCAGGGGTGGAAATCGTGAGATGGCCTGGCTCTTACCATTCTGAAGGTACAGTGGGGAAGTAGCCGAGCATCACCTTGGGCAGCGCAGTGTGCAGACCCGATCTTACTTCCGGTTCCTTTCTTCAGAGGATGGCTCCTCCTGACCCACCTGGGCTGAAAGGAGGATGCTGGCCTGACTGCACAGGCCATAGGTGAGGGAAGCTGGAGGTGAAGCCAAGGCCTTGTTTATCCATGTGCCTCATTCTGCCTTCTGCCATGCCTGATGTCCCCAAATCCTCAGTCCTCCTGATGATTCACAAGGCTGTGTCTTCTTTCTCATGGAACACCCCCTCCCCTGCTGCAGGCTGGTCCAGTTAAACTTTCTCTGTTCTATTAAGTCAGTTGTCACTATGCATTCACTTTTGATTTTCCAGAAATTCGAAGACATTCCTTCTCTGCTTTTGTCATCTCTTTCACTTTCCTTTACCTGCTGGGTTTTAGAGACTTTGTAACAAGAATTTAGAGTCTGCTCTTCAAGAGTCAGAAGCACTGAGTGTTCACTTGGGCCTGCATATGCCTATAGATGCTGGATGGGTCACTAATAGCAGGATAAAAGCTTGCCTCCATTTTAAGTCTGTCTCCTTGGCTCTGAGTCACTCTGCTGCAGTCACCTTGGATTCCAGAAACAACAGGTCTGATGTATAAACATCCTGGGATAGGAGTCAAAACTACCCTCCAAGCAACAGCAACTTTCTTATCAAGGACAAAGCTCTGCCTGACCAGCTGTGAGATAATGATTCACCAGGCCACAGTTTGACCAAGACTGCTTGACTTCATATTTCTGGTCCCTTTGCCTACATAACCGGAGAGCTCATGTCAGTACCTCTGAAGACAGCGTGGGTGAAGAGCTCTGGTCCCTTCCTTTCCCTGTATATCTACTGATTACAGTTCCTCTTCTATCTTCACCACTACTCATCTCTTTATTGGCATCTTGGATGGGTGTCAGAACCCAGTCTATTGGGACTCCTTGACAACTTGAATCTCATGTGATTTCAGGAGGGAACTTTGATAAATGATGGTGATCGATCCCCCATGTTTCCCCTGAAGTCTATTTAACATCTGCTTCCTTCTCTAGCCTACATAAGCTCACAAATAAAGAACCTGCCTGCTTCATTCCGTAGTTTTCACACCACCTAGAAGAGTGTCTGATACATATTAGGGTCTTAGAAAATAGGTGTTGACCTAACCTGTGGAGGAGGGGAGGTTATGTAGGCTCTCATATTAAACAGTGTTTCCTGCACTGCATGTGGGTCCCCATCTCCTCTGGATGTTAGGTGGCTGGATCAGACTGACGGATTAGCAGCTATGGTTGGTCATGTCTGATTGCAGAAAGAGAATCACCGGTTGATAATCTCTTGATTCCATCAACTTGAATACTTTAGGATTATAAAAATTGGCTGTAGAACCCCCAAATGGAATGTGTGGGGTTCCTGGGGTGCATAGGAACTCAGAGGAAAGACCAGGCTCCACCCAGTGGTGGCCCCTCTCCCCTGCCACACTCCCTTTCCAGACCAGAGGCTGTCTCACTGAGGGAGGGAAGGGAGTGCCCATCAGAACCAGGAGCCTCCTCCCCAGAAGGCAGAGGATGGGAGGGAGGAAGGTGAGGGATGGGGGGAATCCAACCCCAGCACAGGGCTCAGATACTGGTTGATGAGCTAAAAATAAAGCAATAGGTTTCCTCCCCACCACTGTCTTAATGTGGTTTTTAAAATAAGGCAGCCTCTTTCTAGTTCTCCCTTTCCACTGTCATTTATTTCAGTTTTTATCTCCACAACAAAAATTCCTTCCAACTTTTTTTCCCCCTCTCTCCCTCTAATGCTCTTCACTTTCAAATGCTAATAATCTCCAGCTGTAAAAGGCTTAGAAGTGGCTCTAGATTGTTTGATCTTTGGCCTGTGATCTGCTTTCATCTCTCTGCTTTCAAATGTTACTTTAGATTTACTTTAACCTATTAACATGCTTGGTATTCATAGACACGCGCGCTCCAAACCAGCTTCCCAGCACCCCAGCCGCACCCCTCCCCACGAGAACTAGACAGGGAAAGTGAAACTCCAAGCCCAGACGGGAACTTTCCCAGCTGGGTGGAGGAGGAGGCCTGGAAGCAGGGAGAGCTGGAGGAGAGCCAGAGGAGGAGAAGCGCCGGGGAGACCGCGGACCGGAGGAAGGAGGAAGGGGAGACGGGGGGCGGGGTGCAGAGAGCAGGGGAAGGAAACGCAGAGGTGAAGAAGGCAAGAGGAAGGGAAGGAGGAAGGAGACAAAAGGCTGAGAGAGGGAGCGCAGGGACAAAGAAGGAAGGAGAGCCTCCTCCGCCGCGGCCGCGCCGCCTCCCGGCTGCTTAGACACTATCTAAATCTGCTCTGCCCGGAGCCAAGAATGGGGAGCGGAGAGACGCTGAATTAGTGCTTGAGGTTTCTCGCTCCCTCCGTTGTGCGGGAATGTCTGGCGTGTTCGTTTCCACAGGAAACGCGAGGCATGAATATGGATGAAACTCCTCACCGAGACCACAAGGGTACGGTTCAATTATTTGCCATATAAAGTAGCACACGAGGATTCTTTGCACTTGATCATTTCCTCTGTGTACGTGTGTGTGCATGCGTGAGTGTGTGACAGGGTGTGCGGAGACGTGGAGAGGTGGCTGGGGAAGGGTCCGTAAGCCCCCCACAGGAGGCACCTTTGAAAGGCACCCTGTCATTCAGACCCTCCCGGCAGGCTCCTGTTGCAGCTGGGCACCTGGAGGTGGTTTGGGGAGAGGAGACGGCCACCAACACACACGCGTTCACATGCCTGCAGTGACAGCTGTGACTCCACAGCCTCCAAATTGTCCAAAGGATCGAGATCCGGAGGAGGACTGCTGATACCAGAACATCTGGAGAGCCCTGGAGCAGGAGCCATCCCCAGCCAGCCTGGTGGCCTGGTTCTCCCGCGGCCGCTCTCTTGTCTGGAGAGAAGCAGATGTCCCTGTGTCCCTGAGGGAAAGCCTGACCCAGGCTGCCATCTGGAGGGTGGCAGCTCCCTCAGAAAGCAGGAGGGAGAGACTGTCTTGGACTGGGCTATAAGGAACACCAAGGAAGGCCAGAGTCCTGGAAAGTCTCCTCACAGAGGAAAAGTCACTATGTGAAGAAACCCCACTTGGCATCAGAGTCTGGAGATCAGGTGTTGGGCCAGTAGCGCAGCCCCTTCTGACCTCAGTTTCCTCATCTATGAAATGGAATAGCAACACTCCTTGCTTCAAAGGGTAGTTGTGATGGCAAATAATAATCCTGGTAAGGATTATAATTATAATGCGTTGAGCACTATTCCTGTAGCAGGTACTGTTCTAAGTGCCTTATAAATATTAACTCGCATAATCCTCCGTTAATCCTCATTTAATACTCATTTAACCCTACGAGGTGGATACTATTATTAGTCTCATTTTATAGATAAGGAAATGGAGACACAGAAGGTTTAAGTAATTTGCACAAGGTCACACAGCTAGGGCTATTATGTTCATTTTAGACTAATTAGGCTACTGGGTCACATGAATTTATCTATCACTCCATTTAATTCCCTAATATCCCTCTGGGATGGGATCACTGCACCCCATTTACATGGGAGGGAACGGACCAACATCACCCAGTAGAGCCAGGTTCTCGGCCACCCAACCCCACATTCCCTATCACTCCGTCACTGCAAGGGGCTAAGTTTCTTATTATGATGCATGAATTCTGTCAAAGGGAAAACTCCCATTTGGTGAGTTGGGGGTTGGGGTGCTAAGAAAAGGCAGGATTCCTAGGCTGTCCTTTCTCTGTCTTGGGCAAATCAGAACCTTCCAGGTACCACAGGGCAGTTGCTTATGGTCCTGAACAGAGAGGACAGGGACAGCAGAAGTTTCCCTGCTGGCAAGGCAGCAGAATCAGCACAGGGGACAGGGACCCACCTCAGGGCATTCCCTCCACTCAGGTGACCTGCCATACTCTCAGTTTCCAGTGGTGGTGAGCCAGGTGATTCACAGGGACTGGGCAGAGAGGGGACTGCAGCACTGTTTGCAGATGCTGAGAGTTTAAGGGACTTGAACATGGTCACACAGAATCTTCTCATTCCACCCCACTGCCTCCCTTGGTACACTGCAGCTGTAGATTAACAACTGAGTATTCAACTGGAAAGCAGCCTTGTGGGCCTCCTGTGGCCAACACACTTATGACTCTACAGTCCCTCTGAAGGTCCTGTTTTATCTGGCACTGGGCTTCCTGGGGCTAGGCCAGGGTATGCTTGTGACCTGGTAAAACCCAAGCTTAAAATGTGTCTTCTTACTCTCTGGACGCTCCCTTCTCCCAGGTTGCCTGCTTTAGGAGTGAGCCCTGCATATTAGTTACCTCTATGATGAGACAGACCCAGGCAAAGTTTGAACTTGGCTCTTCTGCTTACTGACTGTGTTGCTCTGAGTCACTAACTTAGCATCTCTGAACCAAAGTTTCCCCATCGGCCTAAATTTTGGAGTGGTCCTAAGAAGCCATGGCTCCTGAAGTGACAGGACCCTGAAAGTGAAGTACTTTTATGAGGGGCATTTTCTAAGCACTGGTTCCTATGCAGTCCATTGCGGTGTCCCTGGAGTGGGGTGGGCATCACACAGAACCCCTGACTCTGAGAGTTAGTGAAGACTTGCAAGGAGGGAAGGAGAGGAGAACATTTGCATCTTCTGCTCTGCTGGCTTTAGTAAAGCTCTGACATTCTCCCACCTTCCATCCACCAGTCTTGACCACTAGGGCAGTTTTCAGATGTGCCTACCCTGATGCTGGAGCATCCAGCTTCTGCTGAGAGGTGTCCCACCTGGAGCCCAGGAGCAGACTTTTCAAGCTAGAGAGAATCCGTGTAGGTTACCATGGGAGCGAGGGGCTGCTAGGATCTGGGTGGCCTAGGGCTTTTTGTTTTTGTTTTCGTTTGCTCTCTGTAGCATCCTTTGGTGCCAGGTTCACCAAGAGCCTGGGGAAGCTGGGAGGGGCAGTGGGCACTAGGAGGAGTCCCCCCTTCTTCATACCACCCACCAGTCCTTAGTTACTGGAAAGAGCAAATGCAAATGGACCCAAAGCACAATACCCAGAATACACTGCCATGCTTCCTAGGGGCTCACTCTAAGTTAAAGCTGGGCTCCTCCTGGGGGCTGACATTTTCCCTGGTTCAAACAACATCTGCGCCTCACCGAGCTTGGCGAAAGGTGAAGGAGCCAGCTACTGCCACTGTAGACTCAAGTGAAACAGAAAACCTAGTCACACAGGTCCCTCCCTCCCAGAGGGAGGGCAGGCCCACACATGCACGCTCCAGCACACACATGCTCTCTTGAATCCCTGTCTCACACACACACACACACACACACACACACACACACACTCATGGGTCCCTCCTCACACATGCATACATGCACTCTCATGGATACCCCACCCCCCACTTACTGACAAGCCTAACAGGCAGTTTCTAAGTGTGTGCAGATTCGTGTGCACACCCTTTCATGAACCCTCAGGCCCACTGAAGCACAGAACATTTATGCATATGTGTGTCCACCATGAGTAGCACCCAGATTCCTGGGAAGGAGAGGAGAGTCAGCCTGCATCCCTCCCCCTCACACCACACCCACCTCCCTTCACCCAGGACTGGCCGCTGCTGCGGAGGATTTGGAATAAATGCATTCTTAGGAGAAGGGCCATCTTCCCCTCCAGGCTCTAGGCCAAATCTCCAAATGAAATCAGGCTGGGAAGAAATGAACAACTGAGATGCACAAAACAATGTGAAGAAGAAACTCTGAAGATACGAATAATAATATAAAAAAAAGGTGAGAGTTATTTTTCAGCTCACTGGCTTTCTGAAAAGTAATATAAAGTTGGGCAGCGTCGTCTTGGAATCGACCTTTCTGAGCCAAGACCCAGGCCACACACACATCTCTTTCCTCTCTTTCTATTACCCGAAATTTGTATGGTTTCATCTCCTCTGATTTTCTTTCATTTGTGCGCCTGTGCAAACCCCTTGTGTCAGGGGCTTGTTCCTAACCCGGCAGCCCGCCACCATGCTGGCAGCCTCTTCTCCCTAGGCCTCCCGCGGGGCTGAGAATTGAGAGCCTCCCTCAGCTCAGCTCCGTCCCCTCCCTGCTCAGGAGGGGCTGCAGGCCTTCTCCCTCCCTGCTCCACTCCACTCCCCAACCTGGTCTCCCAGCCTTCTTTGTTCCTAGGAAGATTCTCCCGCACACACTGTCCACACTGCCAGGGCTGGAGAGGAGCGATGGAAGGGCTGAGCGGACAGGTCCTGGAGCCAAAGTCTAGCCCAGGGTCTACTGCAGTGGGGAGCAGAACAAAAATTTAGTGAAGGTGTAAAACAGCAGATGAATCAACAAATGATTCTGCCTTCTTCAGGGCTGCCCTGACCACAAGGCAGGCTGTGTGTGGGAAGATACCTATTCCAAAATTTCCAGGAAAACATTCAGGAAGGGGGACTGGGAATTGGGTATTCTAAACAGCAATGACATTCTCCTTTGTTCTAGTCAATCCTCCTCCAGGAAGGAGATGGGAAGTTCTTAACTAAAGTGACCCCTCCACCCTTCCTTCTCTGCCACATCCCATCTGAGACACATGCAAACTCACACACATACACACATGTATGAGCTCCTCAGATACATCCACACAGATACAAACATATATCCCTCAAACAGGCAAACTCATACACATGTGCACGTACTTTAGATGTAGCCACATTAAGTAAACACGTGCACCTCTTAAACACCCATGCATGCTATCTCTCAAACACAAGCACATGTACTGACACATCTCAGACATATCTCCAAAATCACAAGTGTGTCCATTCTCACCTCCTTCCTGCCTGAGGGCTTGGGGCTGCTTGATGGTCTACACCACTGTTGACTTTTGCAGTAAATGCATCAACACAGGGTGGCCACCGCTGTGACTCCTTTGCTGCAAAGAGGTGCTTGGTTTACTCCAGACAAGGGTAAAGGCTTCCGTAGGACCAGTCTGGCACCTGCCCTAGGTCCTCCCTGCAGAGTTGAAAAATAGTTATATGGATGTGTATTGGGTGAGGAAATGAGGGTCTGGGGATTTAGGCAAAGTATTTAATTTTTTTTTCTCTAAAAGAAAGCAGAAAGAAATAGTTAATTCTGATGCTCTCGCCTGATGCATTTCTCTGTCCTCCCTCACTGTCAGAGGTTGAAGCACAAGATGAGGTACATGAAGGACTCAGGTCATGACCCAAGGGGATAGACTGCTAAGCACCAATAGCGCTAGTAACTGACATTAGTGAATCCTTGGCTGTCCAAAAAACCCTCCTTCTTCTTATGTCATTTCTAATATTACAATCACCTTTCAACAGAAATGGGACAGGTAGCAAATAGCAGGGCTGCCTTATAGATGAGGTTTCTGGGAAAAAAGGTGAAGTGAGCAAGTGTATTAGTCAGAAAAGGGTAAAGCTGTAACAAACATCCCCTGAATCTCAATAGGGCAGCTCAGTGTTTTTCTACCAGATTCCACTTCAGTGAGAGTTGGCTGTGTTCTGTGCTTTATCCAGTAGGTCTGGGACCCAGTCTGTTTCTATCTTGTGGCTTTGCTGTTCTGCAAGTTCTTGGAGTATCTCGATTAAGCAGTGGATGGAGGGGTTGTATGTGAAATGCATTTTCTTGACCAGGACTGGAGATGACATACATCATGTCTGCTCATATTCACTAGGCACTTATCTATAGCTGACCACAAGGCAGGCTGGGAAATGTAGCCCAGCTTCAGGTCCAGGAAGAAAAGAATGCAGACATTGGTGAACTCTGATGGTCTCTACCACATGCAGCATCACACAGCTAATTGAGATGGAATCTATTCTCAGACTGAGGTCTCCCATTGCAGGCCCTGTGCTTTTCCTTCCAACATTTTACAGTAAAGGATTAAGCTTTACCCACACAGCACTGCCCAGGCTCTTTATTCTAGGTCTGGAAGCCTTTGTGTTTATAGATAAGTAATGATAATGAAAATAATATCCACTGATTTACGGGGCTCCTGTTCTCTATATATTCTTTCTCATTTAATCTTTCTCATTTAATCCAGTATGGTCGTCTTGTCGCCCGCAACAAAGACGCGATCCCGGGAATGTGTATACAGCTCTTTATTTTGCGCACACGTTTCTTTCCCTCCTCCTCCCCCTCCTCCTCCTCCCCCTCCTCCTCCTCCTCCTCCTCCTCCTCCTCCTCCTCCTCCTCCTCTCTCTCTTATACCCTCAGTTGACCAATCACAGAACTTTCACGTGAAGCATGCATGGGCAAGCATAGACAAACCGGACACACGTGTGGCCAGTTTACAACCAACCTATAGGAATAACTTTCGCAAAGATACACTTGTTTACTCCGTGGCAACAGCAAAACTGGCATACCGCCAGGCGCCACCTTAAGAGACCATAGGGAGTGTCCGGACCACCCCAACAATCCAGTAGGTAGATAACCCTGCCTCCTAACTGACACAGTAGCTCAAAGAGATTAAGTAACTCTTATGAAGTTGTAGGAGAGAGAGAGGCTGTGAGTCCAGGGCTTTCTGGCTCCTCTCCTACCTTTGTGCTATGCTGCTGTGGCTCACACTGGCCATGGAATTGGAAGAAGGGTGAGTGGTTTTCAACTAACAGGGCAGACTTCCCCATCCAACTTAAGTAAGGTGCTTGTGAGGTCAGGAGTGGGTAGAGTCCTTCCAGCCTATCTGCTCTGTGGACCATCTGAAAAATGTGAGGGCCTAGGCCTTTGATCTTAGTTTAGTTTAGAATCTTGTATGTGGAGATATTGGAAATTGGTTTCTGGTTTTATGATCTTGGGCAAAACATCCTGGGCTAGGAGTCAAGAGGCATTCACACTGAGATCCAACTGTAATTAACAGTGTGATTTTGAGCATCTCACTCAAAGCTCTGGGATTCAGTACCGTCACCCTGCTTCCTCTGCAAATTGGAGATTGCAGACACCATTCCCATTCTGAACCCTATCAGGCTGCAAGAGCCTCCTAATTGGTCTCTCCAACACCATACAATTGCCCTTCACATCCTTCCAGCACATCCCTGACAGAATGGCTTTCCTTCTTGACCACACACACATTCTCACCATGCCTTCCTTCTGCTCAATAATTTTGTAACTCTCCCGTACTATAAAGTCCAAAATCCTTAACGAAGCCCTTGCATTTCTTTGTACCCAGTTCCCATGTCACCTGTGCAAATGCATCACCCTTGACTCCTCAAAGTAAATCAAATGCTCCTCCCATGCCATCCTTTTTCTCCTCCTGGAACCTCATGCTTAGGTGGCCCTCCTTGCTTGCCTTTCTGTGGCCACTTCTAAGATCCCTGTCAATCACCTTGGTCATCCTCACACTTCACTGCATTTGAACCCTCGTGCAGTGCTTCCCTCAGAGGCCCCCTTTGTACTGTGGTCTTCCTTGGAAGTTTTCTATCCTCTCCATTAGATAGCAAGCTTCCTGAGGGTGTGGGCTGAGCCCTGAGTCATTTGCACCCTTGGATAGAAGAGCCCTTGGGCAAAAGTTGATGCATGAAAGAATGATCAGAGAGGAGAGACTAACTTTCTATGATATGCAAATGACGTTTTGGCTTAGAGGCCACTGTTAAAGAGGCTTGGATGGTTTCTGTCAGCCAGCGATTGGTCAGAGGCAGCTCCCACCTTTGGCTGCTAACCTCCTTGTGTCAATCTGCAAGGCTAAATAGAGGGGACCTCAGATCAGAGACTTGTGGCACTTCAGGTTGTATTTTCTTTGCCTCCTAGGGGATAAGCCCAGGTCTTCAACAGGCTAACCTGTCAGTCGAAGCAAGCTGGGCATGTACCTTTGGGGAGCTTTTCAAATTGAGCTCTCCTGGCTTTGTGCCCATACTCAGCCCCTTCACACCAGGCCAAACTATAGACGACGCTAGAAAGTAATAGATTGGGACCAGGATGCTCAGGTTAAGTGGGCCGCTTTGTGGAGCTCATCCATAATCCTGCTGGAGCCCAGAGAACAATACGTTAATTAGAGCTGGCAGCCCCGCTCCCATCAGCCATCCATCCTGCCTGTGTCCGCAGGGCCTTCCCCACGGACAGGCCGGCCCATTCCCTACTCTGAAAGAGATTTATTCATTATCAATGTTTGCCTGTGAGAGGGACCTGGTGGGGAGGGGCTGAGATTCAGAGAGAGGCAGGATATGAAGGAGGCAGAGCCTGATCTGCTGGCAGCCAATGAGTGGGTGGGTCTGGGAGCTGGAGACGGGGTGTTCCCAATCAGGGGGACAAGGAAAGCCGACCTGGTTGGACCAGGGGAGAGGTAAGTCAGGTGAAATTAGTAAATATGTCCAAGAAAAAGAAGTCTTTGCCAGGCTTTAGGTTTGAGCCCTAAACAAGGGAAGCAGAAGGTAAGGAAGAGGAAAACCATTCATCTAGCGTATATCCCACTGCTCACACTTAAAAAGCACTCAAAAAGGTGCTTTTTGAGTGAATAAGTAAGTGACTTGCCTGGCAGCCAGAGGAATTTAGGATAGATATTCTGAGGAACTCACTACCAATGAGCAAAGAGAAATATGAACCAGAAAGATGAATCGGTCCTGGGATTTTTTGCCCAGGAGTTCTTTGAAAGAAGGAAGGTATTTCATTTTTTTTCTTGGCTTCTATTACCTATTTATTGTGTAGAATTTTGGAGAAAATTTTGAGGACTACCTTCCCTCATGGTAGAGTGGCAGCTTGTGAGCTGAGAAGTCAAGGGGTCAGAGAAGGCCAGTCACTGGCTGGGCTCTGGCCACCTACTTGAGGTTCAAACACTGTGAGGATATCTGGGCAGGGGGCTGCAGTCACTGCTTTGTAAACTCAGCTCACAGAAGGTGTGTGGAGAACTGCAGCCCCTTCTCCGTAGCTCCTGCTGCCCAAATGACTTGCCCAAACCCACAACAACGGAGCCTTGCTCTTCCAGCGGGGACACGGGCCAGTGAATCCCATCACCTAGAAGCCTGGTCACAAGTGCAGAAATCTTGGGCTGCACACCAGAGCTATGGATCCATCTGAACCTGCATGTGAGTAAGATCCCCTTGTGATTTTATGTACACCAAAGCTTGAGAAGCCCATCGGAGCCATTGAATGCTTGGTGCTTTGGGAGTAACACGGTGTTTAGGGAAGGAGCCATGGTGGTGGACTGAGAGGTCAAGCCTGACTCTCCATGAACTGGCTGACTTGGGGCTTATCACAGCCCCTCTGGGCCTTAGGTTTTGCAATTTTAATATGAAAGAATTGAACCCCATCAATGATTCTTAAATTTTAGTAATCATAAGTCACCTGGAATGAAGGGTAGTGTCTGTATAGGGCCTGAGAATTGGCATTTCTAGTAGGTTCTAACATGACACTGATACTATTGGGCTGAGGTCCCCACTTTGAGAACTGCTTGACCAGATGGTTTCTAAGTTTTCTTCTGATTCAGATATTTTGCTGAGTACTCAATCCCATTTTAGTGCTCTCCCCTCAACTATGTGTCTTCCATTGGTGAGAATATCTCAATTCCCAGGTGCATGCCTCTTCCGAAGGGCGCCAGCCGTCCCCTGTCGTACCTGATTCTCCTGGTCCAGGCAGTTAATGCCACCTTCCCAGCACATCCAGGATTGATGAGCCAAGTCTTACAAAATGCACGGGAGGCAATACAGGCAAAGCATTATCAACAAGATTTAAGAAGAATCCTACGGAACACAGCAATAAAACCTGGAAATAACTATCCATTTCCTACCAACAAAACGTCTCATTTCCGAGTCCATAAACGCTCCCCCCTCCGGATCTTAGACCCATCTGTTTTGTAAGCATGTATAATTATTAGCATCATAAAGTCAGTTTCTATACCTAATGTAATTATCAGGAGCCAAAATAATATCAGGTAAAGGAGGGGGAGAGGGGGAGTGTTGCTCACTGCAAACTCAGACAATTTCTTGAAAGAGAGAGAAGTAGTCACATGAGAAGATAACGATTCTTTATGGGGATATTATACTTCCTATGGAGGCTTTGGGGACAGCTTTGCAAATAAGACTGAGCTGGCTCATCTCAAAGTAAAGAGTGGTTTCCTGGCATGTACAGTGGGTTTAGTCCCTGTTGGGAATGAGAAATTAGGATCACTGTGCTTCCTCTGTGACCAACCTTCAGATTCTCTGGAAGTCCCGGGAGCAAGGCCTTGCATCCTTCATTCTTTCCCTTCCTTTTGCACTACCTCTGGGGCATTAAAAAAAAAAAAAAAAGTTTGCAAAGCCACTTGGAGAGAGTAGCCAGCTGAGAGTTCTTGGTTCAGAGTGAATTCAAGACTTTGGTTCATGTGTTTGGGCCCAGTGACTTGGGGGAGGTGGTGCTCTTTTATCATGTGTGGTATGAAGGAAGTGAGTGAGTTAATGGATGAAGGGATGGACGGATACAGAAGAGAGGTGACGGGATGGACAAGAGCATATGCATTCCCTTCCCATATCTTATTTATGGAGAGTGTTGGGGGGCAGCATAGGGCCAATGAGGCATTATGAAGAGGCTGATTTGGATTTACTTTATAACAAGCAAAATAGTATTATGACCACACAGCTGTTCAAATGAAGTGACCCCTTTGCACAGTATTGAGTTTTCTATCATTAAAGATTCTCAAACAGATCCCAGGCATACCTCCCTCTTCCTGAATCTCATTGAGGAGGTTGGTGTGTTAGGTGGGAAGACTGAGTAGGAGAGAATGAGGAGAGTATTTACTGAGCATCTACTATGTGTCTGAATCTTTACTTGTGTAATCTCATTTAATCCACTCTACAGACCCCTGAGGTAAATGCTCTTATCCCTATTTTCAAAATAAAGAAAGCAAACTCAGAGGTTTGTGGAACAAGTCCATGTCACCCAGTTGGTGAGAGGCAGAGCTAGGATCCAAAGCAGAATCTGCCTGCTCCAACATCACTGGCCTTCCACAGTGGCTTGAAAGACAAGTCTCACATTCTTCCACGCCCTTGTTGGAACTGTGCTTATTGGCTCCTGAAAACACGGGCCACCACTACTGCTGGCTGAAATGATGGTCTGCCTCTTGAGAGGGCCCGTTGTGGGGGTAACTGTTTCCCATGAAGTTGTCTTTTGGTTCAAATGTGTGTGTTAAGCTGCTGTAGCATCTTCTCATCTGCAGATTTGCTTGTCTGCCAGAATCCAAAATCAACCTGATAGTTTAGGGATTTCATTCTTTGATCTGGAAGTCCATGATTATAGCAGGTCTTTCTCCCCTGCCTGTCCCATGCCCCAAAGGGGAGCAGCCTCCTCTCTCCAGCTGGCCCAGTGGCCTCTTCGGGGCTGATTGGAGTCGTGTTTCAGCTGGACAGGGGCAGATGGCTGGCTGGGGGTACAGGCGGCTATGGTGCTGCTCATTTCTAGCCATGGGAGAATCCTGAGGGCGAATCCTGAAGGTGCTGTCCGGAGATGCCTGGAAAGTTGGATCTTATGAAGCATCGCTGCAACCTTGGAGGCAGCTTCGTGTGAGTGTGTTTCTCTCCTGTCTCTGCCCCTTGTTCTCATGCCAGCCTTCTCTGGATACCCACCAGATGCTCTCTGTCAGGTGCCTCCGTGCCCATCTCATCTCCCCTTGGAACTGTGCAGCAGCCAGGACTCCTTCCTTGTCAAGCTGGGGAGGCAGGTGATGAGGGGAGGAGGAAGGAGCCCACTCTGCTGGTACAGGCTGCCCCCTCCTCTCTGAAGCCCATCCCCTTCCTTTTGCCTCCGCCTGCCTTTGCCTCCAGTGCCTCCCAATCCAGCTTAATATGGCCCGGGGTAGGCCCCAGCAAGAGGAGGGCATCAGCCAGGCCTCTGGGAGGGCATCTGCTTCTGCTGATAAGTACCCCTGCCTTTCTCCTCCCCTCCGGCAGGGCGGAGATGCCCTCCCCCATGAGCTGGGGAATTAAAGCAGGGAGCTGGGCTTTGGCAACTGGCCCTCTCGCTGGCACGAGGCCTGCACTGTCTCCAAGGATTTCTCTCTCAGAGACTCAGTGTTGCCTGATTAAAAATGATTGCTTCTTACAAGCAAAATAGGGCCTTGTCTGGAGTCCACCTGACAACAAGATGGAAAGTTGGGACTCCAGGGGCTCTGAACGCAATCCAGAAGAAAGAAGGGGCTTGGGACATGGGAATAGATTCCCCTCCACTGGGGCAGGTCTCGGAGCAGAGAGTGGCATGGAGAGCAGACCTGGTCGGAGCTGGTTGAGACCTGGAGGCTACCTGTCCAGCCCATGTGTTAGCGTGTGAGGACTGTTGGAACGAAGGACAACAGCCTTAAACTACAGACACACATGGTCGCACCGATCTGGAGGCTGGAAGCCTGGAGTCAAGGTGCCTGCAGGCCTGCTTCCTTCTGAGGGAGGTGAGGGAAGGAAGCCGGGTCTCCCTCCTTGGCTTGTGGGTTGTAGAAGATCATCTTCTCTCTGTGTCTCTTCACTTTATCTTCCAAATTTCTTTGTCTACATGTCCAAATTTCCCCTTTTCATAGGGACACCAGTTGTATTTGTGTGCTCAGGCCACCAAAGGAAAACACTACAGACTACCTGGCTTACACGATGGAAATTTATTTCCCCATAGTTCAGAGAGCAGAAAAGCCAAGACCAAAGGCCAGCGAGTTCTATTTCTGGTGAAGACTCTCTTTTGACTTGCAGAAGGCTCCCTTGTCATTCTTTCCTCACGACAGGACAGTGCTTTGGTGTGTCTTCCTCTAAAAGGGCACTAGTCCTGTCAGATTCAGGCCCCACTTTATGTCTCTTTAACCTTTACCACCTTCTTTCAGGCCCTGCTTCCAAATATGGCCACCTTGGGGGTTACCTGCAAAACATGAATTTGAGAGGGATACAATTCAGTCCACAGCACCAATCATATTGGATTAGGACTCACTTGCATGACCTCACTTTAACTGGATTGCCTCTGTACAGACCCAGTCTCCACACAGACACATTCTGAGGTATTGGGGATTGTGGTGTTGACATATGGATTCTGGGGGTACACAATCAGCCCATAACATCTAAGTTCCACAGGCTAATCTGCCACCCTGGGTCCACTACAAAATAGACTGGCGAGGGGCACAATTGTTGTATTAGCGTGCAATGGTAATACCTGGCTTTCTGGGGCCAAGGGATGGGCAGGGTCCCTTGGGAGCCCCACTGACTGAGGCTGGACACCCATGGCACCCCAGGTATGCTGGGGAGCCTCCACCCTGGTCACCACCAGCTCCATTCACACCTGCCATTTCCCACGTTGTCAGCTTGCACACTCAGGGCAGCCAACCTGGCTGGCTTATCTCTTGATGACCAAGAGGTAAAGAACCACAGCATTTAGTTCGCCATCTTGGATCTCCTTTAAGATATTTGAGCAGACCAGTCAGAGAGTAAGGAAGGAGCACATCTGAGGAAGATTTGGGGATGGGGTGTGGGGAGTGGGGGTCAAAGAGGTAGGAGAGAGAGGAAGAGGAGGAAGAGGGGACGTAAGAGGGAATTAACCATATTCTCTTTCATTCCAGACTTGCTGCTGCAGCCCTGGAAAAAACCTTTTTACACACACTTTTCTTTCTAATAGGATTATTCCAAAAACATTTCAAGCAAAAGAGATGCTGTTTTTAAAAAAAAGTCTTTATTTACAGTTCACAAAGATCAGAATTTTCTTTTCCAGGGTAAGTAGCCTTTATATCTTTATTGCTCTCTCTTTATTTCCTGCTGGAGATAGAGAATGAAGGCCTCTTCTAGCATCAAAAGACCCTCAAGCCATCCTGTGATTCTGAATTACAGAGCTGGGGACTGGGGTCAGGTGCGGGGACTCCTTCTCCTGCTTTCTTTCAACTGACCCAGACATGCCATGCTGACTCCTGGGGCCTCCCAGCCTCCAGGGTTTCTTCCCACCCTCCTCTCTGCTGTCTGCCCTCACAATCTCGCAGCATCAGGGTTGGGAACCCGAAGAACTCACTTTCCATGTGATCCAAGGGGGCAGAGGGGAAAGCTGAGGAAGGAAGTGGATCGCACACACATGCCCCTTTTGCTCTGGGTGCACCAGCCTGGCTGACGTCTGTGAAAAATGGCCACATCAAGTCCTCCCTGTCCCTGTCTTGAAAGCACAGATTCAGAGATGGATGGGTCTTTGGAAAATATAGACTCATTTCCCTCCTGGGTGCCTGATGCTGGCAGGAGCCCTGCTTTCACGGTTCCCTCCCTGTCCCTGCTGGGCAGCACAGCCCCAGAGCTGGGCAACTCAGAGAGTTGGAACATCTTTTCCAAAGTTGAGAAGGACCCTTTCTGTATTAACCAGAACTCTTTAGAGAAATAGAACCAATAGAAGGTCATAGGTACTCGAATAATTATAAAAAGTGGCTCACACGACTATGGAGGCTGACAAGTCACAGATCTAAAGGGTGAGGCAGCAAGTTGGAGACCCTGGAGAGCTGAGGGTGACAGCTCCAGTCCCAGGACTGACAGGTGCATGGACCAGGAAGAGTCATCACTGCTGTTCAAGGCAGGAAAATGCTGGTACACTGGGTTGAAGGCTGGGGCAGAGGAATTTTTCTTCCTCAGGGGAGGCGCAGCCTCTTTGTTCTATTCAGGCTTTCCCCTGATTAGATGAGGCCCACCCACATTGAGGGCAACTTACTTTACTCAGTCGATCAATTTAAATGTTACTCAAACACCCTGAGGGGCTTGTGCAGCTTGTGCCTGGAGGTAGAGAAAACAATTCACTCAGGATAAGGATGCACCCCTCCCAGTCCCTCTCACTTCTTGGTAAATCATAGAAATCAGTGAATGGGGCCAACAGGAACCATACCCTGGGACTAATCTTTGGGAAAGCTCATTTCTCTCTCTGTTTCCCACCCTCAGTAAGTCCTCAGCAAAGGCAGAAAAGGGAACTTCTACTTAGAAGCCAGAGTCTCTGTGTCCTGTAAGTTGCAGGAATGCCCAGCATGGACAGGTCTCACTTCTATTTAACACAGGGACACTGATGCAGGGAGAGCTTATGTCACAAACCAGAGTCGAGTTGTTTCCTGCTGCAGGAGTTAGGACTTGAATCCAGTACTGGTGAACTTTGAAACCTCCTCTTCCTGCGATCTTTTCAGGGTGTTAAGTTTAAAGTACTTTCAACAATAACAATGCAGCTCTTCCCAGGAACTCAGGGAGGAGAACTCAACCCGTGGCCAGCCCAGGCAGTCCCTGAAGCTTTGACATTGCTGCGTCATCTTCAGGAGACTGTAAATGTGGAGGCTGGAGGAGATGCCCAGTAAGGACACCTTTTCCAGCTCTGGAATGATAGCCTTTTGGCTTATATAGGAGGATCCCCAGAGCTGGCAGCTTGGAGGTTCCTTCATTTTCAAAGCACCAAGAAAGGGAGGAGAGGAAAAATGAGAGGCCAGCTGCCTCAGTGTCTCATGATCTGCGGTGCCTTTCCCTGCTCCGAGAGTGCAGGACCTTGCTGGGGGAGGAGGTGTAGCCAGCAGCCTTTGCAAAGGGCACAGCAGAAGTGGAGGCTGGCTTCCTGTTTGTCTGGGACACTGCCAGCGGTGTTCTGCAGACTCGGAAGAGGAGAGCAAACAAGGGGATTTTCAGATGGTCTTTGCATGCCTTCTCCTTTGTTTTCCCTTGGAGGGAGAGGCGGCCGCTACTCTAAATCTTGGCCTGGAGGAGCCATGCTGGTGAAGTAGAAGGGGAGGACGGCTTATGTGAGATGAGGGGACTGAAGCCCTGTTAAGCTGAGCTGGGGAGCAGTTGATCTGCGCTCTGCTCAGAGAAGCTCCAGTTTCTCCGGAGACAATGAGAGCTGACCTTTCTGGATCCCCTTGCTTCTCTTACAATGGACTCAACAGGAACTGTCATCAGTTTGGAGAGTCCTGGGGCTGGAGAGGCCCGAAGGTAATCACGTGACCACTCCTCGATGGCCTCTTAGGCAGCTCATTCCATCTCTGCCTGGCTCCTTCCTGGCAGTCTGTCTCCTGGTAACTTCCATTCACCATTCCAGGATCTCTGGAGCCAGAAACTTTCCTCCTTGCTTCTTGACGTTGCTGACCACGACACTGGTGCTCTGACCCCACGTGGGTATTGTATCTGCTGGGAATTGGCTCTTTGCTCTAAACTAGTCATTTCATTTCCTCAGCTGGGCTGTAAGCTGTCTTCAGCAGGGACCACACAGCCTCCATCTTTCATATCCACATATTCACCACGAGCCAGCTGAGTATACGGCAAGTGCTTAATCATGGTATGGTGGAAACGAGGAAGGAAGAAAGGAAGGAAGGGAGGAAAAAAACACAAAGATCTGCCTTCATCTTCTCTTGTCTGCTGGATAAGAGAGGCCCTTTGTGATAGGGTCCCCTTGAGGATCAGCCATTCCTGTCTGGGAGGTACCTTGACATGGGGAACTGCTTTGGGTTCTGACCTCAATCAGAGGCTCCAGTTCTAGCCTTTGCATTTCCTAGTCGAGCAACCTTGGACAGGTTATTTCCTGGAGCTCCGGTATCCACTCTGAAATAGGAAATAGTAATCACTCACCTCATATGGGGTTGTTGGGAGGATCAAATCAGATCAAAGGACCTGGAGATCTCTGTAAATGTGGTTTCCATACGAATGGAGGGAAATGCTCAGAATTAGATATGGAGAATTGGGATTCAACAATAACAATGTCACTATTATTTGATTAATTTATTTTGTATGGGAACTACTGAGAAGTTTCTTTATAGACATCCTCTCAGTGATAGATTATAAGGTTGGCAGTTTAGAGATGAGGAAACAGAGGTTCAGAAAGGTTAAGTGTCTTGGAAAACTAGGATTTGTACCCAGTTCCCTAATGGCCTCCAAGCTCGAATACTCTATTATGTCAAATCCTTCCCATTAAAGGAAAATTAGGACCAATACATGGGGAGGGGAAGTGGGGATGATGAGGTGCTGGTGGAGGGGTATCGGACTCAAAGACTCTAGGAGAGACCCTAAATCCCTGACTTTATCATTTCCCCATTTAATAGGGTAAAGCAAATACTTGAGGCTCGTTCTTTTCCTGGGTTGGTTTTAAAAAATCTTTTCCTTGCCCTAAGTGTCTCATTTGCAGTTGGATTTCGGTCTGTTAGCCAGGCGCTACTTCTCTTCCAGGGAACCCGGGATGTCTGCATAATGATGTGAATTTCCAGGAGAGCTCAGTGGGGGTGTGTGTGGGAAGTCTAGAAATCAGGCAGAACAAGGCAAGGAAGATGT
Source organism: Glaucomys volans (assembly GCA_020662805.1). Classification (NCBI taxonomy): domain Eukaryota; kingdom Metazoa; phylum Chordata; class Mammalia; order Rodentia; family Sciuridae; genus Glaucomys; species Glaucomys volans. The sequence continues at coordinate 497,251 of JAJEJO010000632.1, forward strand.
GACTTTTAGGCAGTGACCAATTGATCATTCGACAAACTTTATTAAGCATTTACATGTGCCAGGAGCTGTGCTAAACCCCACGGCGTGGAAGAAACCACAGGCTCTGATCTCAGGAGCTTACAGATTGGTGAGGAAGATAGATTTCAAGGCAGATGGAGGCTCCTTATGCTGATGGACGGGCAGAGGAGGGAGGGGAGGTGGTTGGAAGGAGCGTGTATGTATTTGGGGGAGAGGACAAGGCTTTACCCAGGGGACCATGCAGGTCCCCTTTACCCAGGGGTGGCGCACCTGGATCCCTCTCTGGAATTCTCGACTCCAGCAGCCCCCTCAGGCTGGATCTCAGTTTAAGTCAAATAACTTTGGTCCCCAGTTGCCTCCTGCCTGCCACGTTCCAACTCAATCATTCTTTGAAATTTGGAGCTGTAGCTAAAACGCCTTTGCCCTGTAACAGGATTTTCACAGTCTCCACAGCAGCGGCTAACGTCGCTCATCACCTGCTGTTGTAATCTGCACCGCTAAGCCCACGGCTCCAGGCAGAAAGCTTAACTCGCCTTGCTGATTCCAGCTCGCTCTTCCTGGCATCAGAGCCAGAGCCGTATTTCAGGAAGGGGAGCTAATCTGCTACCCCCAACTCCACACACAGAGGCACCTCCAAGGAAATATCAATGGCAGAAGGAGCTGCTGTTCCTTATAGGAGGGGCTCTGAGGGCCAAGCGCCCCTCCACAGTTGGGCAGTGGGAATCATGGCACCTGGGTCTGCGAGTAAAATGCCCTGTATTCCTTTTTCTGAAGGGCATTGGCGGGAGAGAGCAAGTGGCTGATTATCCTGAAGATTGTGTTTCATGGGCTGGCCAGGCCTCCATGTCTGCATTGGGCGATTTGGCTCTATTCTAGGAAATATGCAAGTGAGTCATGGGCGTGTGTGTGTGTGTGTGTGTGTGTGTGTGTGTGTGTGTGTGGTGTGTGCACATTTGCCCCTGGTTTCTAATTAAACACCTACCATCTTCTAAAATCCTAATAATCACTGGTATTTTTTGCCTTCTACCTCCATCTTAACAGTTTTATGCTTCAGAGAGTCAAAGCCCAGAGCACTAGAGTGTTTGACACAAAATGGGACTTTGCTTAATGTTTGTTGAATGAATAAGAACTAACCCTGGAGCTCAGCTTTGTTCCAGGCACCGTGCTATGGGCTCAAACACATGGTGACATGAAGGTCTGCTCACATTGGTAATAAGTGGAACAGGAAATCAGAAACAGGAAAAAGTTGTAGACCCCTTGGAGGCGGTGGCCAGGCATATGTGCAAGCATTCATTCATTCTTTCACAAATATTTACTTAGCCTAACATGTGCCACGTGTTCTGCAAGGATGCTGGAGAGATAGCAGAGCTATCCTGGTTCAAGTGGAATGTACTGGAAAGATTGGGCAATGAAGGGATTTTGGCTTGACCTAAGCATTGACTTTCTGAGAAGCAGAACTGTCCAGCAATGTACTATGGGACCCCGTGAGATCATAAGCTCATCACTGGGAAAGTTCAAGCAGAAGCCTTGTGGACACACCCTGGGGCACAGCGGGTAGCATATCTGAAGGATGTTCTTCCCATATCTGCCTTCCCCCATTATTTCAGTGCACACAGCCTTTAACTGCTAGCACTGGCAGCTCCTTACCAGGGTGCTTTCTGTGCCCCCGAGTCTAGTTTGTTGCCCAGGCTGGAAGTGCCAGGGAATGGGGTGCCTTGGGAGCAGCTCCTAGCTGATGACTGCCTGGGGCTGGTATATAAATGTCCCAGTTCCCTCTTGCCTTGGATGGGATCATGAGACCATGTTCCCCATGGTTTTCCAGTGCTCCCAACAGGGTTAAGTTCTGGTTTCCCACAGAGGAAACTGCTTAATAAGGAACACTCCAATGGCTGGCTTTCCTCTCCTGTCTTTCTCCCTCACTTCCCTTCTGATATCTTCTGATCTTACCCCCAGAATGAACAATGTACCCTTGGATCCTGATCTCTGTGTCTGCTTCTGGGAGAACCCAAGGGAAGGCAAGGGGTCCTGCCCTATGAGCAAGCTGGGGTCGCTGGGATTTCTGCCTTCCATTTCTAATACTCACAACTGCTGGACTCCCACTGAACTCAGAAGTGGTGTCAGATTCTGCCCAGAATTTCCTGTCTTAGCCAGGGATGGGTGTAGGATGTTTCCCACTCACCTGAGAGAGTGGAGGATGCCAAACCTGCCTTCCTACCAGGTCAGAGGTGCCCTGGAAGCTGTCAATATAAGCTCCTTTTAAGTCTATCAAAGCATGGTGCTGGCTTTTTGGCTCAGAAGACTCCATCAGGGCTTGTTGATGTGACTCTGATTTTTTCACCCCTCAAATGGTGCCAGCGCTAGGCAGGGCTGGGTTCTCTAATCCACACAGGGTTCCCAAATTTCACACAGCTGGTGAGCCAGCAGTTGATCAAGCCCAGTCTAAAGTCTTTTCTGTGTCACCTGCCCAGAGAAAGTTCATCACAGAGCAGGTAGCCAGCTGGGCTCATCGCCTGGTACCCCACAAGCCTTGGCATGGACTGGAGCCACGATCTAGATGTCCACAGGTGAAGTATAATGAAGCCGTATTTTCTGGCGGTTGGGGAGTTAAGACAGACACAGTTCATTCAGTAGGTATAGCAGACACTGTAATTGCTGCCCATTTCCCTTGTCAATGAAGAACGTGTTGACTAGCTGCTGGGAAAGTGGATAGCAGTTTGCCCCTCAGGAGGTACTTTAGCAGTAAAGACCCTCCTACTCACAGTTGGGTCCCTTCTGGGGTCACCCACATCTACTAACAGATTGTATGTGCACAGCAAGGTGTGCCATCTTACCTGGATTTGAGATGGTTCCAAAGAACCCTTCAATGTTCATGAGCACCTTGCAGGGCTTGGCCAAGGCTGTGCTTGGACTGCATGAAAGCTGGATTCTGTTCTCTGCCCAGATTTGCTTCCTGCCCTTTGCTACTGGGACAGATACTGTGACATTCCTTAGTAAGCATCCTGCTGCTGAAACTCCAGCTCAGAGGCTGTTCCCAGGGACCTCACCCTGGGACAATAGGACTTTGTCCTTTGTGGCTCAACTGAGCCTCTGAATCTGTCTGCTAAACCCTAAAATTGGCTAATGACCATTCCCAAATTGTCCCCTTCACTGCAAACATTCCTGCCTTAAACTTAAAAAACAAGGCTTGGCTCTTCCTTCACTGGCTATAGGAGTGTGTACACGTGTGTGCGTGTGCACATGCTTGTGTGTGTGTGTGTGTGTGTGTGTGTGTCTGTCTATGGGCTAAAAGGAATATGGTACCTGGACCTGCAGGCTATGCTCCCTACCCCCAACACACATGCCCCAGTCTGTTGTATGGGATGCCCTCACAACTGCACACCCAGCCTGGCTAGTCAGGGGTCCCCAAGAAGATGAAACAATTACAGGCCCCAAGGCAGCAGAGTCTCTGGATCTGAGGGGCATTCCTGCAGCTGGGACTGCAAGGGGAGCTCGCTTTATTAGATCCCATTATAAATGGATGATTTGCCATCTCCGAAGATAAATGGGAAACTTAATGCAGAGGTATCCTGTCTGGGGAAACTGGAGAGTTATGGATGTTAGCTTTGTAGCTTTATGAAAGCACTTTCTTATGGAAACTGAAATGACCAAGATTAGATTGAATTAGTATGTACTGGTATGAGCTTTTTCTCCCCCTATCCATCTTGATTCCTTTTTTTTTTTTTTTTAAGGGAAAAGATTTGCCTCCTGTGTGAGCATTTCATAAAAATGCAAATCCCAAGTTTGGGTTTGGTAATTAGCAGGGTTGCCTCCTGGTGCTAACGAGGCAGCTGCCCAGCTGGAGCTCGCTGTGGCGGTGGGGAAGGAGGCGCCCTCTGCTGGCTTCCCTTATGGGTGGTGTCCGCTCCTTCCCTCCCACTGGGCTCCTTTGACCCCGTCCTTGCAGAGTATGGATGAATTAGTGACACTTTCCATTCCAGCTACTGGGCTCCTGGCCACCACCTCTGAGGATGGGTTCTCCCCAACCCACACAGACCCACTCTCCATTATGGAGAGTCTGAACTTCAGACCTAGGTGACAGTTAGAAGTTAGGCTTCTTGCCAGCAGACAAATCCATCCAATGAATGTCTGTGCATTTTTGATCCCAAACACAGGACAAGGCACTGGGGACCCAAAGACGAGGGTGCTGAGACTCCCACCCTTCAAGATATCAGTCAGTCTAACTGAATGGAGAAATATGAATATGGATAATTTCTAAGCCAGTGCTGTCTGATGGAACAATCTATGATGATGTAAGTGTTTCCTGGTCCCCTGGAAATAATGTGGGAATAGGCCCCTCAAGAGGGACTCCAGGATTGGTTCTTAACTGACTGTTCTGGGATCCTGACCAAATAGAATGAGATTGTTACAACCCACTATGCTTCTCTAGAGTATCAGAACCAAGAGATCTACTGTTCACCTGGTCTCTTCCTCCCTTGATGGAGGAGAGAGCAGAGGCCATCTCATGGCAGGGGAGGGTAGAGGAATCAGAACAATACCTTCTAGTCCCTGGCTTTTTGAACACAGCAGGCTGCTGCTAGGGGTGTGGAATGGACCAAATATGAAAAGGAAAAAGATGTCAGGAATAACTATCCAAGGCCCTGAAGCTTGGGGCACCAAGATGGCTGGTTAAACCTCCCATGTGAGCTATCAGGGGCTCAGGACCAAGTACTGAGGTCTGGCCCACATGTGAAACTTGCGGGCTCATGCAGAGGGGACCTTACATGTGATCTCACTCAGTAGTGTAGGCCCAGCACACACCCTTACAGTCTGCTCCTAACATCAGCTTAACCAAGGAACTCTAAGAATTAGGCTGCAGAAGGAAGAGAAGAAAGGGTATGTGTTCCAGGAGGGAAGCTGGGACCCTTGACACTGGAGACCTGAGAATTTCAGGGTCTGGTATTTTACTGGGGTCAGATACTGGGATTGGGGTTGACCTGTTGGGGGCTTGTGTGTGCCCAGCATCTCCATTAGACAGGGTCTGGGCATCCCCACATGCCTCTGAAGCTGTCTTTGGGCCCAGAACTGTGCAGAGATGGTGGAGGGTAGTCCAAAATTGGAATAAAAGTGATAGACTTTCAATGGGCCCAGGACCCCCTCCCAAGTGTGTTACTGCACAAGTAGAATTTGAATGGAGCAATCAGTGCTGGGCTGGGAACTGAGAGGGGCTAGAAACAGTTAGTCTTAGTTGAATTCATTTAAAATTTAAAAATGGATTAAAAGCTTCCTTCTTATGATGAGAAGCCTTGTGCCTATTTCAGTGTGCTGTCTGTGGTGTTGCTGAGCTCTGTGAACAGATCACCAATCAGTTCTGGACTAAGGCCTGGGGACTGCTTTTCCTGTAGTGAGTCCTACCATAGCCCATTGGAGCCCCAGGGCTCTGCCCAAGGCCTACCAGCCCCTGGGTTGCCTCTATTTCAGGCTCTGCCCAGTAAGGCCGTATGTGCTGGTGGGAACTGGGTCGCCTATCCTGCAAGGATTTTTATGCCTCTTGTCTGCTTGTCCCTTGCTTTGGGCAGGGTGAGGTGAAATCTTGCTCCTCTTACTGCTGGTTTTTGTCTCCTCTTGACTGAATCAGGAACAAAGCTGGTTGGATTTTATTTCTAGTCCTACTAGGTGATCTGTAAGTGACAACTGTGTTTAGGTGGCACCATGCAGGAAGTAGTCAAAGGCTGACCATAGTGACCAGAGAAGCAGTGACTTGGCAGTTATGCCAAGAGGGCTTCCTAAAATGCTGGGGGGATAAGAGGTGAGGGTGAGGGTAAAACTGAATTCAGCCGGGTGGGAGACACCCAAGAAAGCAAAAGTAAAGAGACCGTGGAGGGACCCTGAGGCTGGCAGGAGAGGCTGTCACATAGCACTGGGAGGGCAGTTTGACCCAACAGTACTAGGTGCTGACCAGTCAGGGCTTTACCAACATCTAGATGGCAGAGAGCTGACCTGGGCCCTAGGTGTGCCAAGTTAAACCAGTGATTAGTCTCAGTCTGTGTGATTTACTTCCTCATATGTTGCTAGTGACCGCAAGAGTTGTGGCCAGCATTTCCAAATAGCAGGTAGAGTGTATATGATAAAGCTGACAAAGCTCTTACCTGGGAGATGGAGTGTAGAACATGCATGTGGGCAAGGTAGCAGGGTCGAGTTCAGAGGTGGCTCTCATGGAGGTGACAGGTAGGGAAGGTAGGTGAGGAAACTGGGCAGATGACTTAAATGGAGCAGGGTCTTCCCTTCCTCCCTGGAGGGCTGTCATCTCTGGTCTTGTGGAAATCTGAGGCCATTGAATCAGCCTGTTCCTGGTCTAGGTGTGTGTGACTGGCCTAGCACTGGTGGCGGAACCCCTGGTATTGCTTCTCTGGTGACCATCAAGGCCAGCATGACAACCTGGTTAACAAGGTGCCCTGTTGCAGAGTGGTCACAATCACTGAATGAGATGAGGCATGCGAAGTGCCCAGCACAATGCCAGAGACATTGAGTGCTCAATGCAGGGTCACGTCTTTTCCATTTTGCTAGTCAGCACTATTCTCTTGCTCTGCACTGAGCTCCTTGACCTTCTCCCATGACCCCATGCCCTCCTGTCTTTTAAGACAGACAATATAGTGCAGAAACTTCAGTTTTCCCCTTGACGCTGGCCCAAGGGAGACCTCAGCTGAGGCACATCTGCTCTCTAAATCTTTCTTCTTATCTGTCAATTGATGAGCTTGTTCTAGGTCAGAGCTTCCTTCCGGGTGAGCCATGGCACACTGCTGAGCCATATATAGGTTACCTGCTTGTTGAGTTGCTGAGTCCCTCGGTCCTTGAAGAGGCTTGGGTGGGTCAGGACAGCTCCTGGCCGTGTCTCTTCCCACTGGGAGTAGCCTGTGTCATTGGTTCCTTTGTGCAGAACAAATATTACCATTTTCTCTGTGCACTATGATGTTTAAAAAAAAGTCAAGAAGGTTTCCACTGAGATAATGTGGCTGATATTCTGAGTCATCTCCTAACTTCAAAACTCACCTCTTCCAAGAAATCTGCCTCCACAGTGTTGTTCAATGACATGTCTTCATCATGATCTTCTCAGTTGTTAAGTATTAGCCTGGAATTTATTTACTTATGCTTCTTAATATATGACCTGTGGGTTGTTTCCCATAACAACAATGATAACTACTACTACCACCATGCATTGTGCATATAGGTGCCAGACACCTAAGTGTCTTGCTATTCCTTCATAATGTGCTGTCAGGTACATGGGCACAATCGTGCATGTGCACATGGGGAGCCAGGGACTTAGATTGCTTAGAACAACTCCCCAGACACGAAGCTGCTGAATCAGGATCTGGACATGAGTCTGTCTGGTCTGATCCAGTCCTGCCTCTTAACCATGTGCCTCCTCTGTGTGTCCTCTCTCCCAGTCCAATCACTGATGTCCTAGAAAGAGTCAGAGTCTTCTCTATTCTTTCCATTTCCCCAGAAATGGCTCAGTAGTAAAACTGAGAGTTGGGCTTGTCAGATATATTGGAGTAAATCAAAAGTGGGATTAGAACAGCCTTTCCCTGGTTGTAGATAGAAGACCAACTGACTTCCAGTTTTGCCTGGTCATGGGTGAGGAAGTAAACACCTTATAGAAACCATGGCACATACTTAGCCCTAGCTGTCTAACTAGTGGCATTTCAGAGTAAGACTCTTCCTCCACCCCCAGAACTGAAGAGGGTTCATCCAGCCTGTCCCTCAAACCAAATCCCATCTGAGAACTGGACCTGAGTCCTCCTGTCCAGGTGTCTCTGTGAAGGGGAAATCAGAGTCAGTGATTGACAGGATGAAGGGGTCTAGGAAGTCTAGACTGGAGTGCACACGGGCAGGCGGTACTCACAGCAGTGGTCCTGGCCTTCTGTCTACATCACCTCAGGACCTGACAGTGCCCCAGGTCTGCCTCTCCACCTCTTCTCTCCTCTTTTCTGGGGCTCACTGTCCTCCCAGGTTATAGGTCACCCCTTACCTGGCCTTCCTGCCCCCTGGCCTTCCAGTTGAAGGATTTACTTTTGGACTCTTGGTGAGTTGTCTGTGAGTGGTCCTGGACAGCTCCCATCTCACGCTTCCTTCATCAGAACCCCAAGTTACACACAAACATACTTTATGGTTCAGGGTAAGACAGTGCTGAATTTAACTCCATGCTCCAACCCCGATCAGCACGTCACATTGGGCTAGTTTACCAATATTTATTGAAGAGATATTTGCTGAGCACCTACTATGTGCTATATACTATTCTAGATACTGGAAATGTGGGGGTATAGTATATAGACTAAGACAGCAAGTGGACATGATTAAGAAGGTCGGTGAGGTAAGTCCTCTTTGAGTTGAAACCTAAATGATGATGAAGAGGTGATATGGAGGAAAAGCATCTTAGTGAGATGGCAGGAATAGATAGTGCAAAGGCACTGGGGTACAAAGAAGCAAACACCTGACAAATTTAACAGGTATATAACTTGACTCCATGTGGAGAGTAAATTGCAGGGCATCCAGGTGGAAGCAGGGAGATAAGCTAGAAGGCTACTGCAAAGGTCCAGGCTAGCAGTGATGATGTGTGTGGGGAGGATAAAGAACAGACAGGTGAGAGCAGTGGGAACATGAAGTTAAGGGAATATTCTATAAACTTGGCCCACTGTGCTGACCCCCACATGCTTTCTTTTTTTAAAAAAAGCAATTTACGTGCAACCCTGCTTGGCTTAAATCAACAGGATATGGTACATTCCTCAGCAAACAACCTGTTATCTGCAGGAGCAATGCAGGCCTGAAATGCTGATAAAAAGAACACAAGTTATCCTGAAGGTGTGTGTGTGTGTGTGTGTGTGTGTGTGTGTGAGAGAGAGAGAGAGAGAGAGAGAGAGAGAGAGAGAGACCTTTATACAGACCAAATCCCAGAATTTCCCCAAACATAAAATCTGAAGAACAGGTTCTAATTAGAGCTGGTCAGCATGGGCCAAAGTGACCTAGAGTTGTTCTGCACAGTGGGATCTTGAAAATCTGATGTTGTTTTGCTGTTAGTCCAAAGAGATGGACCTGGGAAAGGGTCTTTGGAAACTTCCCTGGGACTTCCAATGAAAGTGGAAGGCAGGAGGGCTGGGTCGTCCTACTTTGTGGGAGGACCCACTCTCTCCCTGGAGAATGTTCCCTTTTCCCTTGCTCCCACCCCTTCAATAAACTCTGAGTGACATGGCTGAAATCTTCCCGGTGTGATAGCAAGAACCAGTGAAGTGAGGGCCTCCGCGGCTGCCTCAGCGTTGTGACAGGTCTTCGCCCTCTGACAGGGTGCATAGAATCTTTCCAAACCTCACTTTCCTCATCTACAAAATTAAGATAATGAGAGTACCTACCTTACAGGATGGTGATGGAGATTCAGTAAGTAAACACTTGGCAGGCAATAAATGCTACCTATTAGCAAGAATAGAAAGAGTGGTAATCATAGCAAGAGCCTGGCTTTGTGAGCCCTCACATGAGAACTGAGCTTATAATCAAGCTAAGACTTTTCCATTCAGCAGAGCTCCAGGGGTGCTGCCAGTGTGCCAAGGATCAGACACCAGCTGCTCCTCCTGGCTCCCTCATTCCAGCTCTTAGTGAAGAGCATCACTCGCTACTCCTCAAGCCCTGGGATGGCCACTGTGCAGGAAGAAATGGACCCATTTCTTCCCATACTGGTAGGACACCAGCATCTCTGTGCATGGAAGCAAGCAGGATGGGGGTAGGGAAACCTGAGTACCGCTGCTTCCTCGGATAGGTCCAGGAGAAATGCCCACTTCATCCAGGAAGACTGGGAGTTAAGAAGGGGCTGGAGAAAGGCTTGAGCTAGCAGGGGAGGCAAGCCAGGATTGAAAAGGTAAGGCTCCTCTTGTTTCCGACCTTCCATAACCCATGACAGGGAAGTGGGGTAAATACAGCAAAAGAGGAAGAGATGGGAGAGGAATCGTTCCCTGGCTTTCCATGACCTTGAAGATGAGAGGATAAGATGAAAGAAGCTGCATCCACTAAGAGAGATGAAGTTAGACCCCGGCAGTGTGCAAAGACAGCAGCTGGGCCCTCTGGAACAGTTCTGCTCTGCTGAGCAGGGTCTTCTCTTTTGCAGAAATCTCGCTCTTCCGAATAGTGTTGGAGGCAGGCCTGCCAAGGGGCTGGAGGCTCTGATGGCCTCCACCTCCCACCGCCAACTCTTCGAGCTGTCTGCCACGGTGGTAAGGGAAATTTTATGAGCTCTTCATTCCTCAGGTCCCATGGGGCTCTTGCCTTGCTCGAGACCATCTCTGATACACACATATATCTTAAAAAGAAAAAGAAAGAGAGAGAAAAGCTATTTTATTTCATTGCCAAACTATCCACTTTAAATACCCTTTTTATTACAGTATCTGCATAGTGATACTAATAATAGATCTTGTTGGCAGCTCTAATGAGGCTGGAGAATATAAGGTTTCCAATAAAGTTAATTGTTGCCTTTAATATTCTCATACATTTATACATGGTAAATCTTTAAAGGAGAAAAAACACTCCATTTCATTCCTGTTAAGCAGCCGGTCCTAGACTGGATGGAGATCAACTACAGTAGCAATGTGGCCCGGGAGTTTGACTCTCAGAGAACTTGGATCATGATCTCCAAACTTCTTTGGAGCTGGAAGAGCATGAAATTTGAGACAGCAAGAACTGGATTTCCAGGTGGGCTTTGTTGCATTCTAACTTTGTAGCTAAGGTACATTGCATAACTTCTATCAACAGCATGCTGTGGTGCACACCTGTAATCCCAGCTACTTGGGAGGCTGAGGCATAAGAATTTCAGATTCAAAATCAGCTTCAGCAACTTAGTGAGACTGTTTCAATAAACAAATAAAATAAAAAAATTAAAAATTAAATACAATAAAAAAATAGAAAGGGCTGTGGATGCAGCATATGGGTAAAACACCCCAGGGTTTAATCCCTAGAACTGGAAAGAAATTAACCTTTATCAGCCTCGGTTTCTCAGTCTAAAAGGTGGGACACGTGATAAACATATGTAGTTCGACTTTAGTGCTCGCCACATTCTCAGTGCTCCATCTGAGGAAGCTATCGCTATGCTGAATGATCTCAGCGAAATATTTTACCCTCCTATCTACTATGTTTATCATTAAGTGTGAAGTACATCAGAGTATTACAATCACTGTATTTGAACTTGAGAGCTGACAAAAACTTCCAGCTGTCAATCGGCTTCTCAAGGTCACAGAGCAGTATGTGATGATGAAGGTTGGAACGCGGGATTCCCAGTCCCCCGCCACACATCCCGTATCCAGCAGTTTTTAGACAGGTTCTGATCTCATCCAGGACCCCAGGCTGAGAGCTTCCTCAGCAGCTTTACTTTCTGTCTACCTTTTGACCAGACCCAGGTCTGCCTCCTGGCCCTGGACCCATTTTGATTACAGTACTGGTGGAAAGGGTGAGCTACTTCCCCCAATCTTGGGACAGACACTTATGATTCCTGTCCAGCCTCTCTCAGTGGTCATCAATTTTCTTTGTTTTCACTTTTTCTTGAAGAAAATATCATGATTTTTACAGTCACAGAACAAAGAAGAATGTAGGTTTCACCATTTATTCTATCGCCAATTTCATGTATTTTTGACAGTTCCATCACATTTCTGACATTTACAATGTTTTTCTCCCAGGGGGGTAAGAAGAAGGAGATGTTTATCCTCGGGCCCCTCCCCCATGGTCCAGGAAAGGGAGAGATGAACCGAGATGCCCCAGGTTAGGGACAGGCCTATGTGACCTTGTGTTACAGCAAATGGATCACAAACAACGCAACCCCCACTCCCGACCTTCCCCACCCAGCCAGGGTTCTCCTCTACACATCAACGCCTCTCCCGCTGGCAAGTGGTAAGAAATACTATGTGACAGGATGGTTGCCATGGCAACCCTCATTTCCAGTTAAACAACCGGGCACTGATGAAAGGAGTCTCGTTTGCTGCGGTTAAAGGGTTTGTAGGGAAGGGTGTGGGGCTTGTTTCTTCCTCCCTCTTGTCTTCTTGCTCACTCCTGGCTTCTCTTTTTCCTTTTAGGAACAAGGTAGGGACTCTGCCTGGCCAGGGGCCACCCTGACCCTAGGGAATGGGAAGTGTAGTTTCAGACTGGACCAGAGGCAGCCAGGATGGGGGCCCAGATCTGCAAGCCCACAATGTGCCTCTTCTCTTTGCAGCTGTGATTTTCCTCTCAGCCCCTCCTTCCTCGGGTCCCCAGGTCCCCTGCTCTCCCAGAGAAAGGAACTGTTGGGGGAAGAAATGGGCTGGTGGAGGACCCTGTGTCCCAACAGGTGGTTGGGTAATTAAGTGAGCTTTATGCACACAACACTGTTTTGCCCGATGTAATTGCAGTTTCCATATAAATAATTCACGGGAAATTATTAGAGTGAGGACATCGCCCGCCTCCTCATAATTTGCTTAACCGAAATAGGCTCTTTCATCATCCGCGTTGATTTGCCTTAAGACCATGCACTCAGCATCCTTCATAGGCCTGCTCCTCGGAAAACGAGAATGCAGAATTTAATTAAGTTATGCAAATCGGGCGTCCCCTGCCTGGGGAGAGGCAGGGTGTTTGCCCACATGGCTGTGGGGTGGTGCAGGGGAGGTGAGGAGGGGCCGGCATGCGCCCCAGGTGGTGGGCAGCTGTTTGGGGAGGGGTGAAGGAGCTCCCCCAGAGAAAGCATCGGTTGGGAGCTGGGCTCCATGGATGGGGTAGAACAGACTCAGAGCTTGAACTCCAGGGTCTGCCTCCTGACTTACCAGCTGTGTAACTTGGGGGAAGCACTTAACCTCCTGAACCTTGGCTTCTCTGTCAAATGAGGATAATAAAGACACTGATGGAGAGTTGGTGTGAGGGATCAGTGAGAGGCTCTGTAGAAAGCACTTAATATGTGCCTGGCCATAGGGCTTCATAAGCACCTGTTTTGAATATTATTACTGGTACTCTTATATTATGATTGCTGTTGCTATTGTTATGAAATATTTTGTGTTCTTAGCTTGTGGCTTCCATTGTTTTTTAGGGAAATATTGGGCTGAATCCATCTTGTCCTTCTGCTTCAGGGAGGATTAAGTTTTTGTCTCTCTCCATGATTTTTAGAAGGAATTGTCAAGTTAGAGGAGAAAATGTGGCATTTTGGTGCCAGAGAGATCAAGGTTCCTATTCCATCCCACTGCATGCAGGCTGCAATTGTGGGCAAGTCACTGCCTTAATGAACCTCAAGGGCCCCTTGGGCACTATGGAGAGTATTCCTGTCCCTCTTGGGTTTTGCAAGGATTAGGAGAAATGTTCACAGAGCAACTGGAATCTAGAGTTTATGCTCTACAAATGGCCAAATGAAACTGCAGGACTGGAGACTCCACCCCCTCAGTGCATCCAGGCAGGGCCTGCCTGCACCTCTTCACTTTCCACCCTCTCTTTTTCTTCTTGGTGGCTGCTTCTCCCCTCCCTCTGGTCCCCTTTCTTTCATGCCTCTGTTAAGGGATCAAAGGAGTCAATAAACTCATCAGCCCTAAGGTAAAAGTAACCGATGGCCTTAAAAGCTCTACTCTTCCTGAGGGAATTGCTATTTATTTCAAGGAAATAAAAGGTTTAATCATTCTAAACCCAAAGGTTTGGTGCTCTAATAGGGTACTCTATAAACCAGTCATAAAACAGAGAGGTGCTCCCCAAATCTTTACTAAAAAGTCCTGGCTTTTTTGCATTACTCGACACCTCACATCTACACCCTCCCTCTGGCTCAGATTTAAGCTTTGTCACAGAGACAAGTGTTTCTTTCACTAAACAAATATTTATTGATCAGCAAGAATTGGGTTCATAGTGGTGAGCAGAACAGACATCGTCCTGTCCTAATTGAATTTAAAAGCCAGTGGGGGTTACAGTTATAAAACAAAAGGCAGCATTTCTAATTTCCATATTCAATAAGGACTATAAAAAAAGAACAGGAGGCCTGAAGAACAAAGAGCCTGAATTTAAATGGGGGTGGGTACTTAAGGTGTCTAAGGGAAGGAAAGTTAGGAGTGAACTTGGTGAATTGTGAGAAGAAGGGCATTACTGGCAGATGGAAGCATGTGTTCAAAGACTTGGAGGCAGGAAAAAGTCTGGTGTCTTTGGAGGTGAAATGATTTGACTATGAGAGCTGTGACCTGATTGGTTTAGCCTAGTTTGAATGGACTAATTAATAACAGTAGGCAGTTGGGGTGTGGTTAGAGGAGGTGGTCACTGGGGGTCTGCCCTAGAAGGGCTCATCTTCTCTGTATCCCCTTCCATCTTCCCCTCTTTATGCTTCTTTACTTCCATGAATTCAGTGGAATTTTCCCTTTTGCCATGTGTTCTGCCTCACCTTGAGATGGAGTTGGCCTGTCATGGACTGAAACTGTGAGCCCTAAATAAACTTCCTCTTCTAATTTGTTCTTGTTGGGTATTTTGGTTTCAGTGACAAAAAGCTCACAGAAATGGAACTGAGAAGTGGGGCTGGTGCTGATGATGTGGTTCAGAAGCCTTTGGAGCTCATTTGAGGGAGGAGTTTAGAAAAGTTTAGAGTTGCAAGCTGGGAAAGCTTTAGAAAGTTGTAAGCAGAGTTTGATGGACAATTCTGGTTGGAGCTCAGAAGACAAGAATGCCTATAGGAATGTGGATTGTGCTCATGAGGCTTCAGAGGAAAATAAGGACTCTATTGGGAATTAGAGAAGAGGCCACTCATTTTCTATTCTGGCAAAGAACTTGTCAACATTTTGCCCATGCCTTGAGACTTTGTATGAGGCTTAGTTTAAGGGTGGTAATCTAATTAATCTGGTTGAAAAAAATCAAGGCAATAGAGTATTCAGTCTGTGGCCTGGATACTGCTGGTAGTTTTTAGCCATGTATACTGTGACAATCAAGAGTAGAAAGCAGAGCTGAAGGATCTTAAAAACTTAGTTTGACCAGAAAAGAGCTTGCAAAACTGAGGCCAGGAAAGGTGACTTGTTGAAGAGAGTAAGGCCCTCAAAGAGAGACTAAGTACTTTGCACAAAGACAATAGGAAAGGTGGCTTGAAGCCATCTCAGGAATTTGCAAGAGCACACAAACTGTCTGCTGTCAAGGATGTAGAAGGGAAAACTCCTTTGAGAAGAGACCATGGGGTGCCCTACCTGCACAGGAGGGTCTAGAAAATTGCCTTTATTCAGCCACAAAAGCACTCAGAGGCCAGTGAAGCCACAATTCCAGGGAGCTCAGCTACTGTGTGAGTTGGCAGCAGACCTTAGCATCATCCACATGGTGCTGGTTCTCCAGGA
Source organism: Glaucomys volans (assembly GCA_020662805.1). NCBI lineage: Eukaryota > Metazoa > Chordata > Mammalia > Rodentia > Sciuridae > Glaucomys > Glaucomys volans. The sequence continues at coordinate 512,577 of JAJEJO010000632.1, forward strand.
ATGCAGGTTGCTGGAATTAAGGGGTCATGGAGGCTTCTACCAATATTGCAAAAGAAGGTCTGGGAGCCCAGGCAAAGTGTAGCAGGGTCAGAATCCCTGCAGGATACCCCATAGGGGGCACTATGTAAATCTGCAAAGGCAAACCTGAAGATGGAATGGAGATTCCCAAGATACCAGAAATGTAGATTGGTGCTAAGAAAAGTTGCTAAGGGAGCTAATGTTAGCCAGGTTCACAGAGAACACATGTATGCTGCCATTGCAAGGCTAAACAGCAGGGATGCCCAATCCCTTTGGAAAGCATATCATGGGGCCATGTGTCCCAGATGCTATATGTGGAGTTATGGATGGAGTTAGGGGACCTGCTTGTCCTGCTGGATTTTGTTCTTGTTTCTGTTCCATGCCTTCTTTCTATACCCCATTCCTCCCTTTGGAATGGGAATATTTACTCTGTGCTGCTAAAGATTGGATATATGTAACTTGCTTTTGATTTTTACAGGAGCTCATAGCCAAGAATTTTCTTTGAGTCTCAGAGGACAACTTGGACTTTGAACTTGGACTTTGGGCAATACTGGAACATCTAGGACTATGGGACTCTTGGAGGTGGACTCAATACATTTTGCATTGTGAGATAGACATGAACTTTTGGGGACCAGGGATGAAATATTAGGATTTGGATATTAGTTGTCCTCCGAAATCTCCTGTGTTACTGCAGCAATGTTCAGAGGTGAAATGATTGGATGGTGAGAACTGTAGCCTAATCAGTCCCTCTCAGTTTGAATGAATTGGGTGGTAACTGATGGGGCCTGGCTGGAGGAGGTGTGTCATTGGGGGTGTGCCCTGGAAGGATTCATCTTCCTTGTGACTCCTTCCCCTTTCCCCTCTATACTTCCTGGCTCCATGAATCTAACAGCACTCCTCCACCATACCCTTCCATCACAAAGTTCTGCCTCAGCTTGGACCCAGAGCAATGGAGTTAACCTACCATGGACTGAAAACATGAAACCCAAATAAATTTTTCCTCCTCTGAGTTGTTCTTTTCAGGTATTTTGGTTGCAGTGATGAAAGACTTTCTCATATACCCACTTCAGGGGAAGAAAGGAACAGGCCTGTCAGAAAGAGGGACTGAGGAGAATTCATGTCAGAAAAGCCAGTTTGGTTCTGGCTCTGCTAATTATTAAATTAGTGATCTGAGACTAGTGTCCTCATCTACAATGGGATGCCCTACATATTTCCTGTTGGCCTCTCCACCTTTTTCTGCTCTGCTCTAGATCCCAGGAGGCTGACCTGTATGGACTGTGTGTTATCTTTCCATCACTATGACAAAATACCTGAGAAAAATTGACTTAAAAGGAAGAAAATATTTATTTTGGTTAATGGATTCAGAGATTTAAGCTCATGGTTGCTTGTTCCTGTTGCTTTTGGCCTGTGGCGTAGGACAACATCATGGTGTCAAGAGTGCATGGTGGAGGAAGATTGTTAACTTGCTGGAGTCTGGGAATTGAAGAGATGGGAGGGGGTCAGTGTCCCATATCCCCCTCAAGGGCATGTCCCCAAAGACTTAGCTTTTTTCCAATAGGCCCAACCTCCTAAAGGTTTCATCATCTCACAATAGAACCATCATCTGGGGTTCAAGCCTACAACACATGGCCTTTGGGGATTATTTAGGATCCAAACCATAGCAGACTACATTAATGGGATCCTTCCTTCTGCCTGACTAATTGGAAGAACCAGTATAGAGATTGGCTATCAGGAGAAGAATGAGGTTAAGTTACTTATTTCCTCTGCTCTTTTCCTGCTGGCCTATGGGTTATCTGCTCCAATTTTGTATTCCATTCCTACAGCTCCTGATTCCAGGTTCTGACAACTTCTCCCCCAGATGCCATTAGCCTAAGAAGGGCACTGGCTCCTGGCTATTGCTGGCCTTACAGTGCTTTCAGGCTTGTGCCATCCCTTGTTACTTCCCCTCAACCCTGCCCATATCTTTAAAAAGAGTTCTTCTGTGAGTGTGATAGTCGATTTTAGGTATCAACTTGATTAGGGCATGAAGTGCCCAGATAGTTATCCAAACATGATTCTGGTGTTTCTGGATAAAATTAACATTTAAATCAGTAAACTAGTAAAGCAGATTGCCCTCCCTAATGTCATGGGCTTCATCCAATCAATTGAAGATTTGAATAGAACAAAAATGCTAAAGTAGAGGGAACTTCTGCCCAACTGTCTTGAACTGGGACATGAGACATCTGCTGTCAGATTGGAACTTATACCACCAGTTCTCCTGGGTCCCCAGCTTGCCAACTGCAGATCTTGGGGCATCCAGCTTCCATAACCGTGAGCCAATATCTAACACACCTCCTTGATATATAAAGCACTGATTGGTTCTATTTCTAGGAATGCTACAGTTCAACAAATGTTTGCTGCCTGTTGCATGTCTTCACCATCTCTCAGGTACCTGCCAATTGTGACACTCCTCAATTTAGTAAACAGACAATGGAAAGAGAGCAGGGTAATGGGTAGGAAGTACAGGAAAGCAACTTGCTGCTCTGGGGGTGGCCAGAGTTCCAGCGTCTTTTCATCTTCTAAATCTCTCTCTCTCTCTCTCTCTCTCTCTCTCTCTCTCTCTGTCTCTCCCCTTCAGCCTGCATCCCCCCCAGGCCATGACTGGGAAGTTAGGTTCAGGGAGAGGGGAAAGATAAAATAATCATCTTCCCTACTGCTCTTATATATCTTCATGAAACCTTTACCTTTTATTTTTATTTTATTAAAACATAATCGGCATATAATAAACTGAACATATTTAAAATGTACCATTTGATGAGTTTTGACATATGTATATGCAAGATAATGAACATATCCATCATCCCCTAAAGTTTCTTTGTGCCCCTTTGAAATCCCTCTTGCATCCCACCCCCAATCCCTAGGCAACCACTGATCTGCTTTCTGTCACTATAGATTCATTTGCATTTCCTACAATTATATAAAAGGAAGCATACAGTCTGCACTCTTTCTGCCTGCCTTCTTTCACTCAGCATAATTATTTTGAGATCCATCTGTGTTGTAGTATATATCAATAGTTCATTCCTTTTCATTTCAGATAGTGTTTCATTTTGTGAATATATCACAGTTTGTTTCTCCATTCACCAATTGATGGACATTTGGGATGTTTCCATTTTGGGACTATTACAAATAATGCTACTATGAACGTTTGTGAAGAAGTCTTGCTATGGATATACACTTTAACTTCTCTTGAGTAAATTCCTAAGAGAGAAATGACTGGATCATGTCCTAGGTGGTTGTTTCAAGTTTTGAGAAACTGCCATACTGCTTTCCAAGTTAGTTGTACCATTTTATATTCCCTGAGAATGTATGAGAATTCCAACTGATTCATACCCTTGGCAACATTTACTGTGTTCAGACTTCTGGATTTTAGCCATTGCAAGAGATGTACAGTATCTCACTGTGGTTTTAATTTGCAATCCCCTGATGTATAATGATGTTGAATATCTTTTCATATGTTTCTTTTTTATCTGTGTATCTTCTTTGGTGAAGTCAAACCTTTTACTCATTTTAAATTGAGTTGTTTATGTTCTTATTTTTGAGTTTTGAGAGGTACTTATATATTATAGATATAAATCCTTCATTAAACGTATGATTTGGAAATAGTTCCTCTCTATCTGTGGCTTCTCCTTTCAATCTCTTAGTAGTGTCTTTGAAGAGGAGTATTTTAAAATGTTGATGAACTCCAGTTTACCAACTTGCTCTTTTATACAGTTGTAGCTAATAAATCTTGGCCTAACCCAAGATTATGAAGATGTCCTTTCATGGTTTCTTCTAGAAGTTTTAAGGTTTTAGATTTTACCTTTAAGTCTGCATACCCTTCTCAGTTAATTTTTGTATGTGGTGTATGGAATAGATTAAAATTTGTATTTTGGCAAGTGGATATTGAGTTGCTCTAATACTTTCAGCTGAGAAGATGAAACTTCCTCCACTGAATTGCCCTTAAAATTTATCGGAAATCAGTGTGTGTGTGTGTGTGTGTGTGTGTGTGCGCATAACATGTTTAGGTCTATTTATGAACTTGATCCTACTGCATGGATCTATTTATTTAGTCTTTATATCTTGATCAGTATGACTTGGTAATAACTCTTAGAAGCAGGTAGTGTTTAACCCTACAACTTTGCTCTTCTTTTTCAAAGTTTTGTTGTCTATTTAAGGTTTTTTTGCATTTTCATAAAAAATTTTAGACTCAGTTTGTCAATTTCTACTAGAAAAGCATGTTGAGGTGTTAGTTACTAGTGCACTGGATCCATCGATGGGTTTGGAAAGAGGTGTCATTTTAATAATATTGAATCTCCTAACTTGTGAACAGGGTATACATTTCTATTTAAGTGTCTAAAATTTTCCCTCACCAATATTTCAAGCTCTTTGGTGAACTTGTCTTTTAAAATTTTGGAATATTTTGCTTTAAATACTTCATATTATTGATGTTATTTTAAATACAGTTTTCTTAATTTGTGTTTTTGATTCTTCATTGTTAATACACAAAAGCATTGATTTTTGCATATTTATTTAATGTATTTTAACCTTGATAAACCTATCTATTAGTTCTAGTAGTTTTAGAATTTTTTTTGGATTTTTATATGAACAATCATGTTGTCTATGAATAAAGACAGTTTTTTGAGGCTGGAGTTGTGGCTCAGTGGTAGAGCACTTGCCTGGCAAATGTAAAGCCCTGGGTTTGATCCTCAGCACCACATATAAATAAATGAATTAAATAAAAGATCCATTGACAACTAAAAAAAGACAGTTTTCTCCTTCCTTTCCAATATTGATTCCTTTTATTTTATTTTATGTTTACTCCTACTACCAGCTGTGATTTTCAGCATGATATTAAACAGAAGAGGAAATCCTCTGTTATTCTTAATCATGGTGCTCTATGTAGGGGGAAGCATAAATCTTTTTAGAGTTGCCTTTTTTGTCAGTTTGAGGAAGTTCTCTTCTCTTCTTACTTTGGTGTGAATTTTTGTTTTGAATGGATATTGGATTTTGTCAAATACTTTACTGGCATCTCTTTATAGCATATAGTTTTTCTTTTCTTTTTTTTTAAAATATATATATTTTTAGTTGCAGATGGACACAATACCTTTATTTGGTTTATTTAGTTTCATGTGGTGCTGGGGTTCAAACTCAGCGCCTCACACATGCTAGGCAACTGCTCTATCACTGAACCACTACCGCAGCCCCTAGTTTTTCTTTTTAATATCTGCTCCTACATTGAATTAGATTGACAAATTTTGAGTGTTAAGCCAACCTTGCATTCCTGGATTCAGTCCTACTTAGTCATAATTATTACCTTTTTTCGTATTTTTTTTCCCTATTA